>JBBDGP010003849.1:70000-398561 GCA_037952835.1 Lithobates septentrionalis
TTTGGGTTATTTTCACCAAAGATATGTAGCAGTATAAATTTTGGTCAAAATTTATGAAGAAAAATTACTAAATTTGCTAAATTTTATCACAGAAACTAAGAAAAATGCGTTTTTTTCCCAAATTTTCGGTCTTTTTTCATTTATAGCGCAAAAAATAAAAAACCCAGAGGTGACCAAATACCACCAAAAGAAAGCTCTATTTGTATGAAAAAAAGGACAAAAAATTCATTTGGGTACAGTATTACATGACTGAGTAATTGTCATTGAAAGTGTGACAGCGCTGAAAGCTGAAAATTGGTCTGGGCAGGAGGGGGGATTAAGTGCCCAGTAGGCAAGTGGTTAAGCAAATATTAATGTTTGTGGATTTTGAAGAGAAAATTATATTGTCAATTTAATTGGCCCAAACAATGAAGTTAACTGGCCCTATTCATTTCTTTTAATAATTATTGTACATTCGCTATCAAAATATATTCAAATCAGAGAGAGGCAGGTCTGGTTAGGCATTTTTTTAATTAACATAAACCGTAATGCTTATGGACACGGCCTTCAGGGTATGAATAGATACGTGAAAATAATATAAATATATAAATATATATATATATATAACATATTATACTCCGCACCCCAAAACTTCCATCCTCAGAGCAATACCGCCCTTCCATTTCTCGGGGTGAAGTTTAAGAAATCATGTTATACGAGGAGCCTCCATAGTGACCCACATTGGGGTGTCTGAGTCCTTGTTCCCAGGGAATATCTGAAAGACAAAGTGCAGAGTTTTCCTAATTTATTGAAAACCGGAAATTGTAGCAATATGTGAATGATAAAGAAAAAAGGAAAAAGGAAAATTTATTGTCAAATACTTACCGTAATTTTCCTTTCCTGATGGACTCCATGGCAGCCTACGTGTGGGTTAACCCCGCCTCCTCTCCAATGCTATAGGACCCCATTCCCATAAATGAGTGCTCACCACTAGCTACTGTGTTCCGTAACTAGCCTACTCGTTGACCAATGGGTGGGAACTCCGTCTGCCATGGAGTCCATCAGGAAAGGAAAATTACGGTAAGTATTTGACAATAAATTTTCCTTTTTCCTGACAGACTCCATGGCAGCCTACGTGTGGGAAATAACTAGCCAACCACACGGGCGGGTATGCATGATCAAAACATAAATTTTAATTTGTCCTATCGGTCGATAGGATTTGTAACCCAAAGTTTACAGAGGATAGTGAGGCAGGCTCTATACAATAGTGCAACATGAAGGTATTAATAGAAGCCCATGAAGCTGCCTTGCAGATGGTATCTGGAGCCACATGTCGAGCCGCTGCCCACGAGGCTGCCGTTCCTCTGGTGGAATGGGCTGTCACCGCCTTTGGAGGAGCCAAGCCCTTAGCCCTATATGCCTGTTGTATGGTCTGTACGATCCAGGACGCGATAGTCCTGGTTGAGGCTTTCTTCCCTATATTGCTGCCTGAGTGAAGCACGAAGAGATGACTAGAACGTCTGAAGGGAGAAGTAACCTTGAGATATTCCTTAATAGCTTCGCCCACATCTAGAGGGTGATTCTCAGTGGACCCTGGGGTCCTAAATGTAGGTAACACGATCTCTTGATTGACGTGGAATACTGAAGACACTTTTGGGTTGGAACCCAGCATAGGAATGAGGACTACCCGATCCGGGAAAAACGTTAGGAATGGTTCTTCGTGACCAAGTGATGCAATTTCAGAGACCCTTTTGGCTGAGGTAATGGCCACTAAGAAGGCCACCTTTGCTGAAAAGACCTTGATAGGGAGCGGGGAGGGCCCCGAAGTACTGAGTCCAGAGATCGAGTCAAGGACTAATGGGAGGTCCCATTTGGGGAACCTCGGCTTTCTCTGGGGCTTGAGTCTCGATGCGCCTCGGAAAAATTGTCTAACCAGAGGATGAACTGCCCATGAAGTGCCGGAGAAGGCCGAAAGTGCCGAAACTTGGACTCTCAGAGAGCTGACAGATAGATGTAAATCTAGGCCCGTTTGGAGGAAACTGAGAACGTCCTGGACTTTTGGATGTCTAAAAGACCTGCCCTGAGGAGAGCAGAACTCCACGAATTTGGACCAGATCCTTCCATAGACTTTATTTGTACTGGATCTTCTCGAGCTCATGAGAGTGGATATTACTTCTGAGGCACAACCTAGGGATTCCAGCCTCTCCCTCTCAAGAACCAGACCATCAGTCTCAGCACCGCAGGACAAGGGTGCAGGACTGACCCTTGAGAAAGAAGGTCCGGTCTGAGAGGGAGAGGCACTGGGTCCCGACAGCTGAGCTGGACCAGGAGAGGGAACCAAGGCCTGTTCGGCCAGTAGGGAGCTATTGACACCACCTCCACTGGCTCTGCTCGGAGCCTCTGCAGGAATCTCAGCAAAACTGGCAGTGGCGGAAAGGCGTATGCCCGCTTGAACCTCCACTGATCCGTCAGGGCATCTGTCCCGATGGCTTGACTGCAGAGCCCCCGGGTGTAGAACTTCTTCAGCTTGCGATTGCAGGGGGAAGCAAACAGATCTACTTCGGGATCGGTCTTTAGTGACAAGATCCACCTGAACGTCTCTATGTGGAGAGACCACTCGTTGTTCAACTCGGTCCGTGACAGGAAGTCTGCTTGAGTGTTTTGGACGCCTGGGACAAAGACTGCCGAGATGTTGGCAAGGTATTTCTGCGCCCACGATAGGATGGGCTCGACTTCCCGAAGGAGTGTGGGACTCCGAGTACCCCCTTGCCTCTTCACATACGATACTGCTGTGGTGTTGTCCATTCTCAACAGCACTGACTCCCCCATCAGGAGATGAGAGAAGAACTGTAGGGCACACCAGGCCGCACGAAGTTCCAAGACATTCGACCCTGGGTTGGGGAGACAAGTTTCCCACTTGCCTTGGGCCAGGTTCGACCCACAAAGGGCTCCCCAACCGGTACCGCTGGCATCGGTCGTGACCGTCACCCAGGAGATGGGAGCGATGGAGTGGCAAGTCAGGAGGTTCTTGCGCTGAAGCCACCAGAAGAGGCTGTTTCTCATTGCAGATGTTATGCGGATGACCTGGTTCTTGTCCCCTGACTTCCATTGCCGTAGGAGACCTGACTGGAAGGGACGCAATCTCCATAAGGCCCATTTGACCATGGGAGTCGTAGAAACCATCGTGCCAACGACTTTCAGACACTGAGAGGCTTTCATTTGCCGAGCATGTAGAGCCCGGGAGACTCTGTCTCGAACTGTAGGAATTTTCTGTAGTGGAAGGGAGATAGTGTTTGCCACTGTATCGAACTGGGCTCCCAGATATATTAGACGCTGAGTTGGGCTCAGTTGACTCTTTTCTATGTTTAGGAGCCACCCGAAGTTGGACAGAGTGGAGATTACTTGATCCCGGTGGACCAGCAACTGCTCCCTGCTCTGGGACAGCACCAGCAGGTCGTCCAGGTAGTGGTAAAGACGTACCCCTTTGGATCTTATTAGTGCCACCGTAGCTAGGAGGACCTTTGAAAAGACCCGGGGGGACGTTGTCAGCCCGAAGGGGAGGCAAATAAATTGAAGATGATCTGACCCAATGTGAAAGCGGAGGTATTTGTGAAATTCTTTTTCCACTGGAACGTGGAAATAAGCGTCCTTCAGGTCGATTGATATCATCCAGTCGCCTGGTTGTATGGCTCTCTGAATGGTCACCAAGGTTTCCATCTTGAACCTTCCATTCTCTATGAATCCGTTGAGATATGTGAGGTCTATGACTGGGCGCCAAGAGCCCCCCTTTTTTTGAACAAGGAAGAGAGGGGAGTATATCCCCTGGAACCATTCGTCCTGTGGTACATGTACTACTGCTCCTTGAATTTTCAGGAGGTCCACATAGGACAGCAAAATTTGTTTTTGATCCTCTGCCCAAGGGAGAAGAGTGGAGACGAACCTTGGGTGCGGAGTCCTGGAAAAGGCCCATCTGTGGCCTGACGAGACCGTCCTTATGACCCAGAAGTCTGAGATCGAGGCCACCCAGACGTGCCGGAAGAGGAGCAGACGAGCCCCCACCCGGCCCGCCTGGGCGGGCGTAATCTCAAAAAGATTTAGCCTGATCACGAGCACTGGACGTTTGATTTTTAACGGGTTTGCGGAAGGATGACTGCCCTCTGCTCCAATTCTTCCTAAAGTCCCGGCCAGGCTTGTAGGAGCGTGCTTCCCTGGAGCGCTCCGGACTTCGTCTTCTGAACTGGGGCTTCTTTCGACCCAGCATGCGCCTGTCCTGGGGAAGAAAACCCGATTTGCCACCTGTGGCTCGCGTAATGGCATCGTCAAGCTTATTGCCAAACAGTGAGGACCCCTCAAACGGGATTTTACACCACGCTTGCTTAGAACCAGGGTCCGCAAGCCAGGGACGCAACCAGAGGGCTCTCTTGGCCGTAACTGAGGACAGCATAATACGAGTCAGAAGGCGGATCAAGTCAATGGACGCCTCCCCCAGGAAGACCGCTGCAAGCTTCAGCTCTGCGGCTGCTGAACTTCCAGCCAGCTCTTCTGACACGCCTCTAAGGAAGGATTCCACGTTCTCCGTCCAGGCCTCCATGGCCTTAGACATGGCCGCTAATGCCAGGGCTGGTTTACAGGCCATACCCGCGAGCCCATAGATTCTTTTTAGATCTAGGTCTATCTTCCTCTCGAGCCCATCTTTAAAAGATACTGCGTCTTCTAGAGGAAGAGTCACATGTTTGGCCAGACGCATAAGAGCTGCGTCCACAAGGGGAGTATTCTCCAAATTCTTTACTTCTTCTGACTTGAAGGGGTACAATCTGGAGGTTTTATTAGACATGGAGGATTTTTTCTCTGTTTTACTCCATTCTTCCTCAATGATTTCCTTTAGCTCTGGAAGGAGCGGAAAGTTTGCGCGTTCTCTCCCCAGGTGCTTGAAGAATTTTTTCTGCTTGGCTGGGGGAGTGGAAGGGTCTTCCCACTTCAAGGCTTCCTTGATCGCTTTGATTAAAGGGGAAACCATCGCGAAGTCGAACCCCCCAATGACCTCCTCACTGATAGACTCATCCTCTGAGGAGTCAGGAGAGGTGATATAGGGCTGCGAAGTACCCGGATCATCACGGGCCTCTTCTGCCGGCGGGCCAGACGCAGTGGTAGACTGGCTCAATGTGCGAGGTGCTTCCCTCTCCATTAGGGATTGCTGTACCACTCGTTTCACAAGAGACTCTAAACGCTGGTTTTCCGTCTCTTTTTCCCCAACCGCACGGGCAAAACAACGGTCACATAAGGACTTGCCCTCCGGGATTCGTGTCCTACATCCCCAGCAGGCTCTGTGGTCTGAGCGGCTGTCATGGCGGTGGGAGCGGTGTCTTGAGGAGGAACGAGAGCGTCTCCTCTGGTGGGATCCGGACTGTGAATCTCGTCTGGATGAAGATGAATTGTATTGTGGCTTGGCAAGGTCATTGGCATTCTGGACCGCATTTAGCGGGTCCGACCTAGAAGGGCTGGGAAGAGAAAAAAAAAATAGGGGAAGGGGAGAGAATAAAGGTAGAACATGGTATCAGCACGACAATAATGTGCATAAATCTCATCCCCTCCCCTCACGAGCACATACCTTGTGCGTGAGGGCTGGCCACTTAAAGGCGGTGAATTGTCCATAACCAGGGACACGAAATGTCACTTTAATAGTCTGCAGGGATCTCCCTTCCACTGGTCTGACCTCCGGATACAAACCTCCGAGGAAGCACTACCGAACAACCCAACTCACCTCAACTACCAACAACATTCCAACATAGGATGGGCTACGCTTCCGGGACTAAGGTACTGTAGACATCTATACCCACACCACACAAATGGCGCTTAAAATAGTCTCTTTCAATGTCAACGGCCTCAACCACCCGGCCAAGAGGGCCTCAGTTTGGAATGAGGCGATTAAGCTCCAGGCTGATGTCCTTTGCCTCCAAGAGACACACTTTTCAACAAGCAAAACCCCTCTTTTCCAGCACAAAAAATTCCCCCACATATTTTTGGCCTCAGCCCCTTCCAAACAAAAAGGAGTCCTTATTGCCATCAGAGACTCTGTGACCTTCAAACTCTTGGAAACACACATAGATCCGGCAGGAAGATATCTCATTCTCCTTGGAGAACTGAATAATAAACCCTACACAATCGTCAGCCTCTACGCGCCAAACTCCCATCAACTCCGCTTTTTAAGAAGACTCTATCAAAAAGTCACCACTATTCAAAAAGGATCACTAGTGATATGTGGAGACCATAACTTAACAGTGGATCATTCACTAGATACCACCTCAAAGGCCAAAAGAACTCCCCCATCGCTCCAAGCCCTATTACACTCTCAAGATATCTATGATGTTTGGAGATGCCAACATGCTAATGAGAGAGACTTCACCTTTCACTCTACCAGACATAACTCATACTCCAGACTGGATCTGATACTGGTAGATAAAGTACTCTTACAGGCGGTGTCTTCCTCCACCATACATGATATAACATGGTCTGATCATGCTCCTGTATCTGTCACTGTGGTGGAGGGACACACCCCAAGTCCTGCATATATTTGGAGAGCTAACTCTCGTATTTTTCAGATACCACAACATGTTAGAAATATCAATGATAAATTGTCTGAGTTTTTCGAGATAAATACTAACTCTGTATCTGACCCGGCAGTACTATGGTGCTCACACAAGGCTTTTATTAGAGGGATAATACTTCAGATATGTGCAAGGGAGAAGAGGCAGAGGACACATAAGCTAGACTTAATCATTAAAGAAATCAAAAACCTGGAGACTTTAAATAAACAAAACTCCACTTACTATACGGCCCATAAACTTTCCCAACTCCGCTCCGATCTCAGACTCCTTCTAATTGAACGATACGACAAACACATACAATCTTTAAAACTGACACATTATTCATCTGGCAACCGTGCTGGCAAATTTCTAGCCCAGAGATTCAAAACAGCTAGGACCAAATCTAAAATTCCATTTTTACTACACCCAAAAGACAAACATAAAATATACAACCCCAAAGCAATAGCCAATTCCTTTGCAGAATATTATTCAACACTATACAACCTAAACAAAGACCCCAACACTCCACAACCAACAGAGGAAAACATACAGACCTTTTTGTCTAAACTTAAACTCCCCTCTCTCTCACAATCACAACTATCACATCTTAATGCCCCGATTACGGAGTCTGAGATCCAGAAAGTGGTACGAACACTCCCACTGGGTAAATCTCCGGGCCCTGATGGCCTGCCCAATGATTATTTTAAAACATTTTACCCCAAACTTACCCCGTCTTTACAGGCGGTCTTCTCAGCCGCGGTGTCCTCTGCCTCATTTCCCCCCGAGATGTTAAAGGCCTACGTTGTAACTATCCCCAAACCTGGCAAAGAACCCACATCCCCACCCAATTTTAGGCCAATATCATTACTCAACACAGACGTCAAGATCTATGCAAAAATTCTCGCACACAGATTACTCCCTATCCTTCCCTTTCTTGTGAAATCTGATCAAACGGGCTTCACGGCAGGGAGGCAGGCTGCTGACGCCACTAGAAGAGTTATCAATGTCATGCAATACGCGCGGTCCTGTCGGGTGCCTTCTCTGCTCCTCTCTTTGGATGCGGAGAAGGCATTCGACAGGATCCACTGGGGATACATGAAACACACACTACAGAGGTTTGGCTTTTGTGGACCCATTTTATCGGCAATATTGGCTCTGTACTCCTCCCCCTGTGCACAAGTGTTCACATCTAATCTACTATCTGACACCTTTAGCATATCAAACGGAACAAGGCAAGGGTGCCCCCTCTCTCCCTCCATTTTCAATCTACTAATAGAACCCCTCGCAGAAAGAATTAGAACTCATCCCAATATCTCAGGTTTTTCCATACAAGGACAGGCCCACAATATTAATCTATTTGCTGACGATATTGTCCTCTTTTTATCATCACCCGATGTATCACTACCACACGCACATGATACACTTAACGAATTCAGTAAGATCTCATATTACAAAGTCAACTTCACAAAATCAATTATATTGGATATGGGCATATCACCCTCCTCTAAATCCCACCTACGTTCGTCCTATCCCTATACTTGGAGTAACTCAACCATCACCTACTTAGGCCTAACACTAACTAAAAACCCCCAAGACTTAGCAGAAGCCAACTATCCAGCTTTAATCAACAAACTTTCCAAAGAAATAAAAAAATGGCCAATATAGAGTTAACATGGACAGGACGCCTGGCCTCATTTAAAATGTTAATCTTGCCCCAAATACTTTATTTTTTCCGTACCTTACCGGTCCCAATACACACCACATACATCAAAGCACTAAATACCCTACTCTCTAACTATATCTGGAAACTTAAAAGACCAAGATGCTCTAAAACACTGCTGGTTAAACACAGAAAGGCGGGGGGTATGGGACTGGTAGACATTAAGGATTACCATAGGGCAGCCATCCTCGCGCAACTTAAGGAGTGGTTCAACTCGACACCTAAAACTCTGTGGGGCGACATTGAACAAGCTCTGATCCCGCCTGGTGATCTGAAATGTCTCCTTCTCCTAGACGTTTGGAGACCCCTTCCCATTACCAAACTACCACTCACTATCCAAACATCGATTTTAGCATGGAGAGACCTCTGCAGCGTCCCAATCCCAAAACACAACCAAAAAGATATCCCTATACCCATAGCAATCTTCTCTCATGCTATTCCAGATCTTCAGATCAAGGAGTGGCAGGACAGAGGGATTAAGACAGTTGATGACCTTCACAACAACAATTCCCTTATTCCCTTCCCTGTACTTAAGAATAAGTACAATCTCTGCTCTACTGACCAATACAAGTACAACCAAATAGCTCACCTCCTACACACTATTAAATCTTACCAAATTTACCTTCCGAAAGAAGTGTGGGAATATTTCACCAAACAACCAACTCCACCCAAGGGTATCTCTCTGTTTTACAACCTTTTCCAACACAAACTAGAATTTATAAAATCTCCTCCCTACCAAAAGTGGGAAATGGATCTAGGTATACATATTACAACTATACAATGGCAACACGCATTTGGATCACTGTATAAAGCATCCAGATGCGTTAACCACTGGGAACTGACCCAAAAAATAACACTTAGATGGTACCTCACCCCATATAGAATCTCCAAGTTTGGAAATAGAGGTTCTCCACTATGTTGGCGAAATTGTGGTTCCATAGGCAACCTACTGCATATGTTCTGGACCTGTAAACATTTAACTAGCTTCTGGAACTCTATCTTTCGGGCCATTTCAACTATTACAGGGATCCTAACTCGTCCAAAGCCGAGCTTGGCAATACTGAATATAGGTATAGAATTGTTCCCTCCAGAATTTAGAACAGTGATCACCCATATTTTCCTAGTAGCTAGAACCTTGATAGCCAGGCACTGGAGAACAGACAAAGCCCCAAACGTGTCCGAAGTCTTTACAAACACCCAGACCCACTATGTGTATGAATCTCTACTAGCTAGTAGAGGTGGACAAAAGGAAAAGTTTGATAACCAATGGAAGATATGGACAGCATGGTTTAAAAGTAATTAAAGATGAATAATCTTGAGATAAACTTACCTTACTGTATATACGTTATGCTTACCCAAAGAACAGACCAGCGGAAAAAAACCCTATCCCCTTCCCTCCCTCCCACTCCCATCTTTCCCTTCCCCCACCCCCCCCCCCCCCTCAAATCCCTTACTCCCTTCTGTTTCTTTCTACATCCCTACAGTTATGTTGATGGAGTAAATATACACCTTTGGAGATAACATTCTTATGGCACTCGCATAGCAACCTGGAAAATGTAGAAACCTTTGTAATAGTCCTTGCATGTATCTCTGTACATTTTTCTGATTTATGATCGTGTCCCATGTATACTCTATGAAAAAAAAACAATAAAAACTATTTGAAAAAAAAAAAAAAAAAATAGTCTGCAGGGATAATGGTCTAAGAAAACCTAGGCATCAAAATATGAGAAGGTTTTAGAGAAAAAGAAAAAACTCTGCTTGCCTCTTCTTTTTTTTTTTTTTTTTTTATAATATGCACAAGGCATGTATCAACATATAATCAATGCAAAGGAGAAACAACTTCCAGCCGCATATGTATGTATATTTAGATAACATATATAATGATAAAAGAACAATTTTCCATTATTTTGCTCTCTTTTTTTTTTTTTAAAATGCAGAGGTTTCCACCACTCACCTGGAGACCAGCAGGGATCCGCTCCTCCTTTCCCTACCAAGGGAGATCCCAACTCAGCAGGACAGGAGGGCGGAATTTAAATTCCCCGCCCGTGACATCATTATCCCCTACAGCGCATGCGCAAAGGGGAACCACCGTACAGCGCCTGCGCGGACGACGAACGAGCCGCCGTACTGCGCATGCGCGAGCCAAACCTCGCTCTCAGGTTGGCTACAGCGCAGGTGCCAGCGGCGAGACTGCCGCAACCCGGAAGTGCCGTGGCGGGCTGGAACGCACGCGAACCAGCCGCCATGAGGGGGATAGGACACACTGGATCACCAGGGAAAATACATACAACACATAGAAACACTGCCATGGAGTATGAGAAAACATCCACAGACCTTGCCAGCCGTTGATGAGAACTGTCCGCCGGGCATACAGAGGCGACCACCCATCCACCAAGGGGGAACATTCAAGCCTCTTCAAGCTACTCGCCCGCTCATAGCTGGGCTTTTGAGCTGCACCGCACAGGTATGCCAATCTTGGAATCAATCAATCTTGGATTCAATCAATCTTGATGCGAACAGCATGTGTAGGTCCATAGAGGAGGACAAAAAAGGAACACAGTAGCTAGTGGTGAGCACTCATTTATGGGAATGGGGTCCTATAGCATTGGAGAGGAGGCGGGGTTAACCCACACGTAGGCTGCCATGGAGTCTGTCAGGAAATAGGATTTTTTGGGCGCCCCATTACTGCTGACCGGTACATCTGCATAGATCCCCATTCTCCAAAGGATCCCCAAATTCCACATAGAGATACAGATGTATTCTTTTCTGAGTTGCCAGATATCCTGATTTTGGTTTTACATTTTTTCCCCCAAGTAAAATCCTCCAAATTAAATAATTCACAATAAGAAATGTCTTTTTTTTTTTTCTTTAGTTTTTACTGGCTCTGCATTCAAATGATTTTCTTGCATGTAAATTTATTAAAATAAAGACACCGTGCAACAATGTGTTTATTCATTTTCAAGGAGTGCCAGTTATATTACAGTATGTGCCGTTCATAGTGCTAAGCCTGTGATCTTTCAGGATCTGCATTGGAAAGATTCATTTTAAAAAGCATAAATAAAAAATCTTAGACACTGATACCCATTCCAAAAAAAAAAAAAAAAAAAAAGAAGGTTTCAGTAAATTGTCTGAAGGACCCCATTTCCAGTTCAAATGGGAGCGGGGTTACGGTTATGGACTTTCAGGTATCTTCACATTTTTTAACAAGCAGGAAATAGGCTTTAGCAGTACCTCGGCAGAATAGCTCATCCTGCTCCCTCTCCCAAATGTCATTCAGCAGTTCAGCTCCTCCTGCTCCCCCTCCCAGCTGTGACTAAGCAGCTCAGCTCCTCCCTGCTCCCCCTTCCAGATGGCACTGGGCAGATCAGCCATCCCTGCTCCCCCTCCCAGCAGTAACCCAGCAGTTTAGTTCCTCCTACCAATCCCCTTTGCCCCCAATCCAGCTGTGACTAAGCTCACTTTCTCTGCAGTGACCCATCAGATTAGCTCCCTCTCCCAGATGTCATTCAGCAGTTCAGCTCCTCCCTGCTCCCCCTTCCAGATGGCACTGGGCAGATCAGCTCTCCCTGACCATCCCCCCCCCCCTTATCCCAGCTGTGACAGCATTTAATCTCTTCTTGCCCACTCCTACTCCAAGCAGCTACTCTGCATTGCTGAGAAAAGAACATGGTTAGCAGAGCTGCTAGATCACTGCTGTAGGGAGGAGCAGGGCGAGTTGAGCTGTTGGGAGCAGCTTTAGTGCGTGTGATGTGATCTTTGAGGAGTAAATGCAGCAACAGAGGTCACTGAGGGCTGACAACAATTAGGACACAGGCAGCAACAAAAACATGACAGGGGGTCCATACCTTCTCCATTCTGTCCACAACTAGAAAACAAGTTTTGGCCGGAGTTGGGCTTTATGTAAACCCTGAATAGAGCCGTGTAATAATGTTTATAACATCAAGTACATGATTATTGGTGGATCCCTCATCTCTAACATACCTGTCGTTGTCCATTGGAATTTTGCACAGCGGTCCATCTGAGGCCATCATTACTGAAGCTGAGAGAGAACTCCGTGATGTACATGGAGGAGAACGAACGGGCACCTTGTATCATTATTCCGGTCACCTTCATTTCACGGCCAAGATCTATCTGGAACCATTCACCGGGTCTGTCTGCCTGTGGACAAATATAAGACCAACATATGATATATAATGTATATACTATACAAGATAGAAAGAAGATATATTTTCCAAACCCCTATACATGCTCCTATACACAAAAAAGAACCTCAACCCTACTGAACTCCTTCAGGATGTATCGGAATGCCAATTGTAAGCCATGTAATATCCATCCTCCCGCAGTCTCTGTCCTCCCGCCCTCCCGCAGTCTCTGTCCTCCCACCATCCCGCAGTCTCTGTCCTCCCGCCCTTCCGCAGTCTCTGTCCTCCCGCCGTCCCGCAGTCTCTGTCCTCCTGCCGTCCCGCAGTCTCTGTCCTCCCGCCGTCCCGCAGTCTCTGTCCTCCCAGCATCCCGCAGCCTCTGTCCTCCCACCATCCCGCAGCCTCTGTCCTCCCACCATCCCGCAGCCTCTGTCCTCCCACCATCCTGCAGCCTCTGTCCTCCCACCATCCTGCAGTCTCTGTCCTCCCGTCATCCTGCAGTCTCTGTCCTCTCACCATCCTGCAGTCTCTGTCCTCTCACCATCCTGCAGTCTCTGTCCTCTCACCATCCTGCAATCTCTATGTCCCCCCAGCAGTCCTGTGGTCTGTGTGTCACCCAGCACTCCTGTGGCCCCTATGCCCAACCAACAATTCCATGGTCTCCATGTTCTCTCCTCATTGCCGTGGTCTCCGTGGCTCCTTCAGAGTCATACAGTCTCTGTACCCCCAGTCCTTCAGTCTCTATTTACCCATTCACCCCCCCAATTATTTCTGCAGTCTCCGTGTAACTCCCCCCACCACTTTAGCGGTCTCTGTGTTCAGCCCCGTCCCCCACATAGTCCTGCAGTCCCTGTGACCCCTCCCTCCCCATCACTCTTGCGGTCTTGGTGTCCCCCCACCTGTCCTGTGGTTTGTGTGTCCCCCCTCCCTACCACCGCGAGTCCTGCGGTCTCCTGTTTTCTGCCCATTCCTACCGTCTCTGTGTCTCCCCCATATTCATGCAGTTCCTGTACCCCCTCCGTCCTGCATGGATCGCTGTTCAAAGAGTAAAGCTAGTGGTAATGAGCCCTAAGAGAAGGCCACCTCTCTGACCATGTTCCATGTTACAGCCAAATTTAAGGAAAAAACATAACAAATGATCAGAGCACCCCTCTTACAGAATCTGGGGGGTTCTTCTTCCTGCCGCCTCCTGTCATTTTTTAAATTCAGGGTGGCTGTGCATGGCATTTGTGAATTTAAAAAAAAACTGCAAGTCCCATCTGCCACTATGGCAGAGAGACGCAGAGTTCCCAATGGAGCACAAGGATGGCGACGCCACTGCATCTCTAGGCCATTGATATCTCCTCCAGCTCCATCAATGAAAGCTCCCACCACTGTATGGACAGGAAGAATAGTCTTCAGGAGCTAGAGCATTGCACCTGAGATCCACTGATAGCAGCTGCAATTCTATCCATAAGACCTCCATGTTTCAAAAAAGTGCAGCCAGGACCCCTGATATCAGGTACAGCCAGGGCACAAACACCAGGTAACATGTTAGACTCTCTAATATCAAGTACAGACAGGAACTCTCCCCCAATATTGCATACAGCCAGGGTTCCCTATACCAGGAATAGCAGGGACCCTTAATACCAGGTACATCCAGGACCCTCCTCAACATCAACTACAGCCAGGACCCCCAATACCGGCAACAGCCAGAGCCCCAATGACATGGCAGTCAGAACCCCCCAATCCCACCAACACCCAGGGCCCCCAATGACATGGTAGCCAAAATCCCCAAAACCAGGAACAGTCAGGGCTCCCAAATCAGGTAAAGCCAGGACCATCTAATAGCAGGAACTGCCAGGAACTGCCAGGCCTCCCATATTCAGGTACAGGCAGGATCACCTAACACCGGGTAAAGCCAGGCCCCCTAGCCCCAATATTACATTCTGTACATCCAGGGCCATCAGTATCAGGTATAGCCCTCAATATAGCCCTCAATATTAGGACCCCTGAAATATCAGCAAAACTAGGGCCCCCAGTATAAAGGTCAAGACTCAATATCACGTACAGCCAGGGTACCCCAGTACCAGATACAGCCAGAACACCCCAACATCAAGAATCCCCAATATCAGATACAGTGCCTTGCAAAAGTATTTACCCACCTTGACTTTTTACCTATTTTGTTACATTACAGCCTTTAATTCAATGTTTTTTTTACCTGAATTATATGTGATGGATCAGAACACAATAGTCTAAGTTGGTGAAGTAAAATTAGAAAAATATATACATAAAACTATTTTTCAGAAATAAAAAAAATGATAATTGGCTTGTGCATATGTATTAACCCCCTTTGTCATGAAGCCCAGAAAAAGCTCTGGTGCAACCAATTACCTTCAGAAGTCACATAATTAGTGAAATGATGTCCACCCGTGTGCAATCTAAGTGTCACATGACCTGTCATTACATAGACACACCTTTTTGAAAGGCCCCAGAGGCTGCAACACCTAAGCAAGAGGCACCACTAACCAAACACTGCCATGAAGACCAAGGAACTCTCCAAACAAGTAAGGGACAATGTTGTTAAGAAGTACAAGTCAGGGTTAGGTTATAAAAAAATATCCAAATCTTTGATGATCCCTAGGAGCACCATCAAATCTATCATAACCAAATGGAAAGAACATGGCACAACAGCAAACCTGCCAACAGATGGCCGCCCACCAAAACTCATGGCCCGGGCAAGGAGGACATTAATCAGAGAGGCAGCACAGAGACCTAAGGTAACCCTGGAGGAGCTGCAGAGTTTCACAGCAGAGACTGGAGTATCTCTACATAGGACGATAATAAGCCGTACGCTCCATAGAGTTGGGCTTTATGGCAGAGTGGCCAGAAGAAAGACATTACTTTCAGCAAAAAACAAAAAAGGCACATTTTGAGTTTGCGAAAAGGCATGTGGGAGACTCCCAAAATGTATGGAGGAAGGTGCTCTGGTCTGATGAGACTGAAATTGAACTTTTTGGCACTTAAAGAAAATGCTATGTCTGGCGCAAACCCAACACATTACATCACCCAAAGAACACCATCCCCACCGTGAAACATGGTGGTGGCAGCATCATGCTGAGGGGATGTTTTTCACCTGTCGGGACTGGGAAACTGGTCAGAGTTGAGGGAAAGATGGATGGTGCTAAATACAGGGATATTCTTGAGCAAAACCTCTACCACTCTGTGTGTGATTTGAGGCTAGGACGGAGGTTCATCTTCCAGCAGGACAATGACCCCAAACACACTGCTAAAGCAACATTTGAGTGGCTTAACCACTTCAGCCCCAGAAGGATTTACCCCCTTCCTGACCAGAGCACTTTTTACAATTTGGCACTGCGTTTCTTTAACTGCTAATTGCGCGGTCATGCAATGCTGTACCCAAACAAAATTTGCGTCCTTTTCTTCCCACAAATAGAGCTTTCTTTTGATGGTATTTGATCACCTCTGCGGTTTTTATTTTTTGCACTATAAACGGAAAAAGACCGAAAATTTTGAAAAAAATTATATTTTCTACTTTTTGTTATAAAAAAAATCCAATAAACTCAATTTTAGTCATACATTTAGGCCAAAATGTATTCGGCCACATGTCTTTGGTAAAAAAAACGTCAATAAGCGTATATTTATTGGTTTGCGCAAAAGTTATAGCGTCTACAAACTAGGGTACATTTTCTGGAATTTACACAGCTTTTACTTTATGACTGCCTATGTCATTTCTTGAGGTGCTAAAATGGCAGGGCAGTACAAATCCCCCCAAATGACCCCATTTTGGAAAGTAGACACCCCAAGGAAATTGCTGACAGGCATGTTGAGACCATTGAATATTAATTTTTTTTGTCCCAAGTGATTGAATAATGACAAAAAAAAAAAATTACAAAAAGTTGTCACTAAATGATATATTGCTCACACAGGCCATGGGCATATGTGGAATTGCACCCCAAAATATATTCAGCTGCTTCTCCTGAGTACGGGGATACCACATGTGTGGGACTTTTTGGGAGCCTAGCCGCGTACGGGGCCCCGAAAACCAATCACCGCCTTCAGGATTTCTAAGGGTGTAAATTTTTGATTTGATTCCTCACTACCTATCACAGTTTTGAAGGCCATAAAATGCCCAGATAGCACAAACCCCCCAAAATGACCCCATTTTGGAAAGTAGACACCCCAAACTATTTGCTTTAAGACATGTTGAGTCCAGGGAATATTTTATATTTTGACACAAGTTGCGGGAAAGTGACAATTTTTTTTTTTTGCACAAAGTTGTCAATAAATGATATATTGCTGACACAGGCCATGGGCATATGTGGAATTGCACCCCAAAATACATTTAGTTGCTTCTCCCGAGTATGGGGATACCACATGTGTGGGACTTTTTGGGAGCCTAGCCGCGTACGGGGCCCCGAAAACCAATCACGCCTTCAGGATTTCTAAGGGTGTAAAATTTTTGATTTCACTCTTCACTACCTATCACAGTTTCGGAGGCCATGGAATGCCCAAGTGGCACAACCCCCTCCCCCCCCCAAATGACCCCATTTTGGAAAGTAGACACCCCAAGCTATTTGCTGAGAGGCATGGTGAGTATTTTGCAGCTCTCATTTGTTTTTGAAAAGACAAGAAAAAATTTTTTTTTCTTTTTTCAATTTTCAAAACTTTGTGACAAAAAGTGAGGTCTGCAAAATACTCACTATACCTCTCAGCAAATAGCTTGGGGTGTCTACTTTCCAAAATGGGGTCATTTGGGGGGGGGGTTGTGCTACCTGGGCATTCCATGGCCTCCGAAACTGTGATAGGCAGTGAAGAGTGAAATCAAAAATGTACGGCCTTAGAAAGCCTGAAGGCGGTGCTTGGTTTTCGGGGTCCCGTACGCGGCTAGGCTCCCAAAAAGTCTCACACATGTGGTATCCCCGTACTCAGGAGAAGCAGCAGAATGTATTTTGGGGTGTAATTTCACATATTCCCATGGCATGTTTGAGCAATATATCATTTAGTGACAACTTTGTGCAAAAAAAAAAAAAATTTGTCTCATTCCCGCAACTTGTGTCACAATGTAAAATATTCCATGGACTCGATATGCCTCTCAGCAAATAGCTTGGGGTGTCTACTTTCCAAAATGGGGTCATTTGGGGGGGTTTTGAACTGTCCTGGCATTTTATGCACAACATTTAGAGGCTTATGTCACACATCACCCACTCTTCTAACCACTTGAAGACAAAGCCCTGACACTTTTTGTTTACATGAAAAAATTATTTTTTTTTTGCAAGAAAATTACTTTGAACCCCCAAACATTATATATTTTTTTAAAGCAAATGCCCTACAGATTAAAATGGTGGGCGTTTCATTTTTTTTTTCATACAGTATTTGCGCAGCGATTTTTCAAACGCATTTTTTTGGGAAAAAAAAAAACACACTTTTTTAAATTTGAATGCACTAAAACACACTATATTGCCCAAATGTTTGATGAAATAAAAAAGATGATCTTAGGCTCAGTACATGGATACCAAACATGACATGCTTTAAAATTGCGCACAAACGTGCAGTGGCAACAAAATAAATACATTTTTAAAAGCCTTTAAAAGCCTTTACAGGTTACCACTTTAGATTTACAGAGGAGGTCTACTGCTAAAATTACTGCCCTCGATCTGACCTTCGCGATGACGCCTCACATGCATGGTGCAATTGCTGTTTACATTTGACGCCAAACCGACGCTTGCGTTCGCCTTTGCGCGAGAGCAGGGGGGGACAGGGGTGCTTTTTTTTTTTCTTTATTATTTTTTTGCTTTCTTATCTTATTTTTAAACTGGTCCTTTAATTTTTTTTTTTTAATCATTTTTATTGTTATCTCGGGGAATGTAAATATCCCCCATGATAGCAATAGGTAGTGACAGGTACTCTTTTTTGAAAAAAATGGGGTCTATTAGACCCTAGATCTCTCCTCTGCCCTCAAAGCATCTGACCACACCAAGATCGGTGTGATAAATTGCTTTCCCAATTTCCCAATGGCGCTGTTTACATCCGGCGAAATCTGAGTCATGAAATGCTCGTAGCTTCCGGTTTCTTAGGCCATAGAGATGTTTGGAGCCACTCTGGTCTCTGATCAGCTCTATGGTCAGCTGGCTGAATCACCGGCTGCATTCTCAGGTTCCCTGTTGAGACAGGAGAGCCAGAGAAAAACACGGAAGATGGTGGGGGGGGGGGGCATTCCCTCCCACTGCTTGTAAAAGCAGTCTAGAGGCTAATTAGCCGCTAGGATTGCTTTTACATGAAAGCCGACCGTTGGCTGAAAAGAATGATACCAAGATGATACCTAAACCTGCAGGCATCATTCTGGTAAACCACTCAAAGTCGTGAATGGCGTACCTGAAGACAAAAAAATGGTTAACAATAAAACACAGTAACCGGTAAAGTATAAAAAAATTGTATACCTGAAAAACAAACATGATATATATATATTTTTTTTTTACACTTTTTTTTGTAACTAACTTTTATAACTGTAATCGGTTCCAGGTTCGGGTCTCTCAAAATGCGATGGCATCTTGGGAGACCCTGTGAAAGTGTGCCTAGTCTGTACAGTGCTGTACCCTACACTAATACTCAACTAGTGTATGGTAGCGTTCAAAACATTCACCAATGCAAAGACCAGGATTGTCAGGACAGGAGGGACAATAATAGCGGGTGTCACGCCTATATCCACGCTTGCTGCAGACACAACATCTTTTTTGGGGGGGTTCGTTGGGTAGGGGTAAAAATGCCTCTCATGCAGCCGACTGCATTTGGTTGGGGATGTGAATGGGGGAAGTACGGGCGCTGCAGAAGTGGTGGGTTCCCAATTAGGATTGGCGAATGCAGCAGGAAGGGCACTATGGGCACGACGGGCCTGTTTGTCTTCTTCTTGGTGGCAACGGGACACTACTTGTGCTTGCCACCTCACCAGCTTGAACTGCACTTATGGGACTTGCCACGTCACCAAGTGTTACTGCAGTGCTGGTTTGACTACGACCGGGGTGTACTAGGGCGCTGGTGCTTGGCAGTTCACCAAAACGCTACCAAAAAAAACGGTTAGCGATCGCAGGGATCAGGCCTGACTCTGCGAACGCTGCAGTTATGCGTTTAGTGTTTTGTAAGTGTCAGTGATCGATCGATACTGCACTTGGGTGGGCTGGGCGGAGGGGCAAAACGCAGGTGCTAGCAGGTATCTGGGCTGATCCCGCTAACACTGCGTTTTTGGGAACCCTAAACTGCTGGGGACGCTAGTATAGATCTGATCGGATCAGATATTGATCCGTTCAGATACTATACCACTAAGGGAGGCGTATGCTGTGTGCGTGGGTGTTAGCGGTACTGGCGCTATTCTGACGCTGCCTGGGGCGACGCATATCAACGCCGGGCGATCAGGGGGCTAAACCTTTATTCGGTAATAAACGGCGGGTGCCCTGACACTATAAAAAATAAGTGAACTAACCAGAGTCACCCGTAACAGTTATAAGGTGATCAGTGGTGAAAGGGTTAACTAGGGGGCAATCAAGGGGTTAAAACATTTATTAGATAGTATATGGGGGTCCCTGACGCTATAAAACGCTGACGGCGAACCTAAATATTTACCTCCCTAACTAGCGTCACCATTGACACTAATACAGCGATCAGAAAAATGATCGCTTAGGGACACTGGTGACAGGGGGTGATCAAGGGGTTAAAACTTTATTAGGGGGGGTTAGGTGGGGGGTGATCGGGGGGTAAAGGGGGGAGTTTTGTGTGCCTGGCATGTTCTACTGAGTGTGTAGTGTTGTGCACTCACATTTCCGCCTTCTCTCCTTGGCGCCGGAACGGAAAATACCGAGCCGAGGAGAGATGACATCATTTCCTTTGCTGCTGTTTAGCATACAGCAGCAAAGGAATGATTTGATTGGCCGGCGGCGATCGCGAGGGGGGGGGGGGCACGAACGGATGGTCTCCCCCTCATCTCTGATCACCGCTGGTCAGAAGCGGACCGCCTCGGGCACCGATCGGACCCCCCCGCCCGCGGGAGGCAGATCACGTATATGTACGTGATTCTGCCTGCCCGTGCCACCTTGCCGACGTAAATCGGCGTGAGGCGGTCCTTAGGTGGTTAACATTAATAAATCACCATTGTTCCTAATTTTTACAGACAGTCTACTGACTGGAATGGTACCAGCTGATTGGAGAAAACCTTCTATGAGGAGGTGAGTTGCCATCTAGATAAAGGAAGGCCCGTAGATGTGTTGTATCTGGATTTTGCAAAAGCATTTGACACAGTTCCCCATAAACGTTTACTGTACAAAGTAAGGTCCCTTGGCATGGACCATAGGGTGAGTACATGGATTGGCTACAGGGGCGAGTTCAGAGGGTGGTGATAAATGGGGAGTACTCGGAATGGTCAGAGGTGGGTAGTGGGGTTCCCCAGGGTTCTGTGCTGGGACCAATCTATTTAATTTGTTCATAAACGACCCGGAGGATGGGATAAACAGTTCAATCTCTGTATTTGCGGACGATACCAAGCTAAGCAGGGCAATAACTTCTCCGCAGGATGTGGAAACCTTGCAAGAAGATCTGAACAAATGAATGGAGTGGCAACTACATGGCAAATGAGGTTCAATGTAGAAAAATGTAAAATAATGTATTTGGGTGGCAAAAATATGAATGCAATCTATAGACTGGGGGGAGAACCTCTGGGGGAATCTAGGATGGAAAAGGACCTGGGGGTCCTAGTAGATGATAGGCTCAGCAATGGCATGCAATGCCAAGCTGCTGCTAACAAAGCAAACAGGATATTGGCATTAAAAAGGGGATCAACTCCAGAGATAAAACGATAATTCTCTCGCTCTACAAGACTCTGGTCCGGCCGCACCTGGAGTATGCTGTCCAGTTCTGGGCACCAGTCCTCGGGAAGGATGTACTGGAAATGGAGCGAGTACAAAGAAGTGCAACAAAGCTAATAAAGGGTCTGGAGGATATTAGTTATGAGGAAAGGTTGCGAGCTCTGAACTTATTCTCTCTGGAGAAGAGACGCTTGAGAGGAGATATGATTTCAATATACAAATACCGTACAGGTGACCCCACAATAGGGAAAAAACTTTTTTGCGGAAGGGAGTTTAACCTCTTCAGCCCCGGAAGATTTGGCTGCTGAATGACCGGGCCATTTTTTTTGCGATTCGGCACTGCGTCGCTTTAACTGACAATTGCGCGGTCGTGCGACGTTGCACCCACGTCCTTTTTTCCCCCACAAATAGAGCTTTCTTTTTGTGATATTTGATCACCTCTGCGATTTTTATTTTTTGCGCTAAAAAAACAAAACAATTTTCTGTACTTTTTGCTATAATAAATATCCCCATTTTTTTTTTTTAAAAAGCAATTTTTTTCTCAGTTTAGGCCGATATGTATTCTACATATTTTTGGTAAAAAAAAAACAAAAACAAAAACCCCGCAATAAGCGTATATTGATTGATTTGCGCAAAAGTTATAGTGTCTACTAAATAGGGCATAGATTTATAGTATTGTTATTTTTTTTTTACTAGTAATGGCGGCGATCTGCGATTTTTTTTTGTGACTGCGACATTATGGCGGACACATCAGACAATTTTGACACATTTTTGGGACCATTGGCATTTATACAGCGGTCAGTGCTATAAAAATGCACTGATTGCTGTAAAAACGTCACTGGCAGTGAAGGGGTTAACTGTGTTCCCTGGGAGGTGATTCTAACTGAAGGGGGAGGGGACTGACTAGAGGAAGTGACGGATCGTGGTTCCTAGCTAATTGGAACACACGATCTGTCACTGCTCTCAAAACAAAACACAGATTTGAGTGTTCACACACACACTTCCGTGTTCTGTCCCTCGTGCTCGCGATCGCTCGTGGCTGGCGCTCATCACGACCGTCGGCCACGAGCATCGGCACCAGCGCTGTGCAGCGGGCATGTGTGCCTGCTATCCCGATCCCGCAAGCTGGACGTATAGGTACGACGGTTTGCGGGATCGTGACGACCTGCCGCAGTATAATGACGGCGGATGGTCGGCAAGTGGTTAACAAGACTCGTGGCCATTCATTAAAATAAGAAAAGCGGTTTAACCTTAAACTACGTAGAGGGTTCTTTACTGTAACTCTTTACTGAGCGGCAAGGATGTGGAATTCCCTTCCACAGGCGGTGGTCTCAGCGGGGAGCATTGATAGTTTCAAAAAACTATTAGATAAGCACCTGAACGACCACAACATAGAGGGATATACAATGTAATACTGACATATAATCACACACATAGGTTGGACTTGATGGACTTGTGTGTCTTTTTTCAACCTCACCTACTATGTAATTATGCCCAGTTCTTCTGCATTTTTGTTTAAATGAATCAGCATTACATATGGGGTCTATTTATAAAAAAAAAAAAAAATTTAAATTCACCATGTGAATGTCCCAGCCATCGCAAATGATCCCTGTGATGTGTCTAATATGTTTTTTTCCAGGACCATCAGCTCCATCTAGTGACCGTAATGCTGTATTTTCCTCATTGCGGTATTCAGAAAAAAAAAAAAAAATCAATAAGGCCACTAGATGGTGCTGATGAGTTTAGGAAACAAACATATTAGACACATTAAGGGAGTTATTCGTGAATGCTGATCACATAGCGAATGTATAAAGACCCCCCATGGTGTGCAAAAACATTCCATTTGAACATGAAAATCGGTCTGGAGGCTGAATCGGCAGGTGAATTTACCAACTCAGCCCTAGGGGGTGTTGAAATTGTCGAATCGATGCATCGAGATTCGACCGTCCACGATGACGCATCGATGCTATAGCTTTAACCGGTTCCCGACCGCCGCACGCCGATGTACGTCGGCAGAATGGCACGGCTAGGCAAAAGGGCGTACCTGTAAGTCCCTTTGAAATTGCCGCTGTGCCATTGCGCGGGCGCCGTCCGGGAGCTCCATGAGTCGGGTCGCGCGGACTCCATCGCCGTGGGGATACCTGCGATCGTCTCACGGAGAGGAAGAACGGGGAGATGCTAAGGTAAACAAGCATCTCCCTGTTCTGCCTAGTGACACTGTCACTGATCTCTGATCCCCGTCATCGGGAGCAGAGATCAGTGTGTGCCACAGCTAGCCCATCCCCCCTACAGTTAGAACACATTCCTAGGACACATTTAACCCCTACAGCGCCACCTAGTGTTAACCCCTTCACTGCCAGTCACATTTACACAGGAATCAATGCGATTTTAATCGCACTGATCGCTGTATAAATATGAATGTTCCCAAAATCATGCCAAAACTGTCCGACGTGTCCGCCATAATGTCGCAGTCACGATAAAAATCGCTGATCGCTGCCACTACTAGTAAAAAAAAAAAAAATAATAATAATAAAAATGCCATAAAACTATCCCCTATTTTGTAAACGCTATAACTTTTGCGCAAACCAATCAATAAACGCTTATTGCGATTTTTTTTTACCAAAAATATGTAGAAGAAGAATACGTATCGGCCTAAACTGAGGAAAAAAAATGTTTTTTTATATATTTTTGTAGGATATTTATTATAGCAAAAAATAATGCGTTTTTTTTCAAAATTGTCAGTCTTTTTTTGTTTACAGCGCAAAAAATAAAAACCGCAGAGGTGATCAAATACCACCAAAAGAAAGCTTTATTTGTGGGAAAAAAAGGACGCCAATTTTCTTTGGGAGCCACGTCGCACGACCGCGCAATTGTCAGTTAAAGCGACGCAGTGCCAAATCGCAAAACATGCTCTGGTCAGGAAGGGGGTAACTTCTTCAGGGGCTGAAGTGGTTAAGAAATCGATTATTGAGGATCAAGTCATCCTCACGCCGTGCTGCCGCACCACGCCCTGCCTCCGAGTGGAGCCGAAATCAGCCGAAGTTTCCGCGCCGTTTTTTCCCGCCTCCCACTGACGTCATCCCTCTGTGTCGCGAGGAGAGGAGGTCTTTCATCAATCCCCTTCCCTCATCTTCCCACCCCCTCACTAGCCAATAGAAAGTGATCCCAGGCGGCGGATTGCGGACGTGAGGAGCCACGCTGTGTGCACGTTGGCAGGAACATGGAGCGCCAGGGCCGGAGCTTGTGGTGGCTGGAGCTGTCCCTGCTGCTGGTTAGAGTGGCCGCGGCCGGCTTATGGAGCTCCGAGGAGGAGAGTGGAGCCATCAGTGCTTTTGGTCCCGGAAAGGTTCAGGGCGGCCGCGGCGTATCCAGCCGGAGGTGTGATGTCATGGATTCCTATTTCCCCATCCCCGGACTCTTCCATTCTCTTTCCATGGATTTCACCATCTTTTAATTCTTATCCTTTGACCCCTCCATCCTTCAGTTCTATCCCCGGACTCTTCCATCCTTTAGTTCCCATCTTCAGACTATTCTGACTTCAGACTACGTTCCTTCCTTTCCTATTCATGGATTCCTCCTTCCTTATCTCCAGACTGCTCCATCCTTCCTTTCCTATTCATGGATTCCTCCTTCCCTATCTCCAGTCTACTCCATCCTTACTTTCCTATTCATGGATTCCTCCTTCCCTATCTCCAGACTACTCCATCCTTCCTTTCCTATTCATGGATTCCTCCTTCCTTATCTCCAGACTGCTCCATCCTTCCTTTCCTATTCATGGATTCCTCCTTCCCTATCTCCAGACTGCTCCATCCTTCCTTTCCTATTCATTGATTCCTCCTTCCCTATCTCCAGACTGCTCCATCCTTCCTTTCCTATTCATGGATTCCTCCTTCCCTATCTCCAGTCTACTCCATCCTTCCTTTCCTATTCATAGATTCCTCCTTCCCTATCTCCAGACTACTCCATCCTTCCTTTCCTATTCATGGATTCCTCCTTCCTTATCTCCAGACTGCTCCATCCTTCCTTTCCTATTCATGGATTCCTCCTTCCCTATCTCCAGGCTACTCCATCCTTCCTTTCCTATTCATGGATTCCTCCTTCCCTATCTCCAGACTGCTCCATCCTTCCTTTCCTATTCATGGATTCCTCCTTCCCTATCTCCAGACTACTCCATCCTTCCTTTCCTATTCATGGATTCCTCCTTCCCTATCTCCAGACTACTCCATCCTTTCTTTCCTATTCATGGATTCCTCCTTCGTTATCTCCAGACTGCTCCATCCTTCCTTTCCTATTCATGGATTCCTCCTTCCCTATCTCCAGACTACTTCATCCTTCCTTTCCTATTCATGGATTCCTCCTTCCCTATCTCCAGACTACTCCATCCTTCCTTTCCTATTCATGGATTCCTCCTTCCTTATCTCCAGACTGCTCCATCCTTCCTTTCCTATTCATGGATTCCTCCTTCCCTATCTCCAGTCTACTCCATCCTTCCTTTCCTATTCATGGATTCCTCCTTCCTTATCTCCAGACTGCTCCATCCTTCCTTTCCTATTCATGGATTCCTCCTTCCCTATCTCCAGTCTACTCCATCCTTCCTTTCCTATTCATGGATTCCTCCTTCCTTATCTCCAGACTACTCCATCCTTTCTTTCCTATTCATGGATTCCTCCTTCGTTATCTCCAGACTGCTCCATCCTTCCTTTCCTATTCATGGATTCCTCCTTCCCTATCTCCAGTCTACTCCAGCCTTCCTTTCCTATTCATGGATTCCTCCTTCCTTTCCTATTCATGGATTCCTCCGTCCCTATCTCCAGTCTACTCCATCCTTCCTTTCCTATTCATGGATTCCTCCTTCCCTATCTCCAGACTGCTCCATCCTTCCTTTCCTATTCATGGATTCCTCCTTCCTTTCCTATTCATGGATTCCTCCTTCCCTATCTCCAGACTGCTACATCCTTCCTTTACTATTCATGGATTCCTCCTTCCTTTCCTATTCATGGATTCCTCCTTCCCTATCTCCAGACTGCTCCATCCTTCCTTACCTCCAGACTACTCCATCCTTCCTTTCCTATTCATGGATTCCTCCTTCCCTATCTCCAGACTACTCCATCCTTTCTTTCCTATTCATGGATTCCTCCTTCGTTATCTCCAGACTGCTCCATCCTTCCTTTCCTATTCATGGATTCCTCCTTCCCTATCTCCAGTCTACTCCATCCTTCCTTTCCTATTCATGGATTCCTCCTTCCTTATCTCCAGACTGCTCCATCCTTCCTTTCCTATTCATGGATTCCTCCTTCCCTATCTCCAGTCTACTCCATCCTTCCTTTCCTATTCATGGATTCCTCCTTCCTTATCTCCAGACTGCTCCATCCTTCCTTTCCTATTCATGGATTCCTCCTTCCCTATCTCCAGTCTACTCCAGCCTTCCTTTCCTATTCATGGATTCCTCCTTCCCTATCTCCAGACTGCTCCATCCTTCCTTTCCTATTCATGGATTCCTCCTTCCTTTCCTATTCATGGATTCCTCCGTCCCTATCTCCAGTCTACTCCATCCTTCCTTTCCTATTCATGGATTCCTCCTTCCCTATCTCCAGACTGCTCCATCCTTCCTTTCCTATTCATGGATTCCTCCTTCCCTATCTCCAGACTGCTACATCCTTCCTTTACTATTCATGGATTCCTCCTTCCTTTCCTATTCATGGATTCCTCCTTCCCTATCTCCAGACTGCTCCATCCTTCCTTTCCTATTCATGGATTCCTCCTTCCTTACCTCCAGACTACTCCATCCTTCCTTCCCTATTCATGGATTCCTCCTTCCTTATCTCCAGACTACTTCATCCTTCCTTCCCTATTCATGGATTCCTCCTTCCTTATCTCCAGACTACTCCGTTCCTTCCTTTCCTATTCATGGATTCCTCCTTCCCTATCTCCAGACTACTCCATCCTTCCTTTCCTATTCATGGATTCCTCCTTCCCTATCTCCAGACTACTCTATCTTTCTAATCGTGATGCATCGCGGAATCAAATCGTTGACATGATAATCGCAATCGAACCGTGAGACCACCGAAGATGCGCACCCTTATGCCCCGTACACACGGTCGGACATTGATCGGACATTCCGACAACAAAATCCTCTGATTTTTTCCTACGGATGTTGGCTCAAACTTGTTTTGCCTACACACGGTCGCACAAAGTTGTCGGAATTTCCGATCGCCAAGAACGCGGTGATGTCTAGAGACTAGAAACGGCCGGTTCAGAACCAAGCGCGGCACCCTTTGGGCTCCTTTTGCTAATCTCGTGTTAGTAAAAGTTTGGTGAGAGACGATTCGCGCTTTTTCAGACTCGTGGCTTTCAGATCGTTTTCTGCCGTTCAGTTTGTGCTTGTGGGTTTGTATCTGCTCTTCAGTGCGTGCAGTCAGTTCGTATCGGAGTTTTCTGTGCGATCTTGTCCGCTCGTTGCTGTTTTTCAGGTCGCTCTTCACAGGCCTTGCTGTTCTTCAGTGCGTTCTGTTACTTCGTTCTGAGCAGCCGACCGTTTTCTAGCCATGTTTCGTATGCGTACTCCTCGTACAGTTCGTGCTGTGCGGGGGCTTGGTGTTGGGGTCCTGACCTTGACACAAGTCCAGTCCATGAACAGGGTGGGGAGGAGTTCATGGACCAAGAATTGGTTGCTTCAGCGTGACCAGTTCTGTCACATGCCTTTGCTCCGTGAGATCCGTGAGAATAATCCTGGTGATTTCAGGAATTTTCTCAGGATGACGGACCCCGTGTTTCACCGTTTGTTGGCTTCACTGACCCCCTATATCAGCAGGCAGGATACCTGCATGAGGCAAGCCATCACTCCGGAGCAGAGGTTGGTTGCTACCTTGCGGTATTTGGCCACAGGGAGAAGCCTGCAGGACCTCAAGTTCTCGACAGGCATCTCCCCCCAGGCTCTTCTTTGTGGACATTTACTGCTTGTGTTTGTTTTAGCTGACCCTGACAGAAATGTGTGGAGTCCAGAAAATGTCGTGATTGTGTAACCTTATACAAAGCACTGTTGGCTGTTATTTACTAAATGCAAAGACACTTTTCACTACAAGTGCACTTGCAACTGCACTGAAACTGCACTTGTAGTGCAAAGTGGATTTGCCCTTAGGAAATTACCCCCATTTTCTCCTAAAACAACAATTACATCACCCCAAAAGTGTTGTAGTGTTGAGACAATAATCCACACATTCTTGATGAACAATCTTTTTAATACCAGCACAATCACATGTGCATTTACCAAAGGTTTTTCTGACAAACCGACATGTTTGTTGTATAACATATTTTGTGGTGTCATTATCCAAAATCAAAATGTGCATTTTATAGTAAACAGGCCTGTGTAAAACCCACAAGAAAGACACAAATCTTGATCTTACAAAGTTCACATTTGGTAGAACTGGAAGGCAATATCAGACATGAGTATTTAGGAACTGTGTTTGATATTGCGTTCAGATGGGGGGAAATCACCCCTGGAAAAGCCAAATTTGGAAGATGCACACAAATTTCACAATGTCAACATGTGCTATCTGCCATCACGGGGGATCAAGGGACGTGTTTTGGGGGAGAAAGCCCTTCCTCACCGCTACTTTATTATAGAGGAAGGGGTTGCACCCCCAAAACGCGTCCATTGATCTCCCGTGATGGCAGATAGCACATGTTGGCACACTGTGTGCATCCTCCAAATTTGGCTTTGGGAAAAATCACAAAAACATTTCGCACATTGTAGCAGACAAAAGAAGAAAGTGATTTGGAGGGGCTTTAAACTCTCCCCAAAACATCAATGATGTTTTTATATTTTGGAATAACATCATTGATGTTTTGCTGGATGTTTTCCAATTGTAAATTACACCCCATGATCTCCCCGATCAGGATCTGGGCACTTTCGGATGTGAAAGGATCTTCATCCACAACCTCACGATCACCTAAAAAGAAAGGAAAACCAAAATAAATTAGGTCTAAAAAAAATGCCACCATCCATCTCTTATCTGAGCCTGTGGTCGCAGACACTCACCTGTTGTGGTGACTAGTTCCACCACGTCTTCTTCCTCCTGCTCATCTTGTCTTTGTGGGATTTCCCCTTCTTCCAGAGGGGGGGGGGGGGCTCTGGTCTCCTCGGATGAGAGGTGTCCTCCGAGTCTTTTCTCCCCTATGTAAAACAAAAATGAGTACACTCGGCTAGGTTCGGGCGGTGCTCGAGTGAAGCCGAAAGTGGCCGAGAAGAGCCGAGGACCGGCACTGTGTATTTCGGCGCCGGCGGCGCCATTTTCAAATCGCGGTCGGCGATTTTTTAAATCTGACAGGTCAGGATCGCAGGGGATCGGCGTATAACACGCACCCGTGATTTTCCCCTGATTTTAAGGGGAAAAAAGTGCATGTTATACGCCGATAAATACGGTATGTTCAGCATTTTTGCACATTTTGGCATGCTTACCTTACAAAGTCCTCTCCTCCCAAGAGGTCCCCATTTTAGCTCTGTCTTGGTCTGAGTAAGGAAGTCTTAAATGGAGATCCACTTTCAAGCGCAACTCCAGACTCTAAGCTCCTCCTCTGAGGATCTCACCTTAATCCCTTTATTGCAGCATGGTATCCTTTTCTTGGTATATATCTTTTTCTGATTTCTTCTAGTGCATCTGGGTATGAAAGTATTGGCTGGAGAACTGCTTTAAAGCCCAACCCCAGGCTTCATGTCCCTCCCCTGAGGAATCACCCCTTTAAGGCCTCTATGACAGTATGGTATTCTATTTCATATGTACCTTTTTTCTGATGTCTTTTTGCCCATCTGGGCCTGGAAGTCTTGGCTGGAGATCCACTTTGAAGCCCAAGTCCAGGCTGCATGCTCCTCTCCTAAGGATCCCCCTTTAAAGCTTCTATGAGAGAATAGAATCTAGACGTGCAATTCGTTTCATAACACATCGAAATTCAGCCGAATTTTGCATCTGAACGTCTGAAAAAAGCTCACTGCTGTAGGGAGGAGCAGAGCGAGCTGAGCTGTTGGGAGCAGCTTTATTGCGTGTGATCTTTGAGGAGGAATTGCTCCACTGTAAATGCAGCAACAGAGGTCACTGAGGGCTGACAACAATTAGGACACATGACATGGGCTCCATACCTTCTCCATTCTGTCCACAACTAGAAAACAAGTTTTGTCCGGAGTTGGGCTTTATGTAAACCCTGAATAGGGCCGTGTAATAATGTGTCATGATCATTGGTGGATCCCTCATCTCTAACATACCTGTCCTTGTCCATTGGAACTTTGCACAGCGGTCCATCTGAGGCCATCATTACTGAAGCTGAGAGAGAACTCCGTGATGTACATGGAGGAGAACGAACGGGCACCTTGTATCATTATTCCGGTCACCTTCATTTCACGGCCAAGATCTATCTGGAACCATTCACCGGGTCCGTCTGCCTGTGGACAAATATAAGGCCGCGTAGTGTGGGGGGGTGCAGTGTCCCCGGTCGTGACATTACTGCGGTCAAGCCAGCCTTGGTTTGAAAATACAGGGTCTAGCCAGCCACCAAAAAATAAACCTGTGCGCCTATTACAATGACTACGGTAATTTCTGTAACAGCAAAGAGAGAACTAGCTGGAGTTGCCCATATCTGTCTGTCTTTATTTCTCTCTCTCTCTTGAATACTTAATTATTATTATTATTTCTCTCACGCTCTCATTCTTTATTTTTTTCTTCTCTTTTTCTTTATTATTTTTTATTTATGTATTTATGTCTCACTTTCTTTCCCTCGCTCTCTCTTTTTTTTCCTTTCTCTCTCTCTCTTTCATTACAGTACAGACCCCCCTACTACAGACCCCCGCTACAGTGCAGACCCCCCACTACAGTACAGACCCCCCCACTACAGTTCAGACCCCCCCACTACAGACCCCAGCTACAGTGCAGACCCCCCACTACAGTACAGACCCCCCACTACAGACCCCAGCTACAGTGCAGACCCCCCACTACAGTACAGACCCCCCACTACAGTACAGACCCCCCCACTACAGTACAGACCCCATCTACAGTGCAGACCCCCCACTACAGTACAGACCCCAGCTACAGTGCAGACCCCCCACTACAGTACAGACCCCCCACTACAGACCCCAGTTACAGTACAGACCCCCCCACTACAGACCCTCGCTACAATACAGACCCCCCACTACAGTACAGACCCCCCAGAAGGGAGGTCGCGGAGTGTGTGTTTTGTGCGCTGGCACAGTGCACACACCTGTTACGGGCAGCCTTGCAGTTACGAAATGACCGGACACAATGAATTCACATCGGTACTGACGTTCATTAAAGGTTGCCATCCGGTCCCAGCTGAGTCGGGTGTCCGGGTTTCAGGGCACCCGACTCCAAACCCGGGCTGTCGGGGGGGGGAACCCGGTGTTCTGCCGAGAAAATTCCCCTCGGCGGATAAGGACCCCCCTCTACTGCGCAGGCCTGCGCAGTAGGAGCTGGCAGAAATAGCCGAATAGTTGTAAATCAGCTGTACACGGCGCCTGTAAGAGGGCCCCTCGTGGGCTCGCTTCGCTTGCCACGCTTCCGGCACGGCCTCGCTTCGCTCGGCTCTTTTTTATTCTCCCTCTAGGTCCACTTGGATGGTGGGGCTTGAACCTGGACCTAGGGCGCAGGCGCCGTGTACAGCTGATTGAAGTTTTTCAGCTTCGGCTATCTTCGGCGGCTCATAGTAGTTCGTACTGCGCAGGCGTTGCGCCTGCGCAGTACAGGGGGGTCCTTATCCGCCGGGGGAACTTTCTCGGCAAGACACCGGAAGGGTGGCAACCCTACAGGTATGTAATCTCGGTCATTACATTTTAGTTGATTAAATCTACTATAATTTTAGTCGAGTAAAATCTTATGTTATTTAGTCTACTAAAACTAGACTAAAACTAAAACAATTCAGATGACTAAAATATGACTAAAACGAAATGACAATTAAAAGTAGATCAAAATTTGCGGTCAAAATGGTATTGAAAAATGTAAAAAAAAATTATTTAAAAAAAAAAAAAGGCAAGAAAAACAAAGGGTAACATTTTCATAGCAGTAAATCAGCCAATTCTACAGAAATTCAACAGATAGAATAAGTTCAGCCTCATCATCCCGGAACAATCTGCAGCCGGCCAGCTAAGACCTGTCCTAGGATGCTAATGTGACTTACATGCATATACAGCTGGACCTGCTAATAACCTTAATACAGTTTATATGCTCACATGTGAGAGATAAAAGCAAAGTTATTTACTGTGACTTTATATATGGATGTCATATAATAGTTGTATATTTGTGTTCACAGAAGCAAACCAGAAAGCATAGAGTTAAGTCTTTGTGACTCTCAGGAGTTTTACCCAGTAACAGCCAATCTCACACTGAGCAAGGAGTCTTGGCCAATCACAGCCAATCTCACACTGAGCAAGGAGTCTTGGCCAATCACAGCCAGCCTTACACCTATTATTTTGTCTGCAAATCACCCAGCACATGTTAGATCTCATTTTATCAGAGAGAGGGGACCTGAGCAGATTGGAGATCCAGCCAGAATGCAGTTTTATGGAAGTAAGTGGCCAAAATAGGTGGCCACTTATTTATGTTACTATTGTTATAGAATGTGATTAGAACTGTATACTGAACTAGTTATGTATTCCCTTGTAGTTCCACCAAACAATTCAATCAAATCAAGCAGACAAACGTTTAACCACTTACCAACCGGCCCATAGCTGAATGACGGCTGCAGGGCGGTTGGATAACTCTGGGAGGGCGTACTATGACGTCCTCCCAGAATTCCCCTCTCGCACGCCCCCTGGGGCGCGCACCCGAACATATCCGTGACCGCCGGGTCCTGGTAAATGGCCGCTGATCGCGGCCGTTTACCATGTGATCGCGCCGTCAAATGATGGCGCGATCACATGTAAACAGACCGGCGTCATCTGATGACGCCGGTTCCTCTGCTCCCCTCCTGTGTACCGATCAGTACACAGTGAGTGGGGAGGGGGATGGATGTCTGCAGCGCTGTGGGCTGTATGTGTAGTGCCCACAGTGCTGCACAGAGACATCCATCCATCCATCCATCCATGCTCAGCCATCCCTCACTACTATGCATTGCTGTGCAATACTCTGCAATGCCCCCGCAATACTCTGCAATGCCCCCGCAATACTCTGCAATGCCCCCGCAATACTCTGCAATGCCCCCGCAATACTCTGCAATGCCCCCCGCAATACTCTGCAATGCCCCCCGCAATACTCTGCAATGCCCCCCGCAATACTCTGCAATGCCCCCCGCAATACTCTGCAATGCCCCCGCAATACTCTGCAATGCCCCCCGCATACTCTGCAATACCCCCGCAATACTCTGCAATGCCCCCGCAATACTCTGCAATACCCCCGCATACTCTGCAATGCCCCCGCATACTCTGCAATACCCCCGCATACTCTGCAATACCCCCGCAATACTCTGCAATACCCCCGCAATACTCTGCAATACCCCCGCAATACTCCAATACTCCAATACCCCCACAATACTCCAATACCCCCACAATACTCCAATACCCCCACAATACTCTGCAATACCCCCGCAATACTCTGCAATACCCCCGCAATACTCTGCAATACCCCCGCAATACTCTGCAATACCCCCGCAATACTCTGCAATGCCCCCGCAAAACTCTGCAATGCCCCCGCAATACTCTGCAATGCCCCCGCAATACTCTGCAATGCCCCCGCAATACTCTGCAATGCCCCCGCAATACTCTGCAATGCCCCCGCAATACTCTGCAATGCCCCCGCATACTCTGCAATGCCCCCGCAATACTCTGCAATACCCCCGCAATACTCTGCAATACCCCCGCAATACTCCAATACTCCAATACCTCTGCAATACTCTGCAATACCCCCACAATACTCTGCAATACCCCCGCAATACTCTGCAATACCCCCGCAAAACTCTGCAATGCCCCCGCAAAACTCTGCAATGCCCCCGCAAAACTCTGCAATGCCCCCGCAAAACTCTGCAATGCCCCCGCAATACTCTGCAATGCCCCCGCAATACTCTGCAATGCCCCCGCAATACTCTGCAATGCCCCCGCAATACTCTGCAATGCCCCCGCAATACTCTGCAATGCCCCCGCAATACTCTGCAATGCCCCCGCAATACTCTGAAATGCCCCCGCAATACTCTGCAATGCCCCCGCAATACTCTGCAATGCCCCCGCAATACTCTGCAATGCCCCCGCAAAACTCTGCAATGCCCCCGCAAAACTCTGCAATGCCCCCGCAAAACTCTGCAATGCCCCCGCAAAACTCTGCAATGCCCCCCGCAAAACTCTGCAATGCCCCCCGCAATACTCTGCAATGCCCCCCGCAATACTCTGCAATGCCCCCCGCAATACTCTGCAATGCCCCCCGCAATACTCTGCAATGCCCCCCGCAATACTCTGCAATGCCCCCGCAAAACTCTGCAATGCCCCCGCAATACTCTGCAATGCCCCCGCAATACTCTGCAATGCCCCCGCAATACTCTGCAATGCCCCCGCAATACTCTGCAATGCCCCCGCAATACTCTGCAATGCCCCCGCAATACTCTGCAATGCCCCCGCAATACTCTGCAATGCCCCCGCAATACTCTGCAATGCCCCCGCAATACTCTGCAATACCCCCGCAAAACTCTGCAATGCCCCCGCAATACTCTGCAATGCCCCCGCAATACTCTGCAATGCCCCCGCAATACTCTGCAATGCCCCCGCAATACTCTGCAATGCCCCCGCAATACTCTGCAATGCCCCCGCAATACTCTGCAATGCCCCCGCAATACTCTGCAATGCCCCCGCAATACCCCCACAATACTCTGCAATACCCCCGCAATACTCTGCAATGCTGTGCAATACACTGCAATACCCCCACAATACTCTGCAATGCTGTGCAATACTCTGCAATACCCCCGCAATACCCCCGCAATGCTGTGCAATGCCCCCACAATACTCTGCAATAGCTAATACTCTGCAATAGCTAATACTCTGCAATAGCTAATACTCTGCAATAGCTGTGCAATAGCTGTGCAATAGCTGTGCAATAGTCTGCAATAGCTGTGCAATAGTCTGCAATAGCTGTGCAATAGCTGTGCAATAGTCTGCAATAGTCTGCAATAGCTGTGCAATAGCTGTGCAATAGTCTGCGCAATAGCTGTGCAATAGTCTGCGCAATAGCTGTGCAATAGTCTGCGCAATAGCTGTGCAATAGTCTGCGCAATAGCTGTGCAATAGTCTGCGCAATAGCTGTGCAATAGTCTGCGCAATAGCTGTGCAATAGTCTGCGCAATAGCTGTGCAATAGTCTGCACAATAGCTGTGCAATAGTCTGCGCAATAGCTGTGCAATAGTCTGCGCAATAGCTGTGCAATAGTCTGCGCAATAGTCTGCGCAATAGTCTGCGCAATAGTCTGCAATAGCTGTGCAATAGCTGTGCAATAGCTGTGCAATAGCTGTGCAATAGCCTGCAATAGCTGCGCAATAGCTGCGCAATAGTCTGCAATAGCTGTGCAATAGTCTGCAATAGCTGTGCAATAGCTGTGTAGAGGTCAGCCGATATTTGGCTTTTTTTTACCTAATTGGCATGAGCCGATTGTGCGGACTTGTAAATGACTTCTGTAATATAAGTCAGATATATATATCTATATCTATATCTATATATATTCAGACAAGTTGTCTGAAGTTTTCTTCTCTCCCCCTCTGGGCAGCCAAGTCTGATAAGAAGATACATTTGTATCTTTCAGGTTCTTTTATCAACAGATGTGGAGAAGTTTTCAGTTTAACCATTTAAATGCTAAATCGTTTCTGACATTTGTTGCTTACAAGTAAAAATCCTGTATTTTCTGCTAGAAAATCACTTAGAACCCCCAAACATTATATATATATATTTTTTTTTAGCAGAGACCCTAGGGAATAAAATAGCGGTTGTTGCAATATTTTATGTCACACGGTATTTGCGCAGCGGTCTTTCAAACGCAATTTTTAAAAAAATACACTAATGAAATTTAAAAAAAGCAGTAAAGTTGGCCCATTTTTTTTCGTCAAAGTTTTGATTACCTGTTTTTGTGTATTTAATATTTAAGATATAGTTGTGTTTTTTTTTTATCTAAATTCTACATACAAGTGAACTGATTGGAGGTTTGTTTTGTTTAATAAATGTTTAATAAATGTTTAAATATAAAAAATTTTCTGTATCACTTATTACTTAAGGTTGCTTTCACACTGGAGCGGGCATGGGTTGACGGTAAAACGCTGTTAATTTTAGCGGCGCTTTACCGTCATTTTAGCGGCGCTTTACCGTCATTTTAGCGGCGCTATTCGGCTGCTAGCGGGGCGCTTATAACCCAGCTAGCGGCCAAAGAAGGGGTTAAATGCGCCCCTGAAGCGCTGCTGCTGAAACGCTTTGCAGGCGCTTCGGCAGCGGTGCGCATTTATTTCAATGGGCAGGAGTGGTGGAGGAGGGGTATACACCGCCCCAAACATGCCGCTTGCAGGACTTTTTTTTTTTTTTTTAACATCCAGCCAGTGCATCGCCCCAGTGTGAAAGGGGTCTAACTGTTAGATTTTATGAGATGAAGGGAAAAAAAAAAGAAATCTGCCTAATATATCGGCCCTAAAAAATCGGCATCATATATCGGCCATCGGCCGCCGCGATTTCTAAATATCATCAGCTTTGGCATCGGCCAGAGAAAAACCCATATCGGTCGACCTCTAATGCTGTGCAATACTCTGCAATGCCCCCGCAGTACTCTGCAATGCCCCCCGCAGTACTCTGCCATGCCCCCGCAGTACTCTGCCGTGCCCCCGCAGTACTCTGCCGTGCCCCCGCAATACTCTGCCGTGCCCCCGCAATACTCTGCCGTGCCCCCGCAATACTCTGCCGTGCCCCGCTGTACTCGCCCTCTGTATGTGGCCAGGCTGTGGAAGTCTCACACATGTGGTATCGCCGTACTCAGGAGGAGGAGAATCTATTTTGGGGTGTCATTTTTGGTATGTACATGTTATGTGGTAGAAATATTGTATAAATGGACAACTTTGTGTTTAAAAAAAAAAGCGTTTTAACCACTTCCCGCCCGCCGGCCGTCATACGACGTCCTTGACTTTGTGCGGAGATATCTGATGGGTGCAGCTACAGGCATCATTCAGATATCATCTTTTTCAGCCGGCGATTCCTTACACCATAAGTATGATCATAGCAGCTGTTCCACTGCTTGATCGTTCTTACAGGAGGCGAGAGGGGATGTTCCTCCCCCCCCTCCCGCGCTTCTACCGACTCACTGCTACGATCGAAGCCAGGATCGTTTTTTTTTTTTTTTTTTTTTTTTTTCAGGCTTCCCAGCCTAGAGGTGAGATGTGGGGTCTTATTGACCCCATATCTCACTGTAAAGAGGACCTGTCATGCCATATTCCTATTACAAGGATGTTTTATATTCCTTGTAATAGGAATAAAAGTGGTCAAATTTTTTTTTTTTTTTTTTTTGGAAAAAAGCATCCAACTAAAATAAAGTAAAATGAATAAAAAAAAAAAAAAATTTTAAAGCGCCCCTGTCCCCGTGTGCTCGCATGCAGAAGCGAACGCATACGCAAGTCCCGCCCACATATGAAAACGGTGTTCAAACCACACATGTGAGGTATCGCTGCGATTGGTAGAGCGAGAGTAATAATTCTAGCCCTAGACCTCCTCTGTAACTCAAAACATGTAACCAGTAAAAAATTTTAAAGCGTCGCCTATGGGGATTTTTAACCGCTTCAATACCCGCCTATAGTAAAATGACGTCCTCCTCTTTGTGGGGTGATATCTGAATGATGCTTGCAGCTAGATGCATCATTCAGATATCATTCTTTTCAGCTGCGGATTCTGTGCACGATAAGAACGATCATAGCGGCAGTTCCGCCGCTTGATCGTTCTTATAGGCGACGGGAGGGGACGTCCCCCCCCCCCTCCCGCCGCCATCCGGTGCTTCTCCGGGCTCTCCCGTGCCATCGGGGGCCCGGAGAATGAATCGGCCGGCGCCGGATGTTGACGATAGAGATGACTGGTGACCAGATGGTCACCAGTCATCTCTATGACCGTGGGAGGCCCGGGCGCGTCGTTATGACGTCACGCCCGGGTACCCGGAACTAACCGAAGCCGCGATCGCGGCTGTCAGCATGAGATCGGTAAATTTTTTTTTTTTTTTTTTTTTTTTTTTTTTTTTTTTCCGATCTCATGCTTTCCAGTCTAGAGGAGAGATGTGGGGTCTTATTGACCCCACATCTCTCCATAAAGAGGACCTGTCACATAGATTCCTATTACAAGGGATGTTTACATTCCTTGTAATAGGAATAAAAGTAATTAAAAAAAAAAAAATGTTAAAAAAAGTGTAAAAAAAAAAAAAAATTAAATAATAAATTTTTTTTAAAACGCCCCTGTCCCCGGTAGCTCGCGATCAGAAGCGAACGCACACGTAAGTCCCGCCCACATATGTAAACGCCGCTCAAACCACACATGTGAGGTATCGCCGCGTGCGTTAGGGCGTGTGCAACAATTCTAGCACTAGACCTCCTCTGTAACTCTAAACTGGTAACCTGTAAAAAATTTTAAAGCGTCGCCTATGGAGATTTTTAAGTAATGAAGTTTGGTGTCATTCGGTGATTGTGCGCAATTTTAAAGCGTTACATGTTAGGTATCTATTTACTCGGCGTAACATCGTCTTTCACATTATACAAAAAAAATTGGGCTAACTTTACTGTTTTGTTGTTTTTTTAATTCATGAAACCGTTTTTTTTCCAAAAAAAAGGCGTTTGAAAAATTTTTGCGCAAATACCGTGTGAGATAAAAAGTTGCAATGACCGCCATTTTATTCCCTAGGGTGTCTGCTAAAAAAACATATATAATGTTTGGGGGTTCTGAGTAATTTTCTAGCAAAAAAATAATGATTTTTACATGAAGTAGAGAAATGCCAGAATAGGCCCGGTATTGAAGCGGTTAAGTACCAAAGTTTGGCGCCATTTCACGAGTGTGTGCAATTTTTCAGTGTGACATGTTAGGTATCTAATTACTCGGGATAACTTCATCTTTCACATTATGCAAAAAAATTGGGCTAACTTTAATGTTTTTTTTTTTTCCAAAAAAAAGCGGTCAAAAAATTGCTGCGCAAATACCGCACGAGATAAAAAGTTGCAACGACCGCCATTGTATTCTCCAGGGCCTTTGCTAAAAATATATATATATATATATAATGTTTGGGGGTTCTATGTAATTTTCTAGCAAAAAATGATGAATTTTATGTAGGACAGAAATGTCAGAATTGGCCTGGGCATGAAGTGGTTAAAGTGAAAGTACAGATACTGAAGAGAGAAATCCATCTACCATTTTATGTAAAATGATGAGATTGAACAGTTGAATCACCATTTTGTTATACTTTTGTAGCACTAACTCTCTGCGGAGCTGCTGGTTTAAGCGGGTCTGTTACCTTCACTTTACTTCCCTCTGTTTCACCGGCATCGGGTCTAGGGGTTCCGTGGAGTTTACTGCTAGACGACACACGCACCAACACTGGAGTACGTTTTCAATGCTCTATTAAACAGACAAACTTTAGGAAGTAGCAGGAAAGAGGCAGAAAAGGAAACTTTCAGGAGAAACTCAAATATCATCTTGTAGAATCTTGGTGACAAATGTCCCGGTAGAATTCAGATAATTAGGTGGAATGCGCTCCCCTCATAGGACACACTCTTTGCTCGTCTGGATAGGCCTCTCTCACCGGTCTAGCAGCCAGCAAGCAGCACGAATCTAAAGTCTCTGCCACAAACTTACTTGGGGGGGGGGGGGGGGGGTAAATCTGCACGATCCTCTGCCACAGGATGTATAGGTCACGTCATATGACGTGAGCCCGTATAAACGGGGCATGCGCGCGATCATGAGCACGCAGCCCTGTACTGTCGGTGGCGGCGTGTCACCGACAGGGGTGAACTACTGGGCATGGCTGTTTACCACGTGATCGGCCATGATGAAGTCACGGACGATCACTAATGGTACATCCCCGCATTGCATGGCGCATGCGCGCGATTGTGAGCACGCTGTGTGTGCACGTCGGTGGCGGCGTGTTCCCTGGGAACGATAGTTTACAGCCATTGGCCAGGGCTGTGTACCATGTGATCGGCTGTGATCCATTCACAGCTGATCACTAACTGTAAACAAAGAGCTGTCACTAGCCCTTCTCTCCTCGCACACCGTTTCCAGTGTGAGGAGAGAAGAGCCAGGAGTTAGTGAGTTACAGATCTATGTATTGTAGTGTCTGCACCAACACCACTTCTGTCCCATCGCCCCCCCCAATTGTCATCTGTCACCCAACAGTCACCCCATAAAAAGTGCACCTGTCACATAGAGACTGCCATCAGCGGTGCAACCATCACCCATCAGTGACCTGCCCTGTCACCCGCTGTATGTGGCCAAGCTGTGTAAAAGTCTCGCACATGTGGTATCCCCATACTCAGGGGGAGTAGCAGAATGTATTTTGGGGTGTCATTTTTGCTATGTATTTGCTATGTGTTGGAAATATCTTATAAATGGACGACTTTGTGTGTGTGGGGGAAAAAAAAAAAGCGTTTATTTTCCAAAAACATCTGGGAAAAAAAAATAACCGTTCAAAAGACTCATTATGCCTCATAGATTATACGTTGGGGTGTTTGCTTTCCAAAATGGGGTCATTTTGTGGGCAATTCCATTGTCCTGGTGCTCCAGGGCCTTCAAAAGTGTAATAGGTGGTTGAGAAATGAGATGTGCAATTTATGCTCGTAGATCGCCTGATGGTGCGACTTCAATGTTGGGCCTTTGTATGTGGCCAGGCTGTGTAAAAGTCCCACACATGTGGTATCCCCATACTCGGTAAGAGTAGCAGAATGTATTTTGGGGTGTAATTAGTTGTATGCATATGCTCTGTGAGAGAAATAACCAGTTAATATGAAAAAAAAAACAAAAAAAATCTTCCTTTTGCAAAGAATTGTGGGAAAAAATTACAACTTAAAAAAACTCACCATGCTACTTACTTAATACCTGGGAATGTCTACTTTCTAAAAAGGGGTCATTTGGGGGGTATTTGTACTTTTCTGACTTGTTAGTACCTCAAGAAATGAGATTCACCTGATGTACTGAAGGCCTGATCAGATGTTTTCAATTTTCAGTAATTGGCACCATAGTTTGTAAACTCTCTAACTTTCACAAAGACCAAATAATATACACTAATTTGGGTTATTTTTACCAAAGATATATAGCAGTATAAATTTTGGCCAAAATTTATGAAGAAAAATTACTAATTTGCTAAATTTATGAAGAAAAAATACTAATTTGCTAAATTTTTTTGACAAAAACAAAAAAGGCAATTTTTCACAAAATTTACGATCTTTTTTTTATTTATAGAAAATGTGTTAAATACCGCACTGTCAAAAAGATGAGCAGCTGACACAAACAAGTGATCTAAACCTGTGCAAAACAAAGTGAAAATTATATACAAGTGCAGCGCATATATAATTATCTGTAGTCGATAATCAGAATATTATAATATTCAGAATAATCTGTAATGATTATTCTGAACATACGAAAAAGCAAAAGATATTAATAATTTGTGCAAATAATTAGCACACTGAACAGAAGTCCAAAAAATGTCCATTTAAATGTATGTACATCAAAGAATAAAAAATATAGTGAGTTCATCAAGGTGTATATGAACACCAGAAAAAGTGTAGAAAAATAATAAATGGCGTAGTGTTGATAGCAGATCCACCACCGTGTAGAAAAGTGGGGGGCTTACCAAAGTGATTGGACACAGACGGGTATACACCAGCTGTGCCAATAAGGCTTGTATAGATGAGGATCTCTAAAGATGCAGTGAAGAAAACCAAAATATGGAAAGGTAATACTGTAGTGTTGATAGCAGATTCACCACCATATGGAAAAATGGGGGGCTTACCAGAACAATTGGACACAGACAGGCGTACACCTACTGCGCCAATTAGGCTTGTATAGATGAGGATCTCTGGAAATATGGTAAGGATAACCAGGATGCTTGTAAGGGTTGTATATGGCAGAAGTAAATCCAGTCAGATATCCACAGCATATATAAAAAAAGATGCAAAAGCACATAGCATAATACTGTATAAAAAAAGCTTTACAGCCCATTTATTAAGATAAAACACTCACATTTGTGAAGATAAAAAACAGCGCTGAGAGTAAATGAAAGACAAGGCAGTGTGGGTAGCATCAGCAAGCGGGATCCTGGTTATCCTTACCATATTTCCAGAGATCCTCATCTATACAAGCCTAATTGGCGCAGTAGGTGTACCACTGTATTGCTGGAGGAACAGCGTTGTCACCCTAGAACAGGAGAACGGGGCTCCATAAGACAGGGAAGGTGTTCTATAGTCCACATAGACAGCCAGGAACAATGTAACTGATAAGAGCGCAGTACAGGAAGCTATAAGCTCACAATATTTCTGGCAGGATAAATAGGTATATTTTTGTAGATATCGAACAGATATAACAAAACGCCCCCAACTGTGTTATTAACAGACCAAAATGGTGCAAATAAAAGAAGAACATGGTTAGGGATTATATACACTTTAAGAAAAACGTGATGTTTCCCATGTATTATAATATTAGCGCTTACCCAATGATGACGTTTTAAACTATTTCTTTTCTTTTTTAGTCGTGCGCAAGAGTTGGCGTTGGATCGCATTTTAAGAAGATTGAGGGCAGCATTATACAACCCCAATGAGATGGATCCTGTAGATCTGAATGAAGTCATCGACAGTCCTTGGTCACCAAGCATATGTGACCGGACAGAGGAGGGCGCTGCTGCACCGGGAGGTCAAGTGCCAAGGATGCCTCCAGCTCCACATGGAACTAAACATCAATTTTTGGTATGTTTAAGAAAGAGAAGAAAAGACTGTTCTAATACTGTCAGAGGCTGATTTCCAATTATTTTTATTAAGATATTTTCCACATACAAATATTCTATAGCAATTCATTTCAGAACTCATTTCTCTCTCTCTCTCTCTCTCTCCTCTCTCTCTCTCCCCCCCCCCCCCCCAAAATGGTGCAAATAAAAGAACATTGTTAGGGATTATAAACACTTTAAGAGAAACGTGATTCCCCCCCCCCCCCCCCAAGTATTATGTTAGTGCTTACACAATGATGTTTTTAACAATTTCTTTTCTTTTTTACAGTCGTGCGCAGAGAGTTGCAGTTGGATCGAATTTTAAGAAGACTGATGTCGGCAAGATACATCGCTAATAATGTAGATCTGGAGGAAGTCATCGTCGACAGTCCTTGGTCACCAAGGATATGGGACCGGGCAGAGGAGGGCGCTGCTGCACCGGGAGGTCAAGTGCCAATGAGGCCTCCAGCTCCACATGGAACTAAACATCAATTTTTGGTATGTTTAAGAAAGAAAAGAAAAGACTGTTCTAATACTGTCAGAGGCTGATTTCCAATTATTTTTATTAAGATATTTTCCACATAAAAATATTCTATAGCAATTCATTTCAGATCTCTCTATCTCTCTATCTCTCTCTCTCTATCATATACTAGCCTCATTAAATTCAACTCTGTGTTTGTGCTCACCTGTGGGAGATGCACATTGCTGCTGTGGTAAGCTTGAATCATGCCTTTTTTGTTTTTTGTTTTTTTTATTTTATTTTCTGACTGATTTTTTTGTTTTTCTGTAGGCATTGTCCGGGAGAAGTTTTTTTTTTTCTTGTGGGATCTCTATTATGGGTCTAGTATTGTCCCTGAAGAAGATTGTAAAAATTAATTATTAACACAATTTTTTCATGTTTTGTATAATTTTTTGTATGAATAAAAAAATTTAAAATTTCTTTTAATTTTCTTTTTTGTTGCCTGAAAAATCCCATTTATATGAGGTTATTGTCTACATTTGTTAGGGATGATGGCAATTTTTCACATTAACCTTTGAGAGTCTACCTTTCCTATAAACTCAACACTTGGATCTGTCTCGTAACACCTTCCAGCTGTTATGGATGCTCCACTGTCTCCCACCACCCATCCCCCCCCCCCCCAAAAAAGGGAGCACCCACGTTAACTTCCATTTTTTTTAATAGTAAAGTGACACTAAAGGTTTGTTTTTTTTGTTTTTGTTTTGTTTTTTTTTTAACCACTTGCCGACCGCCGCACACAGATGTACGTCGGCAGAGCGGCACGGGCAGGCAAAAGGGCTTACCTGTACGTCCCTGCCTGCCCGCGGGTGGGGGGTCCGATCGGACCCCCCCCCGGTGCCTGCGACGGTCGGCAAATGTCCCCCGGCGATCGGTGGTGAGGGGGAGGCCATCCATTCGTGGCCCCCCCCTCGCGATCGCTCCCAGCCAATGGGATCATTTCCCTGCCTCTGTATTGTACACAGAGGCAGAGGAAATGATGTCATCTCTCCTCGGCTCGGTATTTTCCGTTCCGGGCCGAGGAGAGAAGACTGGAATGTGAGTGCACAACACACACACACACAGTAGAACATGCCAGGCACACATTACACCCCGATCCCCCCCCCGATCGCCCCCCGACCCCCCCCCAATCACCCCCCCCCCCCTGTCACAAACTGACACAAAGCAGGTTTTTTTTTTTTTTTTTTTTTTTTTTCTGATTACTGTATTGGTGTCAGTTTGTGACAGTTAGTGTGTTAGGGCAGTGAATGTTAGGCCCCCTTTAGGTCTAGGGTACCCTCCTAACCCCCCCTAATAAAGTTTTAACCCCTTGATCACCCTCCGTCACCAGTGTCACTAAGCGATCATTTTTCTGATCGCTGTATTAGTGTCGCTGGTGACGCTAGTTAGGGACATAAATATTTAGGTTCGCCGTCAGCGTTTTATAGCGACAGGGACCCCCATATACTACCTAATAAATGTTTTAACCCCTTGATTGCCCCCTAGTTAACCCTTTCACCACTGATCACCGTATAACTGTTACGGGTGACGCTGGTTAGTTCGTTTATTTTTTATAGTGTCAGGGCACCCGCCGTTTATTACCGAATAAAGGTTTAGCCCCCTGATCGCCCGGCGGTGATATGCGTCGCCCCAGGCAGCGTCAGATTAGCGCCAGTACCGCTAACACCCACGCACGCAGCATACACCTCCCTTAGTGGTATAGTATCTGAACGCATCAATATCTGATCCAATCAGATCTATACTAGCGTCCCCAGCAGTTTAGGGTTCCCGAAAACGCAGTGTTAGCGGGATCAGCCCAGATACCTGCTAGCACCTGCGTTTTGCCCCTCCGCCCGGCCCAGCCCAGCCCAGCCCACCCAAGTGCAGTATCGATCGATCACTGTCACTTACAAAACACTAAGCGCATAACTGCAGCGTACGCAGAGTCAGGCCTGATCCCTGCGATCGCTAACAGTTTTTTTGGTAGCGTTTTGGTGAACTGGCAAGCACCAGCCCCAGGCAGCGTCAGGTTAGCGCCAGTAGCGCTAACACCTACGCACGCACCGTACACCTCCCTTAGTGGTATAGTATCTGAACGGATCAATATCTGATCCGATCAGATCTATACTAGTGTCCCCAGCAGTTTAGGGTTCCCAAACACGCAGTGTTAGCGGGATCAGCCCAGATACCTGCTAGCACCTGCGTTTTTCCCGTCCGCCCGGCCCAGCCCACCCAAGTGCAGTATCAATCGATCACTGTCACTTACAAAACACTAAACGCATAACTGCAGCGTTCGCAGAGTCACGCCTGATCCCTGCGATCGCTAACAGTTTTTTTGGTAGCGTTTTGGTGAACTGGCAAGCACCAGCCCCAGGCAGCGTCAGATTAGCGCCAGTACCGCTAACACCCACGCACGCAGCATACGCCTCCCTTAGTGGTATAGTATCTGAACGGATCAATATCTGATCCGATCAGATCTATACTAGCGTCCCCAGCAGTTTAGGGTTCCCACAAACGCAGTGTTAGCGGGATCAGCCCAGATACCTGCTAGCACCTGCGTTTTGCCCCTCCGCCCGGCCCAGCCCAGCCCACCCAAGTGCAGTATCGATCGATCACTGTCACTTACAGAACACTAAACGCATAACTGCAGCGTTCGCAGAGTCAGGCCTGATCCCTGCGATCGCTAACAGATTTTTTGGTAGCGTTTTGGTGAACTGGCAAGCGCCAGCGGCCTAGTACACCCCGGTCGTAGTCAAACCAGCACTGCAGTAACACTTGGTGACGTGGCGAGTCCCATAAGTGCAGTTCAAGCTGGTGAGGTGGCAAGCACAAGTAGTGTCCCGCTGCCACCAAAAAGACAAACACAGGCCCGTCGTGCCCATAGTGCCCTTCCTGCTGCATTCGCCAATCCTAATTGGGAACCCACCGCTTCTGCAGCGCCCGTACTTCCCCCATTCACATCCCCAACCAAATGCAGTCGGCTGCATGAGAGGCATTTTCTTTATGTCCTCCCGAGTACCCCTACCCAACGAACCCCCCCAAAAAAGATGTTGTGTCTGCAGCAAGCGCGGATATAGGCGTGACACCCGCTATTATTGTCCCTCCTGTCCTGACAATCCTGGTCTTTGCATTGGTGAATGTTTTGAACGCTACCATTCACTAGTTGACTATTAGCGTAGGGTACAGCATTCCACAGACTAGGCACACTTTCACAGGGTCTCCCAAGATGCCATCGCATTTTGAGAGACCCGAACCTGGAACCGGGTACAGTTATAAAAGTTAGTTACAAAAAAAAAAAAAAAAAAAAACACATACAAAAATATAAAATAAAAAAAAAATAGTTGTCGTTTTATTGTTCTTTCTCTCTCTATTCTCTCTCTCTATTGTTCTGCTCTTTTTTACTGTATTCTATTCTGCAATGTTTTATTGTTATTATGTTTTATCATGTTTGTTTTTCAGGTATGCAATTTTTTATACTTTACCGTTTACTGTGCTTTATTGTTAACCATTTTTTTGTCTTCAGGTACGCCATTCACGACTTTGAATGGTTATACCAGAATGATGCCTGCAGGTTTAGGTATCATCTTGGTATCATTCTTTTCAGCCAGCGGTCGGCTTTCATGTAAAAGCAATCCTAGCGGCTAATTAGCCTCTAGACTGCTTTTACAAGCAGTGGGAGGGAATGCCCCCCCCCCCCCCCCACCGTCTTCCGTGTTTTTCTCTGGCTCTCCTGTCTCAACAGGGAACCTGAAAATGCAGCCGGTGATTCAGCCAGCTGACCATAGAGCTGATCAGAGACCAGAGTGGCTCCAAACATCTCTATGGCCTAAGAAACCGGAAGCTACGAGCATTTTATGACTTAGATTTCGCCGGATGTAAATAGCGCCATTGGGAAATTGGGAAAGCATTTTATCACACCGATCTTGGTGTGGTCAGATGCTTTGAGGGCAGAGGAGAAATCTAGGGTCTAATAGACCCCAATTTTTGCAAAAAAGAGTACCTGTCACTACCTATTGCTATGATAGGGGATATTTACATTCCCTGAGATAACAATAAAAATGATTTAAAAAAAAAATGAAAGGAACAGTTTAAAAATAAGATAAAAAAATAATAATAATAAAGAAAAAAAAAAAAAAAAAAAAAAAAAAAAAGCACCCCTGTCCCCCCTGCTCTCGCGCTAAGGCGAACGCAAGCGTCGGTCTGGCGTCAAATGTAAACAGCAATTGCACCATGCATGTGAGGTATCGCCGCGAAGGTCAGATCGAGGGCAGTAAGTTTAGCAGTAGACCTCCTCTGTAAATCTAAAGTGGTAACCTGTAAAGGCTTTTAAAGGCTTTTAAAAATGTATTTAGTTTGTCGCCACTGCACGTTTGTGCGCAATTTTAAAGCATGTCATGTTTGGTATCCATGTACTCGGCCTAAGATCATCTTTTTTATTTCATCAAACATTTGGGCAATATAGTGTGTTTTAGTGCATTAAAATGTAAAAAAGTGTGTTTTTTCCCCAAAAAATGCGTTTGAAAAATTGCGGCGCAAATACTGTGTGAAAAAAAAAAATGAAACACCCACCATTTTAATCTGTAGGGCATTTGCTTTAAAAAATATATATAATGTTTGGGGGTTCAAAGTAATTTTCTTGCAAAAAAAAATTATTTTTTTATGTAAACAATAAGTGTCAGAAAGGGCTTTGTCTTCAAGTGGTTAGAAGAGTGGGTGATGTGTGACATAAGCTTCTAGATGTTGTGCATAAAATGCCAGGACAGTTCAAAACCCCCCCAAATGACCCCATTTTGGAAAGTAGACACCCCAAGCTATTTGCTGAGAGTCATGTTGAGTCCATGGAATAATTTATATTGTGACACAAGTTGCGGGAAAGAGACAATTTTTTATTTTTTTTATTTTTTTTTGCGCAAAGTTGTCACTAAATGATATATTGCTCAAACATGCCATGGGAATATGTGAAATTACACCCCAAAATACATTCTGTTGCTTCTCCTGAGTACGGGGATACCACATGTGTGAGACTTTTTGGGAGCCTAGCCGCGTACGGGACCCCGAAAACCAAGCACCGCCTTCAGGCTTTCTAAGGCCGTAAATTTTTGATTTCACTCTTCACTGCCTATCACAGTTTCGGAGGCCATGGAATGCCCAGGTGGCAAAAAAAAACCCCAAATGACCCCATTTTGGAAAGTAGACACCCCAAGCTATTTGATGAGAGGTATAGTGAGTATTTTGCAGACCTCACTTTTTGTCACAAAGTTTTGAAAATTGAAAAAAGAAAAAAAAAATTTTTTTTTCTCGTCTTTCTTTATTTTCAAAAACAAATGAGAGCTGCAAAATACTCACCATGCCTCTCAGCAAATAGCTTGGGGTGTCTACTTTCCAAAATGGGGTCATTTGGGGGGGGGGTTTGTGCCACCTGGGCATTCCATGGCCTCCGAAACTGTGATAGGCAGTGAGGAGTAAAATCAAAAATGTACGCCCTTAGAATTCCTGAAGGCAGTGATTGGTTTTCGGGGTCCCGTACGCGGCTAGGCTCCCAAAAAGTCCCACACATGTGGTATCCCCATACTCAGGAGAAGCAGCTAAATGTATTTTGGGGTGCAATTCCACATATGCCCATGGCCTGTGTGAGCAATATATCATTTAGTGACAACTTTGTGCAAAAAAAAAAAAAAAAAAAAAAAATTGTCACTTTCCCGCAACTTGTGTCAAAATATAAAACATTCCATGGACTCAACATGCCTCAAAGCAAATAGCTTGGGGTGTCTACTTTCCAAAATGGGGTAATTTGGGGGGGTTTTATGTCATCTGGGCATTTTATGGCCTTCAAAACTGTGATAGGTAGTGAGGAGTAAAATCAAAAATGTACGCCCTTAGAAATCCTGAAGGCAGTGATTGGTTTTCGGGGCCCCGTACGCGGCTAGGCTCCCAAAAAGTCCCACACATGTGGTATCCCCGTACTCAGGAGAAGCAGCTAAATGTATTTTGGGGTGCAATTCCACATATGCCCATGGCCTGTGTGAGCAATATATCATTTAGTGACAACTTTTTGTAATTTTTTTTTTTTTTTGTCATTATTCAATCACTTGGGACAAAAAAAATGAATATTCAATGGGTTCAACATGCCTCTCAGCAAATTCCTTGGGGTGTCTACTTTCCAAAATGGGGTCATTTGTGGGGGTTTTGTACTGCCCTGCCATTTTAGCACCTCAAGAAACGACATAGGCAGTCATAAATTAAAGGCTGTGTAAATTCCAGAAAATGTACCCTAGTTTGTAGACGCTATAACTTTTGCGCAAACCAATAAATATACGCTTATTGACATTTTTTTTACCAAAGACATGTGGCCGAATACATTTTGGCCTAAATGTATGACTAAAATTGAGTTTATTGGATTTTTTTTAGAACAAAAAGTAGAAAATATCATTTTTTTTCAAAATTTTCGGTCTTTTTCCGTGTATAGCGCAAAAAATAAAAACGGCAGAGGTGATCAAATACCATCAAAAGAAAGCTCTATTTGTGGGAAGAAAAGGACGCAAATTCCGTTTGGGTACACCATTGCATGACCGCGCAATTAGCAGTTAAAGCGACGCAGTGCCGAATTGTAAAAAGTGCTCTGGTCAGGAAGGGGGTAAATCCTTCCGGGGCTGAAGTGGTTAATTATAACAAACATGCCATACTTGCCTCCACTGTGCAGCTTGTTTTGCACAGAGTGGCCTTGAATGGCGTTTTCTGGGGTCCCCCGGCGGCTCTCATAGCTCCTCCCCGTCTCAGATTTCCCCTCCACATTCACACAAAACACATTTAGATGCAGTTTCAATGGATAAACTGCTATTCAAACTTTTTTTTTTTTTAATAAATACAACCCCTCAACCTTGTGGCATTTTCTGTTTCAGCTCCATAAAGGCACAGACCAGTCTGGTGTGGAGGGACTTGAGTGACCTACACACAGCCCTGACCTCAACCCTATCAAACACCTTCAGGATAACCAGGAATGTTGATTGTGAGCCGGGTCTTCTCCTGCATCACTAGTACCTGGCCTCACAAATGTTATTGTGGCTGCATGAGGACAGCCCCAAAGGGGGAACCAAGTTAATGCCCATGCTTTGTTTTCAGAATGGAAATGTCCAACATGCTCATATAGGTTTTGATGGTCAGATGCCCACAAACTTTGACCCCATAATGTAGGTTATATTTTTTTATTTGGGGTTGCACCGATGCATTGGTGGTTAACTTGTATATGTTTGTTTTGTCTCCTTTTATAGTAATTACCGTATTTATCGGCGTATAATACGCACTTTTTTCCCCTTAAAATAAGGGGAAAATCGTGGGTGCGTGTTATACGCCGATCCCCGCTATTTTGTGATCTGTCGGAGCGATCGCTCCGACAGATCACATAGCTTGGATTTTTAAACATGGCGCCGCGGAGTTCGGAGGGACTCGGGGGCGCTCGTTCAGCTGAACGAGCGCCGCCGAGGACACAGTGACTGGGCGGAGCTGAGATACACATAGCCGAGGCTTCTCGGCTATTCTCGGCGCCGTTCACAGTCACGCCCAGTCCCGCCATTGGACCTGTGTTATGTCCATCATAGGGACTGGGCGTGACTGTGAACGGCGCCGAGAATAGCCGAGAAGCCTCGGCTATGTGTATCTCGGCTCCGCCCAGTCACTGTGTCCTCGGCGGCGCTCGTTCAGCTGAACGAGCGCCCCCGAGTCCCTCCGAACTCCGCGGCGCCATGTTTAAAAATACAAACGAAACGTTTGTATGTCGGCGGCAACAAGGCTGCACGGACCACTGGGGACAAGGCTGCACTGGACACTGATGAGGCTGCATTGATGGGCATTTAAATGTAAGTTTTTGTTTTTTTTTCCTTAAACTTCCCTCCTAAAAGTTTTTTTCCTTAAAATTTCCTCCTAAACTTGGGGTGCGTGTTATACGCCGGCGCGTGTTATACGCCGATAAATACGGTATTTAAAAATATTTTATTTTTCCTGATGATAAACCAAGAGGTTGGTGACACCCTAAAAGATGAAGCACATGTACAATATGTATAATGTTCTACATTTAATTTGCACTATGTAATGATGCATTAATATGTACACTATATGGATAGAGGTATTTGGCCTCTCTCGAAATGATTGGGTTCAGGTATTTCCAGTGAAGGGTACTGTTAATATAAAATCCAAATACATTTTAGACAATATTCTCATCCACCGTTGTGGTAACAGTTTGAGGAAGACCCTTTTCTGTTCCAGCATGACTGTACCCCTGTGTACAAAGCCAGCTCCATAGAGACATGTTTGACCAGTTTGGTGTGGAGGAACTTGAGGGTCCTGCATAGAGCCCTGACCTCATACCCTCCTTTAGGAAGACTTTGTGGATAAGGTCTTCTCATCCAATATTGGTTCCTGCCCCCAGCACTACTGAACACCTTTAGGATCATATCTTCTCATCCTACATCAATACCTGACCTCAACCCTACTGAGCATCCTTTTGGGATCAGGTCTTCTCATCCAACACTGGTACCTGACTTCAACCCTACTGAATACCTTTGGAATTGGGTCTTCTCATCCTACATCAGTACCTGCCTTCAACCTTACTGAATACCTTTTTTAGGATCAGGTCTTCTTATCGAACATTAGTGCCTGACCTCAACCCTACTGAATACCTTTTGGGATTGGGTCTTCTCAGCCTACATTAATACCTGACCTCAAACCCTACTGGACACCTTAGGGATTAGGTCTTCTGATCCAACACCAGTACCAGACCTCAACACCACTGGAATCAGGTATTCTCATCCAACATAAATGCCTGCCCTCAACCCTACTGAACACCTTTGGGATCAGGTCTTCCCATCCAACATACAGTATCTCACAAAAGTGAGTACACCCCTCACATTTTTGTAAATATTTTATTCTATCTTTTCATGTGACAACACTGAAGAAATTACACTTTGCTACAATGTAAAGCAGTGAGTGTACAGCTTGTATAACAGTGTAAATTTGCTGTCCCCTCAAAATAACACACAGCCATTAATGAGGAAAATTAGAGGGCATGGGGGTGGGACTTTACATGAAGCACTTAGCAGCAACTGAATACAGGTGGACATGTAGAAAGGATATTTTTTGGTACATAACATGGATATACATGACTGTTGGGGTGTAGTTCCCACAAGTAAAACATAATGATAATATGAATATCAACTGTATTCTGTATTACACAATATAAATATATATAATATACACACATACAAATGTTAATGACAAGGTATTGCCTGCATGGTCTATTTGCCTCGCTATTCCCAGTGGAGATTGATAAAATTGTAAGCATAAATATATAAAAATTCTGATGACCACATAAATGGTACAAAAAACGGCATCTTTTAGCTCTATGCGTTTCATGGCATATAGCCACTCGTTAGGAGCAGGCACGCGATGAATAAATAAACAAATAAAACATGATCTAAGTATTCTGTCATATACCAAAATGGGAGAGGAACCCCCCCCCCCACCATATGTTTCTTAAAAAAAAAAAAAGTGTACTGGTGGTATGATGCTGGGAATCGCGGGTCACCCAGAGACATCATGGTCGAAAGCTGTGGTGGGGACATGTCCAACAACACACAGAATCCCAAGTGGCTGGGAGTCTAGCGGCACCCATGATACAGATGGGAAATGGTGAGTGAGCCGACCAAGTTGGGTCTCTGTAAGGGAATGTGATTCATCACATTCCCTTACAGAGACCCAATTGGTGATTAAAAGGAAGCCCAACCTAATGGGGCAAAGTGGGGTGCAAAAGTGAAACCAATTATCAAAGTGACCTAAAGCAAGAAGAAAGTGAGGTTAGGGAGGTGTGAAGGAAGAATGGTGTGGAAAGCCAAGTTAGAATTTCAGAGGGGGAGGTGGCAGGACAAGAAGCAGTGATTGTTGAAAGTCGGATACCTGGTACTCGGAAGAACTGACCAGGTCCGAGGTAATGCAGAGCATCCGGTATGCGAGTTCATAAGTGCCTGGCCCACCCAAGGAGGCCACATATGTAGGCGCCCATGAGGGACAGCCCACCAACGTCACGTGCGCATGCACAGTGGGGGAGAAAAGGAGGCCGGCCCCATCACCCAGGCGATGATTCGTCTGGTAAACTGTGCCATCACAGTCTGCCAGTGGCCATGAGTTTGAAAAAAAAACCCCACCTGGCATAGTGGCGTCACAAGGATGCCGCATGTCCGGAGTGGGTGACGTGACGTTGATGCACGGTGGCGGTGGATCCGCGCCCCCCCTCAGGTGTGACCAGCAGAGGGAGGAAGGAAGCCCGCAGTGCGCATCGCAGCTCCCAAACCCTGATGAAAGACATGTGGCCCAGCAAGACCAGAGCCACAAGTTGATTGTATGATGGTTATAAAAAAAAGGGGGAAAAGAACTGCGCTAAGGTAAATTGAGAAAGTGTGCCTAAACACAAATCGTGCTAGTGATTAGTGAATCTTAAGTAGTAAAAGCAGCGATTCTTCTGCATAACAAAAATACAGTGTTAAATATAGAAAAATAATAGTCTTGCTAAGACATTAACTTAATAATGTGTGCATTGATCCATAATACTGCCAAATGAACCATGTGCATGTACCATATATCATAAACAAATGGGCAAGTAGTGGCGTGACACCAAAACTAAAACTAAAAATCAAAAAAAGGTGATAAAATAAAATGTAATAAATATTGCATATAGTGAAATGTCCAAAAACTTAGAATGACCAAACACCCGTGAACAATTATATATTTGATGAAATACAAAAAATATTGGAAGAGTCCATCCAAATGTGGATTAATTTTAGTCTTCAAAAAAACGTGAAAAAATGTTGTGCTCAATCCACCACCAATGATAGAGATTTGCCACTTACCAGATACCCATGATCCCCCACTACAGAGGATCAGGGGAATCCTGTAAGGAAAAGGCCTCCGGAGCTTAGCAAATGGACCCAGACTCTGGAATCGTTGGTGGTAATGGAACATCCAAAGACACCAAATGGAGCTATTAAACCTCAGATCCCATCATAACCTCCCCAGCTCATGGATAGTGAGTGTGGCTAATAATGACCATGCAGTATATGTATGCCCATCATATGCAGCCACTTGTGCCAATCAAATGCAGCCACTGTGCCCGTCAAATGCAGCCACTGTGCCCATCATATGCAGCCAGCAGAATCCCCCCGGCTCAGCTGTCACCCGGGCCCCCCACGCGGCCGGTCTGGCGGCACTTACCGAGTGACAGGGCTTCCTCCTTCTCTTCTGTAGCGGCGGCTGTGGCTCCTGTGTCCGCTCGGCTCCTCAGGCTTCTTCCACCAAAGCCATCCATCAAAAGCAGCCACTTGTGCCCATCATATGCAGCCAGGAGCATCCCCCCGGCTCGGCTGTCACTTCACTAAACCCCCCCCCCCCGTGCGCGCACGGTCGGGTTACTGTCCGTAGGTAAGGTGGGTTCCCCATCTCTAGGGGAGATGGTGTTCCTTTCCCTAGGAGAGAAGGCTGTCCCCATCCTCCCGGGGGAGAGAAGGCTGTCCCCGTCCTCCGGGGAGAGAAGGGTGTCCCCGGTCCTCCGGTGTCCCTGTCCTCTGGGGGAGAGAAGGGTGTCCCCGTCCTCCAGTGAGGGGGGAAGGGTCTCCCTGACCTCCGGGGAGAAGAGTCGCACCCTCTCCTCCTCCAACCACCCAAGGACCAGCTCTTCCAATTTTGGCCATCCCTGGGGCCATCTCCTTCAAACAGCCAGGGGCCCACTCCTTCTCTGCCAACCACCCATGTGCCCTCTCCTCCCCCGGCCACCCAGGGGCCCTCTTCTTCACTAATGCCTCATTTCCACTGAGCGGATTGTTTCGCGGTGGTTCGGTACAGTATGCTATTTTGAGTGTTTCCATTATGAAAGCGGCCCATACAACCGAACCATACCGCACCATAAATGGCCACCCAGGGGCCCTCTTCTCCTCCAAACACCCAGGTGCCCTATCCTTCTCCCACGTCCACCCAGAGGCCCTCTCCTCCCTAAGACACCAGTGACCCCAAAGCGGGTCACACATGCACTCTGCCCTTGGAGGACCCGGTACCCACCGTCCTGGGATGCCATGATGATGGTGTACAAGTCTCCAGTGTGAGGGCTACAGGTAAACTCGCACTTGGCTTCTTTGGCCCCTGATTGGAGGAAAAGCAGCGGAGGCGATCCAGCCCCCAGCACTTGACAGAGATCAAAGACCAGTGGCGGCCCGTGCATTGTGGGCGCACGGTCATATATTGGCGGGAGGGATGCCTTTTTCGTGAAAGTGTTTCAAGGCAACAGTGGGCACCCTACAATAGTTTAGCATTAACCAATGGGCAGATAGAGAAATGTGCGCTATGTTTTTGGCACAATTGTAAGGAACATATCTGCTTTGTCTCTTACTGTTTTCAGGTACTGAGCATCGCGAGGTGGAACATGCAGAGCAGATGACCATGGTAGATGGGAGGAGGCACACCAGAAGAGAGCCTGAAGAAGATGCGGCTGATTTCCGGATTGTGGCTCGAATAGGAGTGGACTTTCATCTGAGCGTTTCCTTATGACCAATGGGACTTTCTTTCCACAAACTGCCAAAGACATAGTTAACCCTCCTCAAAAATAATGTGGCAGTCTTCCAGGGACAACAAAAATAAAGTCTGACCACCTAGAAGATACAGGGGTCGAAAGGGAATTTTTTCCTGCCATTTACAATACGGTGGGGTTTATTTTGCCTTTTTTTTGGATGCGTTGGGAATTCTTTGTGCTTTTATTTATAAAGTTTTTTTTCCCTTTAACTACTTTGTATAATAAAAGAGAAATGTATTTCTAATTACTGATTGAGTATGGTTATTAGGGGGATTTTGGCTGTAATGACTTTCAATATTTATTATATCATATAATAGCGGTTTGTATAGGAGATACCCAGCTTGGGGTATTGGATTCCTTGACTAGAAAACAAAACGTATTCATAAAAATGTTTGTAAAATAACAACAAATTCTCTAAACTTGATTAGAAATGCAAAAGGGGTGTTTGATTGCGGTCTAGTTCTACATAGAAGGCCATCATATTCCATGTTTTATTGACAAAGCTTTGTCTCTCAGTGTGACCGGTGAAATGACACAGTGGGTGATAGGCAGACCGTGTCTGTGTCTAAAGCCTCGTACACACAGTTCGATTGTTGGCATGGGATTGTCTGTTGAAAGACTGTCTGTCAACAGACAATCCCCTGCCAACAACCAAAAATGTGTCCTAAAATATTAACGTTGGTACGTTCCTTTTTGACAATTGTCCTATTTTTGGCCAAAAAATTTTGGACGATAGGCTAGTAAATGTTGGTCATCTCACAAATCCATCACACAGGTCGAAAGTACAAACACGCATGCTCTGGAACAATGCTGACCTAACACAAAATTGGCAGAAGGGGGCCAAAGGATAGCGGGGTCAGGGGGAGGCGGGGCTGTGTAGAGCATAGACAATTATAATGTAAGCTGTAACAGCATGCTATCCCGCGTCTCAACTCTTACTCTGCCCAGCCGAGGCTGCAATGGGCACAATGAGGCTAGGTAGGGAAGGGAATGAGTGGGGCACTGGTGGCGAATAACCCTTGAGGCCTGGCTAGTAGTGCAGTACTTGAAATTTTGAGCCCTGCCCTAAAGAGTTACACAGAGCTCTGAGCGATCCTTAGTACTGCGCCTTTCAGGAGTCAATAGATGTCCAGTATATGTCTAATTTATGCGCACAGACCAGCATATCCTCGTAATGAGATCACATATGTGGTCTCATATATGTGACACTTATATGTTACTGCCGCTGTATACATCCATCCATATGACTGCTGTATACATCCATCCATCCCGCCAATATATGACCGCTGTATACATCCATCCATCCCGCCAATATATGACCGCTGTATACATCTATCCATTCCACCAATATATGACCGCTGTATACATCCATCCATCCCGCCAATATATGACCGCTGTATACATCCATCCATCCCGCCAATATATGACCGCTGTATACATCCATCCATCCCGCCAATATATGACCGCTGTATACATCTATCCATCCTGCAAATATATGACCGCTGTATACATCCATCCATGCCGCAAATATATGTATTCATGCATCCTGCCAATATATGACCGCTGTATACATCCATCCCGCCAATATATGAACGCTGTATACATCCATCCATCCCGCCAATATATGGCCGCTGTATACATCCATCCATCCCGCCAATATATGACCGCTGTATACATCCATCCATCCCGCCAATATATGACCACTGTATACATCTATCCATTCCACCAATATATGACCGCTGTATACATCCATTCATCCCGCCAATATATGACCGCTGTATACATCTATCCATTCCACCAATATATGACCGCTGTATACATCTATCCATTCCACCAATATATGACCGCTGTATACATCCATCCATCCCGCCAATATATGACCACTGTATACATCTATCCATTCCACCAATATATGACCGCTGTATACATCCATTCATCCCGCCAATATATGACCGCTGTATACATCTATCCATTCCACCAATATATGACCGCTGTATACATCTATCCATTCCACCAATATATGACCGCTGTATACATCTATCCATTCCACCAATATATGACCGCTGTATACATCCATCCATCCCGCCAATATATGACCGCTGTATACATCCATCCATCCCGCCAATATATGACCGCTGTATACATCCATCCATCCCACCAATATATGACCGCTGTATTCATCCATCCATCCCGCCAATATATGACCGCTGTATACATCCATCCATCCCGCCAATATATGACCACTGTATACATCCATCCATCCCGCAAATATATGACTGCTGTATACATCCATCCATCCCGCCAATATATGACCACTGTATACATCTATCCATTCCACCAATATATGACCGCTGTATACATCCATCCATCCCGCAAATATATGACCGCTGTATACATCCATCCATCCCGCAAATATATGACCGCTGTATACATCCATGCCGCAAATATATGATTGCTGTATACATCCATCCATCCCGCCAATATATGACTGCTGTATACATCCATCCATCCCGCAAATATATGACCGCTGTATACATCCATGCCGCAAATATATGATTGCTGTATACATCCATCCATCCCACCAATATATGACCGCTGTATACATCTATCCATTCCACCAATATATGACCGCTGTATACATCCATCCATCCCGCAAATATATGACCGCTGTATACATCCATCCATCCCGCCAATATATAACCGCTGTATACATCCATCCATCCCGCAAATATATGACCACTGTATACATCCATCCATCCCGCCAATATATGACCGCTGTATTCATCCATCCATCCCGCCAATATATGACCGCTGTATACATCCATCCATCCCGCCAATATATGACCGCTGTATACATCTATCCATTCCACCAATATATGACCGCTGTATACATCCATCCATCCCGCCAATATATGACCGCTGTATACATCCATCCATCCCGCCAATATATGACCGCTGTTTACATCCACCCATCCCGCCAATATATGACCGCTGTATACATCCATCCATCCCGCCAATATATGACCGCTGTATACATCCATCCATCCCGCCAATATATGATCGCTGTATACATCCATCCATCCCGCCAATATATGATCGCTGTATACATCCATCCATTCCGCCAATATATGACCGCTGTATACATCCATCCATTCCACCAATATATGACCGCTGTATACATCCATCCCGCCAATATATGACCGCTGTATCCATCCATCCATTCCGCCAATATATGACCGCTGTATACATCTATCCATTCCACCAATATATGACCGCTGTATACATCCATCCATCCCGCTAATATATGACCGCTGTATACATCCATCCATCCCGCCAATATATGACCGCTGTATACATCAATCCATCCCACCAATATATGACCGCTGTATACATCCATCCATCCCGCCAATATATGACCGCTGTATACATCCATCCATCCCGCCAATATATGACCGCTGTATACATTCATCCATCCCGCCAATATATGACCGCTGTATACATCCATCCCGCCAATATATGACCGCTGTATACATCCATCCATCCAGCCAATATATGACCACTGTATACATCCATCCATCCCGCCAATATATGACCGCTGTATACATTCATCCATCCCGCCAATATATGACCGCTGTATACATTCATCCATCCCGCCAATATATGACCGCTGTATCCATCCATCCATTCTGCCAATATATGACCGCTGTATACATCTATCCATTCCACCAATATATGACCGCTGTATACATCCATCCATCCCGCTAATATATGACCGCTGTATACATCCATCCATCCCGCCAATATATGACCGCTGTATACATCCATCCATCCCACCAATATATGACCGCTGTATACATTCATCCATCCCACCAATATATGACTGCTGTATACATCCATCCATCCCGCCAATATATGACCGCTGTATACATCCATCCTGCCAATATATGACCGCTGTATACATCCATCCCGCAAATATATGACCGCTGTCTACATCCATCCATCCAGCCAATATATGACCGCTGTATACATCCATCCCGCAAATATATGACCGCTGTATACATCCATCCAGCCAATATATGACCGCTGTATACATCCATCCTGCCAATATATGACCGCTGTATTCATCCATCCATCCCACCAATATATGACCGCTGTATACATCCATCCATCCTGCAAATATATGACCGCTGTATTCATCCATCCACCCCGCCAATATATGACCGCTGTTTACATCCACCCATCCCGCCAATATATGACCGCTGTATACATCCATCCATCCCACCAATATACGACCGCTGTATCCATCCATCCATTCCACCAATATATGACCGCTGTATACATCCATCCATCCCGCCAATATATGACCGCTGTATACATCCATCCATCCCGCTAATATATGACCGCTGTATACATCCATCCATCCTGCCAATATATGACCGCTGTATACATCCATCCATCCCGCCAATATATGACCGCTGTATACATCCATCCATCCAGCCAATATATGACCGCTGTATACATCCATCCATCCTGCCAATATATGACCGCTGTATCCATCCATCCATCCCGCCAATATATGACCGCTGTATACATCCATCCATCCCGCCAATATATGACCGCTGTATACATCCATCCCGCCAATATATGACCGCTGTATACATCCATCCCACCAATATATGACCGCTGTATACATCCATCCATCCCGCCAATATATGACCACTGTATACATCCATCCATCCCGCCAATATATGACCGCTTTATACATCCATCCATCCCACCAATATATGACCGCTGTATACATCCATCCATGCCGCAAATATATGACCGCTGTATTCATCCATCCATGCCGCAAATATATGACCGCTGTATACATCCATTCATCCCGCCAATATATGACCGCTGTATACATCTATCCATTCCAACAATATATGACCGCTGTATACATCTATCCATTCCACCAATATATGACCGCTGTATACATCCATCCATCCCGCCAATATATGACCACTGTATACATCTATCCATTCCACCAATATATGACCGCTGTATACATCCATTCATCCCGCCAATATATGACCGCTGTATACATCTATCCATTCCACCAATATATGACCGCTGTATACATCTATCCATTCCACCAATATATGACCGCTGTATACATCTATCCATTCCACCAATATATGACCGCTGTATACATCCATCCATCCCGCCAATATATGACCGCTGTATACATCCATCCATCCCGCCAATATATGACCGCTGTATACATCCATCCATCCCACCAATATATGACCGCTGTATTCATCCATCCATCCCGCCAATATATGACCGCTGTATACATCCATCCATCCCGCCAATATATGACCACTGTATACATCCATCCATCCCGCAAATATATGACTGCTGTATACATCCATCCATCCCGCCAATATATGACCACTGTATACATCTATCCATTCCACCAATATATGACCGCTGTATACATCCATCCATCCCGCAAATATATGACCGCTGTATACATCCATCCATCCCGCAAATATATGACCGCTGTATACATCCATGCCGCAAATATATGATTGCTGTATACATCCATCCATCCCGCCAATATATGACCGCTGTATACATCCATCCATCCCGCAAATATATGACCGCTGTATACATCCATGCCGCAAATATATGATTGCTGTATACATCCATCCATCCCACCAATATATGACCGCTGTATACATCTATCCATTCCACCAATATATGACCGCTGTATACATCCATCCATCCCGCAAATATATGACCGCTGTATACATCCATCCATCCCGCCAATATATAACCGCTGTATACATCCATCCATCCCGCAAATATATGACCACTGTATACATCCATCCATCCCGCCAATATATGACCGCTGTATTCATCCATCCATCCCGCCAATATATGACCGCTGTATACATCCATCCATCCCGCCAATATATGACCGCTGTATACATCTATCCATTCCACCAATATATGACCGCTGTATACATCCATCCATCCCGCCAATATATGACCGCTGTATACATCCATCCATCCCGCCAATATATGACCGCTGTTTACATCCACCCATCCCGCCAATATATGACCGCTGTATACATCCATCCATCCCGCCAATATATGACCGCTGTATACATCCATCCATCCCGCCAATATATGATCGCTGTATACATCCATCCATCCCGCCAATATATGATCGCTGTATACATCCATCCATTCCGCCAATATATGACCGCTGTATACATCCATCCATTCCACCAATATATGACCGCTGTATACATCCATCCCGCCAATATATGACCGCTGTATCCATCCATCCATTCCGCCAATATATGACCGCTGTATACATCTATCCATTCCACCAATATATGACCGCTGTATACATCCATCCATCCCGCTAATATATGACCGCTGTATACATCCATCCATCCCGCCAATATATGACCGCTGTATACATCAATCCATCCCACCAATATATGACCGCTGTATACATCCATCCATCCCGCCAATATATGACCGCTGTATACATCCATCCATCCCGCCAATATATGACCGCTGTATACATTCATCCATCCCGCCAATATATGACCGCTGTATACATCCATCCCGCCAATATATGACCGCTGTATACATCCATCCATCCAGCCAATATATGACCACTGTATACATCCATCCATCCCGCCAATATATGACCGCTGTATACATTCATCCATCCCGCCAATATATGACCGCTGTATACATTCATCCATCCCGCCAATATATGACCGCTGTATCCATCCATCCATTCTGCCAATATATGACCGCTGTATACATCTATCCATTCCACCAATATATGACCGCTGTATACATCCATCCATCCCGCTAATATATGACCGCTGTATACATCCATCCATCCCGCCAATATATGACCGCTGTATACATCCATCCATCCCACCAATATATGACCGCTGTATACATTCATCCATCCCACCAATATATGACTGCTGTATACATCCATCCATCCCGCCAATATATGACCGCTGTATACATCCATCCTGCCAATATATGACCGCTGTATACATCCATCCTGCAAATATATGACCGCTGTATACATCCATCCATCCAGCCAATATATGACCGCTGTATACATCCATCCCGCAAATATATGACCGCTGTATACATCCATCCAGCCAATATATGACCGCTGTATACATCCATCCTGCCAATATATGACCGCTGTATTCATCCATCCATCCCACCAATATATGACCGCTGTATACATCCATCCATCCTGCAAATATATGACCGCTGTATTCATCCATCCACCCCGCCAATATATGACCGCTGTTTACATCCACCCATCCCGCCAATATATGACCGCTGTATACATCCATCCATCCCACCAATATACGACCGCTGTATCCATCCATCCATTCCACCAATATATGACCGCTGTATACATCCATCCATCCCGCCAATATATGACCGCTGTATACATCCATCCATCCCGCTAATATATGACCGCTGTATACATCCATCCATCCTGCCAATATATGACCGCTGTATACATCCATCCATCCCGCCAATATATGACCGCTGTATACATCCATCCATCCAGCCAATATATGACCGCTGTATACATCCATCCATCCTGCCAATATATGACCGCTGTATCCATCCATCCATCCCGCCAATATATGACCGCTGTATACATCCATCCATCCCGCCAATATATGACCGCTGTATACATCCATCCCGCCAATATATGACCGCTGTATACATCCATCCCACCAATATATGACCGCTGTATACATCCATCCATCCCGCCAATATATGACCACTGTATACATCCATCCATCCCGCCAATATATGACCGCTTTATACATCCATCCATCCCACCAATATATGACCGCTGTATACATCCATCCATGCCGCAAATATATGACCGCTGTATTCATCCATCCATGCCGCAAATATATGACCGCTGTATACATCCATCCATCCCGCCAATATATGACCGCTGTATACATCCATCCTTCCCGCTAATATATGACCGCTGTATACATTCATCCATCCCGCCAATATATGACCGCTGTATACATCCATCCATCCCGCCAATATATGACCGCTGTATACATTCATCCATCCCGCCAATATATGACCGCTGTATACATCCATCCATCCCACCAATATATGACCGCTGTATACATCCATCCATCCAGCCAATATATGACCGCTGTATACATCCATCCTGCCAATATATGACCGCTGTATACATCCATCCCTCCCACCAAGAGATGACCGATGTATACATCCATCCATCCCGCCAATATATGACCGATGTATACATCCATCCATCCCTCAAATATATGACCGCTGTATACATCCATCCATGCCGCAAATATATGACCGCGGTATTCATCCATCCCGCAAATATATGTATTCCTGTAGCCATTCTGTGGTGAAGGGGTTAATAGGTAGGCATAATAACAATGTGAGAAGTATTGAAATGAAATCGCCCATGAAGATTGCAAAACCCGCCCTTAAACACGCCCCTTTGTAGAGTAGCACGAGCATCAGGAGTATCGGGAGCGTGCGGCGTAGCATCGGGAGAGTCTGTTAGAATGTGGTGTTTTCATTGCGCAGGCGCGGGTTTACAGCGGACTCTCATTCGGCTATTTTTCGACGGCTCGGAGGCTTGGTAGTGCTTCGTACTGCTCAAGCGCTGCGACTGCGCAGTACAGGGGGGTCCTTATCCGCCAGGGGAACTTTTTCGGCAAGACACCGGTCTTCTAAAAAAAATTCTGCGACCTATGCATAACCTCGACCCACGTCACTTCCTGTACGGCTACGTCACAACATAGCTGATCGCGGGCTTGACTGCGCATGCGCGGCTTCACCGCGTCTATACCATGCATGCGCAGACTCTCCTTTCAGTCGAGGATAATTTTAGATTCGAGTGGGCGGGCGGAGGCAGTGCGAGTTCCTTAATTACATCATCGTCAGCACCGCCTCCAGCCCTGCCCCTAATACGCCTAATGTCAATGGGACAAGGTCGAGGAAAAATATAAAGCTGCCCTGCCTCCAGCCCCACCCCTAGCCTGCTTTGCTGAATGGGGGGGCGGGCCCCCGTGCATAGCACTGTGTATATCAATGGCAGGTTGAGAAAAAAATATAGAGCTGTGCCTGTGGGAGGGGCCAAGGCTTTGCATAGACGACATTCCTCATCGATATGATCATCCACACTGCATGATGTACATAATGTGAAGGGCTGTGCAATCTGTTCAGGAACGAAAACAGCAGCCTGACACACGGAGCCTCCGCTTACACAAATCTGTCTGTACACAGCCCTGCAAAATACAAATACGGGAGGTCAAGGAAAATTATACAGCAGTGTCTGTGACAGTGGCGATCAATTGCACCATCACTGTGCCCGTCATATGAAGCCACTGTGCCCGTCATATGCAGCCACTGTGCCCGTCATATGCAGCCACTGTGCTCATCATATGCAGCTACTGTGCCCGTCATATGCAGCCATTTGTGCCCATCATATGCAGCCACTGTGCCCGTCAAATGCAGCCACTCTGTCCGTCATATGCAGCCACTCTGTCCGTCATATGCAGCCACTGTGCCCGGTCAAATGCAGCCACTGTGCCCATCATACGCAGCCACTTGTGCCCATCATATGCAGCAATTTGTGCCCATCATATGCAGCCACTGTGCCCATCAAATGCAGCCACTTGTGCCCATCATATGCAGCCACTGTGGCCGTCAAATGCAGGCACTGTGGACGTCAAATGCAGCCACCGTGCCCGTCAAATGCAGCCACTTGTGCCCATCATATGCAGCCACGGCCGGTCTGGCGGCACTTACCGGGTTACTGTCCGTAGGCAAGATGGGTTCCCCATCCCTAGGGGAGATAGTGTTCCTGTCCCTAGGGGAGAAGGGGGGACTCTGTGCCCAGGGGAGAAGGGTGTCCCCGTCCTCTGGTGTCCCCATACTCCAGGGGAGAGAAGGATGTCCCCGTCCTCCAGGGGAGAGAAGGCTGTCCCCGTCCTCCGGGGGAGAGAAGGCTGTCCCCGTCCTCCGGGGGAGAGAAGGCTGTCCCCGTCCTCCAGTGTCCCCATCCTCCGGGGAGAGAAGGATGTCCCTGTCCTCCGGGGGAGAGAAGGGTGTCCCCATCCTCCGGTGTCCCCGTCCTCCGGGGGGAAGGGTGTCCCTGTCCTCAGGGGAGAAGGGTGGCACCCTCTCCTCCAACCACCCAAGGACCAGCTCTTCCAATTTTGGCCAACCCTGGGGCCATCTCCTTCAAACAGCCAGGGGCCCACTCCTTCTCTGCCAACCACCCATGTGCCCTCTCCTTCTTCCCCAGCCACCCAGGTGCACTCTTCTTCACTAATGCCTCGTTTCCACTGAGCAGATCGTTTTGCGTTGGTTCAGTACGGTATGCTATTTTGAGTGTTTCCATTATGAAAGCCGCCCATACAACCGAACTATACCGCACCATAAATGGCCACCCAGGGGCCCTCTCCTCCTCCAAACACCCAGGTGCCCTATCCTTCTCCCACGCCCACCCAGAGACCCTATCCTTCTCCCTAAGACACCAGTGACCCCAAAGCGGGTCACACATGCGCTCTGCCCTTGGAGGACCCAGTACCCACCGTCCTGGGATGCCATGATGTTGGTGTACAAGTCTCCAGTGTGAGGGCTACAAGTTAACTCACACTTAGTTTCTTTGGTCCCTGATTGGAGAAAAAGCAGCGGGCGCGATCCAGCCCCCAGCACTTGACAGAGATCAAAGACCAGTGGCAACCCGTGCATTGTGGGCACATGGGCACCGCCCCGTGTCACCTCTGCCGCCCTCCCTATTCATGTGCCCGGCCCCTTTCAGGATGCCGGACACATGAATTACTATGGCGGGGATAGGCGGGGGGTTGTGTTTTGAAGCACATGATTAGAGCCAGAGGCTCTAATAGGCTTCAAAATAGGGTGAGCTCGGGGCGCAGAGCACTGCATCCCGATCCCACCCTGTTGTGTGGCATAGCAAATTCATTTTAGCTGTTTTCACACTAACGTTCCTCCCTGCCAATCAGCAGGCAGGTCAGTGAGACCTGTCTTCCGATTGGCCAAAGCATTAGGCAATCCTATTGGATGCCTAACGCTTTGGTGGAAGAAGCCTGAGGTGCCGAGTGGACACAGGAGCCACAGCCGCCACTAGAAAGGAGGAGGAAGCCCCGTCACTCGGTAAGTGCCGCCAGACCGGCCGCGCACGGGGGGATGGGGGGTTAGAAAAAAGTGACAGCTGAGCCGGTGGATGCTCCTGGCTGCATTTGATGGGCACAGGTGGCTGCATATGATGGGCACAGTGGCTGCATATGATGGGCACAAATGGCTGCATATGATGGGCACAGTGGCTGCATATGACGGGAACAAATGGCTGCATATGATGGGCACAGTGGCTGCATATGACCGGCACTAATGGCTGCATATGATGGGCACAGTGGCTGCATTTGATTGGCACAGATGGCTGCGTACTACGGGCACAAGTGGCTGCATATGGCAGGCACAGTGGTTGCATTTGACGGGCACAGTGGCTGCATATGACGGGCACAGTGGCTGCATATGATGGGCACAGTGGCTGCATATGATGGGCACAGTGGCTGAATTTGATTGGCACAGATGGCTGCGTACGACGGGCACAGTGGCTGCATATGACGGGCACAGTGGTTGCATTTGACAGGCACAGTGGCTGCATATGATGGGCACAAGTGGCTGCATATGATGGGCACAGTGGCTGCATATGATGGGCACAAGTGGCTGCATACGACGGGCACAATTGGCTGCATATGGTGGGCACAAATGGCTGCATATGAAGTGCACAGTGGCTGTATATGACGGGCACAAATGGCTGCAAATAATGGGCACAGTGGCTGCATTTGATTGGCACATGTGCCTGCATATGACGGGCACAATTGGCTGCATATGGTGGGCACAGTGGCTGCATTTGACAGGCACAGTGGCTGCATATGACGGGCACAGTGGCTGCATATGACGGGCACAGTGGCTGCATATGATGGGCACAGTGGCTGTATTTGACGGGCGCAATGGCTGCATTTGATGGGCACAAGTGGCTGCATATAATGGGCACAGTGGCTGCATATGATGGGCACAAATGGCTGCATATGATGAGCAAAGTGGCTGCATATGATGGGCACAAATGGCTGCATATGATGGGCACAGTGGCTGCATATGACAGGCACAGTGGCTGAATTTGATTGGCACAGATGGCTGCGTACAACGGGCACAAGTGGCTGCATATGGCGGGCACAGAGGCTGCATTTGACGGGCACAGTGGTTGCATTTGACAGGCACAGTGGCTGCATATGATGGGCACAGTGGCTGCATATGATGGGCACCAATGGCTGCATATGATGGGCACAAGTGGCTGCATACGACGGGCACAATTGGCTGCATTTGACGGGCACCTTGGCTGCATATGACGGGCACAAATGGCTGCATATGAAGTGCACAGTGGCTGTATATGACGGGCACAAATGGCTGCAAATAATGGGCACAGTGGCTGCATTTTAATGGCACATGACGGGCACAATGGGCTGCATATGGTGGGCACACTGGCTGCATTTGATAGACACAGTGGCTGCATATGAGGGGCACAGTGATGGTGCAATTGATAGCCACTGTCACAGACACTGCTGTATAATTTTCCTTCACCTCCTGTACTTGTATTTTGCAGGGCTGTGCACAGACAGATTTGTGTAAGCGGAGGCTCTGTGTGTCAGGCTGCTGTTTTCCTTTCTGAACAGATTGCACAGCCCTTCACATTATGTACATCATGCAGTGTGGAAGATCATATTGATGAGGAATGTCGTCTATGTAAAGCCTTGGCCCCTCCCACAGGCACAGCTCTATATTTTTTCTCGACCTGCCATTGATAAACACAGTGGGGCCTTTGTCCTGAATGCAGCACCCCTTTGTCCTGAATGCAGCAACCCCGTTGTCCTACATGCAGCTCCCCCTTGCCCTTAATGCAGCACCCTCTTGGTCCTGAATGCAGCACCCCCGTTGTCCTGAATGCAGCATTCCCCTTGCCCTGAATGCATCACCCCCCTTGCCCTGAATGCAGCACCCCCTTGCCCTGAATGCAGCACCCCCCTTGGTCCTGAATGCAGCATTCCCCTTGCCCTGAATCCAGCACTCCCCTTGCCCTGAATGCAGCACCCCCTTTGTAACCCCTTTTTCCTGAATGCAGCACCCCCCCTGCCCTGAATGCAGCACCCAGATTGTCATGAATGCAGCACCCCTATTCACATGAATGTAGCACCCCCCTTGTCCTGAATGCAGCACTCCCCTTGCCCTGAATGCAGCACCCTCGTCGTCATGAATTCAGCACCCCTATTGATATGAATGCAGACTCACCATTGCCATGAGTGCAGCCTGATTCATGCACATCTGCAGCCTTGGAGGAGACAGGGAGGGGGCGGGACAAGCGCCGTCAGACATACAGGAGGAACTCGTGTTTTCTCGGCGACCTCTTTAATAGCAAGTCCTGCCTCCTGTGATGGACAGAACAGTCGTCCAATGGCAGCGCAGGAGACAGGACTTCCTTTTACAGAGGTCACTGTGTAAACAGGAAATACTTCTGTACGGCACTCGTCCCGCCCCCTCCCTGTCCCCTCCAAGGCAGCCAGCATGTACATCTTTTGTGGCCCCCGGCGCTTGGGGATTCGTTGGGGGCTACAAAACATATACATGTCAAAATGACCAGGCAGGCCGTCCGAAACCGGAACGCGGGCCGTGATTGGCCCGCGGGACGGACTTTGGACATGCCTGATATAGACAGTGCTATGCAAGGGCCCCGCCCCCTTCACCAGAGCAGGCTATGCATATTAGGGGCAGGGCTGACGATAATGTAATTAAGGAACTTGTGCCGCCTCCGCCCGCCCGCTCGAGTCTAAAATTATCTTCGACTGAAAGGAGAGTCTGCGCATGCACGGTATAGACGCGGTGAAGCCGCGCATGTGCAGTGGAGCCCGTGATCAGCTGTGTTGTGACGTCGCCTCACAGGAAGTGACGCGGGTCGAGGTTCTGCATAGGTCGCAGGAATTTTTACAACACCAGCACAAGAAATACACAATGGAGGGCTCTAGCAGTGAACAGGCTCCCCCCAGACATACAACAATGCAATGCTTTACAGGCCATATGATTTAGTGCCGCTCCCAAATTAAAGTGGCAGTGGGACAAACCACCACTACAGAGTAAGACTATGACATTACATGTCGGCCTCAATTCACAAAATCATAATGCCTGTTAACTACCCTAGATTATTCCCTTCATTTTTAAAGATATCATTTTTTTTCAACTTAATTAAATATTTTATCATTACCTAATAACCAAATTTATTGTTTGTAGGAGTCAAGTAACAGAAATCAATATGAGGGCCACGACTCCTTAAATATACCGTTACCTTTCAGATGGTGTTAACTAGCAAAAAAAATCCTTTAAGGCCTAAAGATTAGTTGCAGGCAGTCACACTTTTTATTTTAAAATACAGCTTTTTACTTTTATAATATATATAAAAAAAAAAATCTGCAATACTCGCCTTCAATGTTGAGCTGCCCCCCAACCCCCCCCCCCCCCCCCCAGCAATTCCTTTCTGCCACTAGATGCTGCCAATATTCCAGGTTGAAAGGCAGCTAGCATCATTCAGTGCACTTCCTGTAAGCCCAGGCTGTCATGGACACACCCCCTAGGGCAGCATCACCACACAGCCTTGGCTCACTGTACTCCACTGTGCACAGTACTCCTCCCATGAGTCCTTGCAAGGAGTAAGGACTGTCAAAGGGGTTTCAAGGAGGTGGGGGGGGGGGGGGCAGAAAGAAAGATTTAAGCATGGGGGTGTGGGGAGGGTTGCCAAATCATCCCTTTAATCCAGGACACATATGAATTACACTGGTTCTGAGGCTGATTCAATGCAGATAAGGCACCAAGTGAGTTTAATTACCACCTTAATCAGCCACAGAACCTGTGTAATTAATTTGTGTCCTGGATTTAAGGGATGATGTGGCAACCCTAGTTGTGGGGTGGTTAGGTTACCTAAAGCCAGGGGCATATCTAACACCCCCAGGGAGAAGGGCAGAGGGGGCTCTTTAGCCACTTCCCATCCTTTCTGTGGTTATACCAGGATGATATGCAGCTGCAGACATCACCCCTATCATTTTTTTTAGAGCTGGAGGTCAGATCTCTTGTAATAGCAATACTAGTGGCTTGATTGTGTCCCCTATTCTTGCTTTTGCCATTTTTTTTTATCTTCTTTTGCTGTGTCCCCTATTCTTCCTTTCGCCATTTTTTCTCTTTCTTTTATTTTTATTTTGCTGTGTCCCCTATTCTTCCTTTTTACCTTTTTCCGTTTCGCCATTTTTTTTCTTTTGCTGTGTCCCCTATTCTTCCTTTTTCCGTTTCTCCATTTGTTTTATTTATTTATTATTATTTTTTTCTGTCTCCTATTCTTCCTTTTTCCTATGTCACTTGTGTCATGAGTATTTTCACATCTAGTACTTAAAGGGGTTGTAAACCCTCGTGTTTTTTCACCTTAATGCATCCTATGCCATTAAGGTGAAAAAACACCTGCCAGTCACCGCCCCCCCGTTTTACTTACCTGAGCCTTCAGCTCTTTGGCGGGGGATGCGCTGTCCCTTTCTCCACGGGGTCCTGGCTCTTGATTGGATAGATTGATAGAAGCGCAGCCATTGGCTCCCGCTGCTGTCAATCAAATCTGTTTTGACTACGTTTGTTCTTTTCAATTTTATTATTAAACAAGTGTGATTTAACTGTACTTCTGTCTCGGCCTGATTTCATGGTTTCTGACACATTCTCACCTAGGTGAGGACAACATGCCCGGACCCCACGCATGCACAGGATTGTCACAGGTCACTCCGGGATCCATTGTGATGTTAAGGCGCACGTGCAAGGTCCTGGGAACTGCCACCTGGGATCACTCAACCCAGGAGAACCCCCTGCCAGACATCACACGCTGTTTCTGGGCATGTGCGAGACCCCGTAATCTGCTTCCTGGGATGAGTGACATAGAAATCCCAGGAGGCAGATCGCACGTGCAAAAACAACGAGGGACGCCTACCAGTTTGCTGGCCGGGGTCCGTGGTGTGTCTGGATAAGAGGTTCAGCGCATGCACAGGCATAACGCAGGGCTCTGTAGACCCCTGAACCGTGCATGCGGCGGAAATTAATTCAAGATGGCGGGGGTCGGACAGCAGCAGTGTAGGGAAAACTTTTCCTACAAGCAAGACAATGCTGGACTCCATGGACTAGTAAGCATGTATTTTTTTTTTTTACTTTTATACAGGACAATTTTTTAAGACTAAGAAAAAAATGTTAATAGTGAGGGTGGAGCTTCTCTTTAACCACTTCAATACCACGGACGTCATATGACGTCCTGGGCTTTGAGCAGGTATATCTGAATGATGCCTGTAGTTACAGACATCATTCAGATATTGCCGGTTTCAGCTGGCGAATCTCTACACCATAGGAACGATCATAGCGGCCGTTCCGCCGCTTGATCGTTCCTATGGGAGGCGAGAGGGGACGTCCCCCCCTCCCTCCGGTGCTTGCTCCGACTCACCGTTACGATCGGTGAGGCGGAGAGTGGATCCGCCGGCACCAGATGTAGATCATAGAGATTTCCGGCGGACCAGATGGTCCCCGGAGTCTCTATGATCGTCGGAGGCCGGGCGCGATGTTATGACATCACGCCCGGCCTCTCCATTCAAAAAAACGTCACCACTTCGGCTGGGAAGTGGCGATCATTTATTTTTTTTTTTATTTCAGGCTTCCCAGCCTAGTGGTGACATATGGGGTCTTATTGACTCCATATCTCACTATTAAGAGCACCTGACATGTCATATTGCTATTACAAGGGATGTTTACATTCCTTGTAATAGGAATAAAAGTGATCAATTTTTTTTTGCTCGCACGCAGAAGCGAACACATACGCAAGTCCCGCCCACATATGAAAACGGTGTTCAAACCATACATGTGAGGTATCGCCGCGAACATTGGAGCGAGAGCAATAATTTTGGCCCTAGACCTCCTCTGTAACTCAAAACATGTAACCAGTAAAAAAATTTCAAGCGTCGCCTATGGGGATTTTTAAGTACTGAACATTGGCGCCATTCCACGAGCGTGTGCAATTTTGAAGCGTGACATGTTAGGTATCTATTTACTCAGCGTAACTTCATCTTTCACAAAATGCAAAAACATTGGGCTAAATTTACAGTTTTTTTTTTTAAACACAAAACTTTTTTTCCCCAAAAAAACGCGTTCGAAAAATTCCTGCGCAAATACTGTGTGAGATAAAAAGTTGCAACAACCGCCATTGTATTCTCTAGGGTCTTTGCTTAAAAAACATATATAATGTTTGGGGGTTCTATGTAATTTTCTAGCAAAAAAATGATGATTTTTTACATGTAGGAGCAAAGTGCCAGAATTGGCCCGGTATTGAAGTGGTTAAGCAAATATTAATGTTTGTGGATTTTGAAGAGAAAACAATATTTTCAATTTAATTGGCCCAAACAATGAAGTAAACTGCCCCTATTCATTTCTTTTAATAATTATTGAACATACGCTATCTAAATACATTCAAATCAGAGAGAGGCAGGTCTGGTTAGGCATTCTTTTAATTAACATAAACCGTAATGCTTATGGAAACGGCCTTCAGGGTATGAATAGATACGTAAAATTATATAAATATATATATATATATTTTGCACACATATTATACTGCGCACGCCAAAACTTCCATCCTCAGCGCGATACCACCCTTCCATTTCTCGGGGTGCAGTTTAAGAAATCGTGCTATACGAGGAGCCTCCATAGTGACCCACATTGGGGTGTCCGAGTCCTTGTTCCCAGGGAATATCTGAAAGACAAAGTGCGGAGTTTTCCTAATTTATTGAAAACCGGAAATTTTAGCAATATGTGAATGATAAAGAAAAAAAGGAAATACGATTTTTTTGGGCGCCCCATTACTGCTGACCGGTACATCTGCATAGATCCCCATTCTCCAAAGGATCCACAAATTCCACATAGAGATACAGATGTATTCTTTTCTGAGTTGCCAGATATCCTGATTTTGGTTATTTACATCCCCCCCCCCCAAGTAAAATCCTCCAAATTAAATAATTCTCAATAGGAATTTTTTCTTTTCTTTTAGGTTTTTTTTTTTAGTTTTTACTGGCTCTGCATTCAAATGATTTTCTTGCATGCAAATTTATTAAAATAAAGACACCGTGCAACAATGTGTTTATTCATTTTCAAGGAGTGCCAGTTATATTACAGTATGTGCCATTCATAGTGCTAAACCGGTTATCTTTCAGGATCTGCATTGGAAAGATTCATTTTTAAAAGCATTAAAAAAAAAAAAAAATCCTAGACACCGACATAAAAAAAAAAGATCCAGTAAATTGTCTGAAGGACCCCATTTCCAGTTCAAAGGGGAGCAGGGTTATGGTTATGGACTTTCAGGTATCTTCACATTTTTAACAAGCAGGAAATAGGCTTTAGCAGTACCTCAGCAGAATAGATCACCCTGCTCCCCCCTCCCAGCTGTGACTAAGCAGCTCCCCCTCCCATCTGTGACTAAGCAGCTCAGCCCACTCTCTCTGAAATGACCCAACAGATTAGCTCCCCCTCCCAGATGTAACTCAGCAGCTCAGCTCCTCCTGCTCCCCCTGCCAGGTGTGACCAAGCAGCTCAGCTCCTCCTGCTCCCCCTGCCAGGTGTGACCAAGCAGCTCAGCTCCTCCTGCTCCTTCCAGATGTCACTTGGCAGATCAGCTTTCCCTGCTCCCCCTCCCAGCAGTTTAATTCCTCCTACCAACCCCCTTTCCCCCAATCTAGCTGTGACTAAGCTCACTTTCCCTGCAGTGACCCATCAGATTAGCTCCCAGATGTAATTCAGCAGCTCAGCTCCTCCCTGCTCCCCCTTCCAGGTGGTACTGGGCAGATCAGCTCTCCCTGACTCCCCCTCCTCCCAGCTGTGACTCAGCATTTAATCTCTTCTTGCCAACTCCCACCCCAAGCATTGTTGGGAGAAAGAACTTGGTTAGCAGAGCTGCTAAATCACTGCTGTAGGGAGGAGCAGGGCGAGCTGAGCTGTTGGGAGCAGCTTTAGTGCGTGTGATGTGATCTTTGAGGAGGAATTGCTCCACTGTAAATGCAGCAACAGAGGTCACTGAGGGCTGACAACAATTAGGACACAGGCAACAAAAACATGACAGGGGGTCCATACCTTCTCCATTCTGTCCACAACTAGAAAACAAGTTTTGGCCGGAGTTGGGCTTTATGTAAACCCTGAATAGGGCCGTGTAATAATGTTTATAACATCAAGTACATGATTATTGGTGGATCATTTATCTCTAACATACCTGTCGTTGTCCATTGGAACTTTGCACAGCGGTCCATCTGAGGCCATCATTACTGAAGCTGAGAGAGAACTTTGTGATGTACATGGAGGAGAACGAACGGGCACCTTGTATCATTATTCCGGTCACCTTCAGGGTCCGTCTGCCTGTGGACAAATACAAGACCGCTTAGCATGGGGGGGTGCGGTGGCCCCGGGTGTGACATTTAGGGGGGTGAAGTTTCGGGCCGGTAGTGTCACCACTGCCGCCTCCTCCACATTTTATATATCCTGTGTCCCCTCGCCGCCCTGTGATTGGGCGTATGGGGGTCATGTGTGGCTGTCCTGTCTGCGCTTGCTCCTGAAGCCCCGCCTCCGCACATGACCCCCATACACCCTATCACAGAGCGCTGGGAAGCACTGAGCATGGCGGCCGGAGCGCGGGGGAGACAAGCGCTGGAAAGTGTGAGCTGCTGGGGCCGCTGTCTTCTCCTCCGCCTCCTCCTCCCCGATGCAGAACAAGAAGGTGAGGGATGGATGAACACGGACAGGGGGGAGAGAGAAGGAGAATAGGGGAGGAGAGAGAAGGGGAGAGGGAGAAGGAGGGGGGAGAGAAAGGCTGTATATGTAGTGTCAGTATAGGAAGACTGTAAGCAGGATAATATAGTGGTTAGTATAGTTTAGTAGTCAGTGTAGTAGACAGTATAGTGTAGTTCTCAGTATTATGGACAGTATAGTGTAGTTCTCAGTATAGTGCAGTGGACAGTGTAGTTCTCAGTGTAGTGGTCAGTATAGTGTAGTGGTTAGTATAGTCGGTGTAGACAGTATAGTGAACAGTGTAGTGTAGTGGTCAGTATAGCGGTCAGTGTAGTGGACAGTATAATGGTCAGTATAACAATTCTGTGGTCTCCATGTTCTCTCCTCATTGCCGTGGTCTCCGGGTCTCCTTCAGTTTCTATTCACCCCCCCCCCATTAGTCCTGCAGTCTGTGTCCACCACTCCTTATCACTCTTGCGGTCTTGGTGTCCCCCCACCCAGGGCCGATCCTAGGGTCACCGGCGCTTGGGTGCAGAAATATTTCTGGCGCCCCCACATGGGCATGGTCATCTTACCAACTCCTCCCCTTTACAAATGTTTCTATGGCAATGACTCAAACACAGAGATGTTCCTCTAAGAAGTCTTTGTTACCCTGGGATCCTCCCATTATCTTTTAACAATAAAAAAAATACAGGAAGAGCATACACTGAGACCTGGAGGAGAGTCTCTCTGCTGCACACAGAGATGGCTTCTGTTAGAGAGTCTGTTAGAAAGAGCCCGCAGACATAGTGCAGGAGATGGTCAGAGCCCGCAGACATAGTGCAGGAGATGGTCAGAGCCCGCAGACATAGTGCAGGAGATGGTCTTAGACTGCAGACATAGTACAGGAGATGGTCATAGTACAGGAGATGGTCAGAGACTGCAGACATAGTACAGGAGATGGTCAGAGACTGCAGACATAGTACAGGAGATGGTCAGAGACTGCAGACATAGTACAGGAGATGGTCAGAGACTGCAGACATAGTACAGGAGATGGTCAGAGACTGCAGACATAGTACAGGAGATGGTCAGAGACTGCAGACATAGTACAGGAGATGGTCAGAGACTGCAGACATAGTACAGGAGATGGTCATAGTACAGGAGACGGTCAGAGACTGCAGACATAGTACAGGAGATGGTCAGAGACTGCAGACATAGTACAGGAGATGGTCAAAGACTGCAGACATAATACAAGAGATGGTCAGAGACTGTAGGTTATGATACAAGAGACGGTCAGAGACTGCAATCATGGTACAGGAGATGGTCAGAGACTGCAGACATAATACAGGAGATGGTCTGAGACTGCAGACATAGTACAGGAGATGGTCAGAGACTGTAGTTATGATACAAGAGACGGTTAGAGACTGCAATCATAGTACAAGAGATGGTCAGAGACTGCAGACATAGTACAGGAGATGGTCAGAGACTGCAGACATAGTACAGGAGATTGTCAGAGACTGTAGTTATGATACAAGAGACGGTCAGAGACTGCAATCATGGTACAGGAGATGGTCAGAGACTGCAGACATAGTACAGGAGATGCTCAGAGACTGCAGACATAATACAAGAGATGGTCAGAGCCTGCAGACATAGTACAGGACATGGTCAGAGACTGCAGAATAGTACAGGAGATGGTCTGAGACTGTAGTTATGATACAAGAGATGGTCAGTGACTGCAATCATAGTACAGGAGATGGTCAAAGACTGCAGACATAGTACAGGAGAAGGTCAGAGACTTCAGACATAGTACAGGAGATGGTCGAAGACTGCAGACATAGTACAGGAGAAGGTCAGAGACTGCAGACACAGTACAGGAGATGGTCAGACTGCAGACATAATACAAGAGATGGTCAGAGACTGTAGTTATGATACAAGAGACAGTCAGAGACTGCAATCATAGAACAGGAGATGGTCAGAGACTGCAGACATACTACAAGAGACGGTCAGAGACTGCAGACATACTACAGGAGACGGTCAGAGACTGCAGACATACTACAGGAGACGGTCAGAGACTGCAGACATACTACAGGAGACGGTCAGAGACTGCAGACTTACTACAGGAGACAGTCAGAGACTGCAGACATACTACAGAATTTGATCAGAGACTGCAGACATAGTACAGTAGATGGTCAGAGACTGCAGATATAATACAGGAGATGGTCAGAGACTGCAGACATAGTACAGGAGATGGTCAGAGACTGCAGTTCCTATGGATGTTAGTAGATAATGGCCAATCGGCCCTCTCACCTGACCGAGCGATACAGCAATGGTCCTCTGATCAGGAGTCAACTTACTCTGAATTGCCTGCGGAGTCTCCGCTGGGTAGCATCCAGATCTGTATTCCTGCAATGACTCCATTCCTTTCTCCGCCAGGGATAGCGCTAGGTTGTGTGGCTTTCCCGCTGGTGCCGCGGGGGTTCTCTCTCTGGTGGTGTTATCTCAGCACTGTCCTCTCCCTCTGGAGTCCTGGGTGCACTTCCCTGAAAGCTTTCCCGGGCTGCTGGCTCTCTCTCTCTCCCATTCAGCTGAGCATGCTGTGTGGGCTGCAGTTTCCATGTTACAGTGGGGCTGCCAGTCCTCGGGACTATATGTCCCATAATCCTCTTCTCTGCTCCTTTTTCTATTCTGTTTCTTCCCTGGGCATATGAAGGCAGGGGGAAGATACACAGTGGGCAGCTGTGCTGGCAAGGACCGCTCACTAGTACAGCAGCGCCCGTGGGAGAGGGAGGGGGGAGAGGGAGGGGGGGAGAGGGAGGGGGGAAAGAAGAGCCCCCAGCTGCATTGGCGTCACTAGGTTTGGGGTCACCGCCCTTCCACCAACTATAGTCGCCCCTCAGTACAGACCCCCCTCCACTAAGTATAGACCCCCCTCCTTCAGTACAGAACCCGCACTAAGTATAAACCCCTCCCTCAGTACAGACCCCTCCAGGAAAACCCCCTCCATTAGTACAGACCCCCCAGGACAGATCTCCCCCTCCATTAGTACAGACCCCCACAGGACAAACCACCCCTCCATTAGTACAGACCCTCACAGGACAAACCACCCCTCCATTAGTACAGACCCCCCTCTATTAGGACAGACCCCCCCTCCATTAGTACAGACCCCTCCTCCATTAGTACAGACCCCCACAGGACAAACCACCCCTCCATTAGTACAGACCCTCCTCCATTAGGACAGACCCCCCTCTATTAGGACAGACCCCCAGGACAGACCTCCCTCCATTAGTAATGACCCCCAGGACAGACCCCCTCTCCATTAGTACAGACCCCCCCTTCCATTAGGGTACGGTACGTAAAAACACCCGGGCGGCAGCTGGAGAGGACAGTGTGCAGCCACGCCGCCCGGGTGGAGAGCAGAGCAGTTCACAGCAGGCAGGAGTGAGAGACACAGAGAGGAGAACGTGTCAGGCACGGACCGCCCCGCGTGACATCACTGCATGGCTGGTCTCTCTCCACACAGAGACCAGCCGCTCTGCCTCCGATCTCATCTCTGGCTGGCTGCTCTCCTTCTCTGACAGGAGGAGGGAGGGGCTTGAGCAGGAAACACAGCGGCACCTTTCTTCTTAGAACACCGGCGGAGAGCCACCGCCAGACATAAACAAGAGGAGGTATGGAGCACTCTGGCGCTTCAGCGCCCCCACCTCTATGGCACCCCGTCTGGGATTGGCCCTGCCCCCACCTGTCCTGCAGTTTGTGTGTCACCCCTCCCTACCACCGCGATTCCTGCGGTCTCCTGTTTTCTGCCCATTCCTATAGTCTCTGCGTCTCCTCCATATTCATGCAGTTCCTGTACCCCCTCCATCCTGCAGTTTCTGCATTTATCGCTGTTCAAAGAGTAAAGCTAGTGGTAATGAGCCATAAGAAAAGGCCACCGCTCTGACCATGTTCCAAGTTACAGCCAAATTTAAGGAAAAACATAAAAAAATCAGTCTGCAGCACCCCTCTTACATAATCTGGGGGTTCTTCTCCCTACCAACTCCTAGCATTTTTTAAATTCAGGGTGGCTGTGCATGGCATTTGTGAATTAAAAAAAAAACTGCAAGTCCCATCTGCCACTATGGCAGAGAGATGCAGAGTTCCCAATGGAGCACAAGCGTGGTGACGCCACTGCATCTGTAGGCCATTGATATCTCCTCCAGCTCCATCAATGAAAGTTCCCACCGCCATATGGACAGGAGGAATAGTCCACAGGAGCTAGAGCATTGCACTCGAGATCCACTGATAGCAGCTGCAATTTCAGGAATAGCTATCCATAAGACCTCCATGTTTCAAAAACAAGTGCAGCCAGGACCCCTGATATCAGGTACAGCCAGGACACAAACACCAGGTAACATCCAAGAAACATGTTAGACTCTCTAATATCAAGTACAGACATAAACTCTCCCCCAATATTGCATACAGTCAGGGTTCCCTATACCAGGAATAGCAGGGACCCTTAATACCAGGTACATCCAGGACCCTCCTCAACCTCAACTACAGCCAGGACCCCCAATACCGGCAACAGCCAGAGCCCCAATGACATGGCAGCCAGAATCCCCCCAATACCATGAACAGCCAGGGTTCCCATATTCAGGTACAGCCAGGATCACCTAACACCAGGTAAAGCCAGGCCCCCTAGCCCCAATATTACATTCTGTACATCCAGGGCCCTCAATATCAGGTATAGCCCTCAATATTAGGACTCCTGATATCTACTAGGGCCCCCAGTATAAGGTACAGTCAAGACTCAATATCATGTACAGCCAGGGAGTTCCCCAGTACCGGATACAGCCAGAACACCCCAACACCAAGAATCCCCAATATCAGATACATTCAGGACCGTAAATAAACACTAGACACAGCCCGACCTCCTAATACCAGGCAAAGCCAAGATACCCAATATCAACTATATCCAGGACCCCCCAATATCAGCAAGATCCAGGGCCGCCTATACCAGGAAGATCCAGGGACAAACACCAGTAACAGCCTGAGCCCCCCAATAGCAAGAAGAGCCATGATCCCCAAAACCAGGAAAAGTCAGCCCCCCCCAATACCAGGAAGCTCCAGGGCCACCAATACCAGGAACAACCAGTACCCCCCAATACAAGGAAGATCCAGGGCCACCACTACCAGGAACAGCCAGGCCTCCCATTGTCAGGTACAGTGAGAACCCTTCACATCAGGTGAAGCAAGTACCCCTGAACACTTTGCAAAGCTCAGACCCCCAATAAATGGTACAGCCAAGACCCAATAACAAGAACAACCAGGAGTTACCCCAGCCCTTCCCCCCCAATACCAGGTGCAGCCAGAACTCCCAATATCAGATACACGCAGGACCCCAAAGACTCAATACTGCCTGACCCCCTCATACTAGGCAAGGTTAGGATCCCCAATATCAACCATAGCCAAGACCCCCCAATAACAACCAGGAACCCCCAGTATCAGATATAGCCAGGACCCCTAATATCATTAACAGCCAGAATACCCAATACCAGGAACATCCAGGACCCCCCAGTATTACATACAGCAGGGATCCCCTGATATCAAGTAAAGCCAGAACCTCTCCCAAAATTAGGAACACCCAGGATCCTCCAATATCAGCCCGGACCCTCAATATCAGGTAATGCAAGGAATCCTGAACACTCGGCAAAACCAGAACCACTAACATAAGGTACATTAAAAACTTCCAGTATCAGGTACAGCCAGGGGGTACCCCAGTAGCAGGTACAGCTACACCCCAACACCAAAAATACACCCTGGACCCCTAATGCCAGACTAGACTCCCCAATATCAACTAAAGCCAGGGCTCTGCAATACCAGGAAGAGCCAGGGCTCTGCAATACCAGGAAGAGCCAGGGTCTCCAATACCAGGAAGAGCCAGGGTCTCCAATACCAGGAAGAGCCAGGGTCTCCAATACCAGGAAGAGCCAGGGTCTCCAATACCAGGAAGAGCCAGGGTCTCCAATACCAGGAAGAGCCAGGGTCTCCAATACCAGGAAGAGCCAGGGTCTCCAATACCAGGAAGAGCCAGGGTCTCCAATACCAGGAAGAGCCAGGGTCTCCAATACCAGGAAGAGCCAGGGTCTCCAATACCAGGAAGAGCCAGGGTCTCCAATACCAGGAAGAGCCAGGGTCTCCAATACCAGGAAGAGCCAGGGTCTCCAATACCAGGAAGAGCCAGGGTCTCCAATACCAGGAAGAGACAGGGTCTCCAATACCAGGAACAGACAGGGTCTCCAATACCAGGAACAGACAGGGTCTCCAATACCAGGAACAGACAGGGTCTCCAATACCAGGAACAGACAGGGTCTCCAATACCAGGAACAGACAGGGTCTCCAATACCAGGAACAGACAGGGTCTCCAATACCAGGAACAGACAGGGTCTCCAATACCAGGAACAGACAGGGTCTCCAATACCAGGAACAGACAGGGTCTCCAATACCAGGAACAGACAGGGTCTCCAATACCAGGAACAGACAGGGTCTCCAATACCAGGAACAGACAGGGTCTCCAATACCAGGAACAGACAGGGTCTCCAATACCAGGAACACCCAGGGTCTCCAATACCAGGAACACCCAGGGTCTCCAATACCAGGAACACCCAGGATCTCCAATACAAGGAACACTCAGGATCTCCAATACAAGGAACACTCAGGATCTCCAATACCAGGAACAGCCAGGGTCCCCAATACCAGGAAAAGCCAGGATCCCCAAAACCAGGAACAGCCAGGATCCCCAAAACCAGGAACAGCCAGGATCTCCAATACCAGGAACAGCCAGGATCTCCAATACCAGGAACAGCCAGGATCTCCAATACCAGGAACAGCCAGGATCTCCAATACCAGGAACAGCCAGGATCTCCAATACCAGGAACAGCCAGGGGCCCCAATATCAAATAAAGCCAGAACCATCTAATAACAGGAACAGCCAGGCCTCCCATATTCAGGTACAGTGAGGACCCTCCATATCAGATAAAGCAGGAACTCCTGAACACTTGGCAAAACCCAGACCCCCAATAGTAGGTACATCAAGGACCCCTAATATTAGGTACACCCAGGACCCCTCAATACAAGATACACAACTGGAACCCCCAAATATTAGGTACACCCGGAATCCCAATAGTAGGTACAGGCAGAGCCCCCAATAATACCAAGAACAGCCAGTATCCCCTAACAACAGGTAAAGCCAGAACTCTGTAGTATTATATACAGCCAGGATGCCCTAATATTAGGTACAGACAGCCCCCTCAATATTTACACCCAAGACCCCCAATATTACAGCCCCTTCCCCCACTCTGACTCTGTCATGTAAACAGCAAAGTGTCTCATTCCTGGCTGTGTGACACAGGCCAGTCATAGGCTCCACGTTCTATGAGGAAGTCGCTCGGTGGCCATCTTGTTTAGGGGCACTGTGCCCAAAAGTAATAATAATAATCCTGCGCTCGTAGAGGGGAATAGCCTGTGGTGAATAGCTTCCCTCTCTCCTCAATCTGCACAAAATAAATCAGATATTTCTTGCTGGATTCTATAACCCAAGTCTATAGATAGGGAATGGACTTTATTATATGAGGGTGCAGCCCCCACATGTTCTATTATACAGGGACAGTCCTCATCCTGCACCCCTATCTCTGACCTGCGCCCCCTTTTTTTTTCATTTTCACATCTCAGTATAAAGCAAAACTGATTTTTATTATTCAAAGGTGAAAATCACATCCAGTCATTCTGCATTTTGGTTTCTATGATATCCAAAAACATTTGTTTTTAAAAACTGAACAAGAACCATTCATTATTTGTTAAAGATTTTATTAATTAACAATGAATTATTTATGAACAATATGTATTACTATTTATTAAGTATTACGTCTTATTTTATTTTTTTTATGAATTATTTATTTGTATTTATTAACAATTACCTCTGTATTATTATTTTTTAACAATCTTATATATTATTTCAATAATTAACAATTCAATATTTAACATTTTATGAATAAATAATTCATTATGTATTCGTTCCCCCCTCATATCCCTTTAATAATAATAATAATAATAATAATAGCTCCCAGATAACAACAATCCATCAGATATCCATCAGCTTACTAGGCACCCAAACCCCCTTCCTGCCCAGACCAATTTTCAGCTTTCAGCGCTGTCACACTTTGAATGACAATGGCGCGGTCATGTAACACTGTACTCATATGACATTTTTTTCACACAAATAGAGCTTTCTTTTGGTGGTATTTAATTACAGCTGGGGTTTTATTTTTTGCTAAACAAACAAAAAAAGATGGAAATATTTTTAAAAGAAAAAAAATCATGTTTCATAGTTTGCTATAAAATTTTGCAAACAGGTAATTTTTATCCTTCATTGATATGTACTGATAGGCTGCACTGGTGGGCACTGATAGCCACAGATAAGACGGCACTGATGGCCACTGATAAGATGGCACTGATAGATGTTACTGATAGGTACCACTGATAGGTGGCACTGATGGGCAGCACTGTTGATGAGGCACTGATTGGTGACACTGATAGGTGGCTCTGTGGGCACTGATGGGTGGCACTGTGGACACATAGGTGGCACTGTGGGCGGCACTGTGAACACTGATGGGTGGCACTGTGAACACTGATGGGTGGCACTGTGGGCACTAATGGGTGGCGCTGTGGGCACAATATATATATATATATATATATATACACACACACACATACATACACACACACATACACATTTACTGTGTATAAATTTTAATCGCAATCGCCAAAATAATGAAGCACGTGCGCTAATTAATGAATTAAATTAATTTAAAAACAGTTCTACTATACACCATGGCCAGAGTGGGGAAAAAACATAAGCATATTGAAGATACATTTCCAAAACGTTTGCACATGCGGAGCGAAAATGCCGAAATCTAGAGCCCATACGACAAATTAACAATCCGAGTTCCAATAGAGCAATGGAACCATAAATGAGCTTAACGATTCATTTCATTACTGATAATTTTGCAGCGGATTGGATGAAAGCACAGGGTGACCAACATCATGCAAAAATTGGGGGGTCATCTTATTAAAACGTATGTCAAATGGCAAATGTTTTTTTAGCTTGGTCTTGGATGGAGTTGGAAAGGACTGGAACCCCCAGTCAAGAATTTACTAGTATCCAGAATTCCCATCACTTCCTGTCCTGCTGACAACATTTATTCAAACAGGATGTGAGGGAAACTCTCCAACAGCAACACAGACAGAAATGGAAATACTTTTATTTTTTTTTTTTTGGGGGGGTTAAATGTTTTAAGTCCTAAAATATAGATCAATGCCCCATGTTTCCTAATGATTTTTTATTACTTTATGTTTATAGGTGATTATCCAGATGGGAAATTGACGATTAAGCTGCCGGGACAAATACAGTTCAGCCGGGCGAGAAAAATGATATTCCATCAGGCGGGACGGACATAAAACAACCAACACACCCAACCATTAAGTAAATTGTTGTCACTTTCAAGGAAGACTCATGGCTCAAGACGTTCTGAAGGCCCCAAAAGGCTCCAACGTGCAATGAGATCCTTCCAAAGCAATCATTCATAATTTATTATTTTAATTATAATAATATATAATAATAATAATTATTATAATTATATATATCATAATTTATAATAATAATAATAATTCAGATGTTGTTATTACGCTGTCTTTTTTTGGACGGCTGATGCTGATTGGTTCCTTTAGCTTTAATAATCATATTTTTCCTCTCTCTTCCTTTAGAAATGTCGGTCAGATACATCTTAGCAATAATCATTTTGGGGATGCTCAGCCTTATTTTAATCTTCCTGATACTCAGCTTCTTTATAATAATGCGTGTCGGGTAAGTGTTCTTTGGTATTTACAGAAATTACTAACCTAGAATCGTGGGGGTCTATTTATAAAAGTTGCCACAGGAATTTCCCCTATTTTTCCAATTGGGAAAAATGTGTGGATCCTGGGTGTAAACATTTATAAATAGACCCCAAAGTGTATGTAAAACCCCAAAACTATTTTTCGGCACGTTGGCATACAGAGTTGTCAAGCCAATTTATTTTCTTTTTTTTGAGGGAGTCTTTTGCAAAGGGTCTTGCCTGGTGATCCTGCCAGTGACTCATTATTCCTGCAATGGACCAAGCTGTCCAGCACAAGCGACCGTTATGGGAAGCCCCAGTCTCAGCTATTAAATGGTCCCGACAACTGTCAATGAACCCTGCCGGTGACAGCACTATGGGGCCTATTTATAGAAAATTTAGTGGATAAACGTCACAAGCATTCACCCAGCCATCTGGAATTGTGGCTATATGTTGCTTAATATGCTGATTTCCTATGATCATCAGCTCCATCTAGTGGCCATAATTCTTTTTTTTTAAACCTGAAATAGGTCAATTTAGGAAAATACCACATTATGGACACTAGATGGAGCTGATGATCATAAGAAATTAAGATATTGAGCAAAATATGGTCAAAATTTGTGATAGCTGGGCAAATGGCTGGTGACATTCATCCACCGATTTGTAATTGTAATTAGCAGCAGACTTTTTATTTCCCCCTTAATATTTCATTGGTGACCCGGCCAATAACACACCTTTTGTGTTAGGGTGGCCATGCCTACTCCTCCACTGTATTGCTGGAGGAACAGCATTGTCACCCTAGAACAGGACTACAGGACTCCAAAAGACAGGGAAGGTGTTCTATAGTCTACATAGACAGCCAGGAACAATGTAACTGATAAGAGTGGAAGCTATAAGCTTGCAATATTTCTGGCAGGATAAATAGGTATATTTTTGTAGATAGCGAACAGATATAACAAAACGCCCCCAACTGTGTTATTAACAGACCAAAATGGTGCAAATAAAAGAAGAACATTGTTAGGGATTATATACACTTTAAGAAAAACGTGATGTTTCCCATGTATTATAATGTTAGCGCTTACACAATGGGTTTTAACAATTTCTTTTTTTTTACAGTCGTGAGCAAGAGTTGGCGTTAGATCGCATTTTACTAAGACTGATGTCAGCAGGATACAACGCTAATACAACGCTAATAATATAAATCCTATAGATCTGCAGGAAGTCATCGTCGACAGTCCTTGGTCTCCACAAGCATATGGGACCAAGGACACCGGTGCTTACCAGGCAGACGGGGGGGTGCTGCTTATCAGGCAGACGGAGGGGACGCTGCTTATCAGGCAGATGGGGGCGGCGCTGCTTACAGTCGTGAGCAAGAGTTGGCATTATATCGGATTTTACTAAAACGGATGTCAGGAGGATACAACGCTAATAATATAGATCCTGTAGATCTGGAGGAAGTCGTCGTCGACAGTCCTTGGTCTCCACAAGCATATGGGACGGAGGACACCTGTGCTTATCAGGCAGACGAGGGCAGCGCTTCTTATCAGGCAGACGGGGGCGCCGCTGCTGATCAGACCAGATCAGGTGGATTTTTCTCCAACTTGCTACCGTCACTATTAGCAAGAGGAAGGAGATCAAAGCCGGACCCCATTGTTAGGGATTATATACACGTGATTTTTCCATGTATTATAATGTTAGCGCTTACACAATGATGATGGTTTTAACAATTTCTTTTCTTTTTTACAGTCGTGAGCAAGAGAAGGCTTTAGATAGAATTTTACGAAGACTGAGGGCAGCAGTTGGCAACCCTATTATAGATCCTGTAGATCTGGAGGAAGTCGTCATCAGTCCTTGGTCACCACAAGGATATGAGACAGAGGATACCGGTTCTAATCAGACAGACGAGGGTGGCGCTGCTGGTTATCAGACAGACGAGGGTGGCGCTGCTGGTTATCAGACAGACGAGGGTGGCGCTGCTGGTTATCAGACAGACGAGGGTGGCGCTGCTGGTTATCAGGCAGAGGAGGACGCTGCTGCTTATCAGGCAGAGGAGGACGCTGCTGCTTATCAGGCAGAGGAGGACGCTGCTGCTTATCAGGCAGAGGAGGACGCTGCTGCTTGTTATCAGGCAGACTCAGAGGAGGACGACGTTGCTAGTTATCAGGCAGACTCAGAGGAGGACGCTGCTGGTTATCAGGTAGACTCAGAGGAGGACGCTGCTGCTTATCAGGCAGACTCAGAGGAGGATGACGCTGCTGGTTATCAGGCAGAGGAGGACGCTGCTGCACCGGGAGGTTAAGTGCCCCCATATGAACATGAACCTCAAGAAAACATCAATGTTTGGTATGTTTAAGAAAAAAAGAATTAAAGACTGTTCTGATATTTTCTACATAAAAACATTCCATAGCAATTCATTTCAAAACCTTATACATAAACATACACATACATATATAACAAAACATATACTAACCTCATTAAATTCAAAACGCAACATTTGACTCAACACTTGGATCTGTCTCGTAACACCTTCCAGAGTGTTGTTATGGATGTTCCACCGTCCCCCACCACCCATCCCCAAAAAAAGAGAAAAAAAAAAAAGGGAGCACCCACGTTAACTTCCATTCTTTATATTAAAGTGACACTAAAGGTTCGATTTTTATTTTTTAAAAATAACAAACATGTCATACTTACCTCCACTGTGCAGCTTGTTTTGCACAGAGTGGCCCTGAATGGCGTTTTCTGGGGTCCCCCGGCGGCTCTCATAGCTCCTTCCCATCTCAGATAACCCCCCTGGGAGAAGCGCTCTCCTGGGGGTTACCTTGTAGGCGCGCACCAGAGTCCTGCATTCGGCATCCATAGCCGCCAAGTGCAGGATTCAGCCCCGCCCCCGGCGCCCGTAAGCCAATGGCTGCCCTGCTATCAATCTATCCAAAGAAGAGCTGAGAAGCCCGGGCAACGATCGAGCGCGGGACTTTCGAGGGCTCAGGTAAGAAAACCGGGGGGGGGGGGGCTGGTAATCATCAGATGTTTTTTCACCTTAATGCATAGGAACCTTTACAACCCCTTTAAGGTGTACCCCATTCCTCTTTCCCCATTACTATATTTGTGTATGAAAGCATTCATCTATTTTGTTGAATTCTCTAATGCCGCGTACACACGACCAGACTTTCCGTCAGAATAAACTCCGACGGTGTTTCCGACGGAGTTCTGCTGAAACGGACTTGCCTCCACACGATCACACCAAAGTCCGTTCATTTAGAACGCGATGACGTACAACGGGACTAGAAGGGGAAGTTCAATAACCAGTAGCCAATAGCTGCCCTTGCGTTGTATTTGGTCTGTCGGACTAGCATACAGACGAACCGCACCCAGTTGAATACTAAGAGAGAAAGCTAGAAGAGTAGAATAATGAGTGAGGCGGAGGCTCCAGAGGTCACAGAGGCAGAGCAATGTGCAAGTCAGTCTGATAAAAACATGGACCTTGTTTTTGTACCTAAAAAAGGATCTTATTCCGAAGTGTGGGCTTATTTCGGTTTCAAGCCAGATGATGATACTCAGAAAACCATATTCTGCAAGCAATGTTTAGCCATTGTTTCTGCACCAAAGGCTAACACCACCAATCTGTTTAATCACCTGAAACGTAACCACGTACAACTGTATAATGCGATACAGAAAAGAAAAATCGGCGATCAATCACAAAGTACCTGCAACCAGACAAAACAAACATCAATTAAATCAACAATATTCAATGCAACACCGTACCCAACAATCTCTCCCAGGTACAAAGAAATAACGGACGCAACCACATTTCACCTGGCTAAAGATATGGCTCCCATGACCACTGTTGAAAAAGACGGATTTAAAAAACTCATTCGTACCCTTGATAAGCGCTATTGCGTCCCCTCTCGTAATTATTTTTCACACGTTGGAATACCTGCTCCGTACAAATGTCATGAAAATGTTGAAACAGAATTGCGCAGTGTACTTAATTTTGCAGCAACTTCAGATTTATGGTCTAGTAGAGCAATAGAACCATACATGAGCTTAACGATCCATTTCATTACTGATAATTTTGCAGCGGATTGGATGAAAGCACAGGGTGACCATCGTCATGCAAAAATTGGGGGGTCATCTTATTAACCACTTGACGACCGCCTCACACCGATGTATGTCGGCAAGGTGGCACGGACAGGCAGAATCACGTACATATACGTGATCTGCCTTCTGCGGTGGGGGGTCCGATCGGACCCCCCCGGTGCCCGAGGCGGTTGGCTATTGTACAGAGGCGATCGGAGATGAGGGGGAGACCATCCGTTCGTGACCCCCCCTCGCAATCACCGACGGCCAATAGAATCATTCCTCTGCTGCTGTATGCTAAACAGCAGCAAAGGAAATTATGTCATCTCTCCTCGGCTCTGTATTTTCCGTTACGGCGCCAAGGAGACAAGGAGAGAAGACATCAATGTGAGTGCACAAACACTACACACACAGTAGAACATGCCAGGTACACATTACACCCTCCTTTAGCCCCTGTGGCCTTATAAACAGTGCTGCAGGCTGCCAGCGTCAGATGACATGAGGAGAGAGGAGAGTGCGCATCTAGTTTAATATTGGGAGCAAAAAAAAAAAAAAGAGAAATTACGTGTTTTTCGCTTTCGTTTTTTTAGCCGTTCTTATCAGAGCAGCTAGGACTGAGGATGCATGGTCACATGGTGAGTTTATCTTATTCTTTTATTAGAAGGGATCAGACATATATAATTACATTGCAGCAAAATGACCTTCTACACTTGTACTTCACTGTCCTAAATCACCAGCTGTTTTCAGCTTGTAGAAAAAAAAAAGAGTTATTTTTCAAATCCAGAGAGGTTTGAATTTAAAAATATTATACAGGATATATAGTTACATTTTAAGAACTTATAGTCCCCAGATTATGAATTTTATTCAGATATTTAATTACATTGTAGCAAAAATATTTTTTTTTTCAGTTCCTCTAACACGGAGGTAGCCACCCCCCTTCCCCAAGACATGCATGTCAATGCATAATGCAATTGGGATGATTTACTAAAACTGGAGAGTGCAAAAATCTGGGGTGCAGCTGTGCACAGTAGCCAATCAGCTTCCAGGTTTTCTTTTTTTTTTTGCTTAATTGAACAACCTGTCCTATTATTATACAGGGGCAGTCCTCATCCTGAACCCCCATCTCTGCCCTGCAACCCCCCCCCCCCCCCACACAATATAAAGCAACACCGATTTTTATTATTCCAAGGTGGAAATCACATTTAATCATTCTGCATTCTGATTTCCATGACATGCAAAAACATTTTATTTTTAAACTGAACAAGAATCATTTATTATGCTTTAATGATTGTATTAATTAACAATGAATTCTTTATTAATGAATAATATGTATTACTATTTATTAAGGATTTATTTTTTAATGAACAATTAATTATTTATTAGTATATTAATAACAATTATCTCTGTGTTATTATTTTACTAATTAAAAATTCATTATTTATCAATTGTGTATTTAAATAATTAGCAATTCAATATTTATTCTTATTTTATGAGCGATTATCCCTGTATTATTATTTTACTAATTAACAATCCCACATATTATTTAAATAATTAACAATTCAATATTCATTATTGTTTCATGAGCCATTACCCCAGTATTATTATTTTACTAATTAACAATACTACATATTATTTCAATAATTAAGAATTCAATATTTAACATTTTACGAATGAATAATTCATTATTTATTCGTTCCCCCCTCATATCCCTTCAATATTAAAAACAGCTCCCAGATATCAACAACAATCCATCAGATATTGGTGTTGGTAAACATTAAGGCAATTATATCCATAGAGTTATTTTCAGTTGTTTTCAAATCCTCACATCCCAGCAGTTAGTGCAGTCATGCCCTGTTGCCATAGCAACCTGGCAGTTAGAACATGTGACTGATGACATCATATTGGCACACTCTGGCCTTATAAACAGTGCTGCAGGCTGCCAGCGTCAGATGACACGAGGAGAGAGAGTGCGCATCTAATTTGTTATTAGGAGCAAAAAAATGAGAAATTACGTGTTTTTCGCTTTCATTTTTTTAGCCGTTCTTATCAGAACAGCCAGGACTGAGGATGTATGGTCACATGGTGAGTTTATCTTATTCTTCTATTAGAAGGGATCAGACATATATAATTACATTGCAGCAAAATGACCTTCTACACTTGTAATTCACAGTCCTAAATCACCAGCTGTTTTCAGCTTGTGGGGAAAAAAAATGACAGTTATTTTTTAAATCCAGAGAGGTTTGAATTTAACCATTTAATGGCTGAAAATCAGGATTTGTAAATATGATGTTTACCATCCCCCCTCCCCACATAGAAGTCTGTGTGTGTGTGTATATAAATGTACAGTGTATATATACATTATTTATACAGTGTATATGATATAACGTATAACGTACATATATATATATATATATATATATATATACACACACACACACATACATACATATATATATACACACACACACACACATATACATACACACACACACACACACACATACACATATATACATACACACACACATACATATTTATACACAGTATATATGATAAAACATAGCAAATTAACAACAAAAAATATATATATACACACACACACACACATATATATACTGCAGTCTGTCACTAGCATAAACACAGCATTCTTAAATCGGAGGAATTAAACTTTTCTGTGTAAATATTGCCGCATTTTTTTCTGAGCACCAACCAATCAAACAGGTTTCTATGTGTTGCCGCTCCAGCCGCGCCAAATCACATTAACAGTGACAGTCTCTATAAACGTCCAATCGTAAGCGCCAAAAAAATAAATAAAGCACGTTCGCTAATTAATTAATTAAATTAATTAATTTAAAAACAGTTCTAATATACACCGTGGCCAGAGTGGTGAAAAAATATAAGAATGTTGAAGATACATTTCCAAAACGTTGGCACATGCAGAGTGAAAACGCTGAAATCTAGAGCCGCGCCATGCAACAAATTAACAACCCGACATGTCCCAGTTTTTATTAATCAAGAACTAATTAAGTAGGCGTTTAGAAATTGGCGCATTTTTTTTCTAGTTCCTACCCTATAACATACTTTTATTATTTATTAATCCTGCCAGTGGGCTCATTAGTCCTGTAATGGGCCAAGCTGTCCGAAGTGGCAGTTACAGGAACTTTCAGTTTCAGCCATTAAATGGTGGATGGAGTGGGAAAGGACTGGAACCCCCCGGCCAGGCATTTACTAGTATCTAACCCTTAGAGAGATTTCCCATCACTTCCTGTCCTGCTGACATTTATTCTAACAGGATATGAGGGGAACTCTCCAACAGCAACATAGACAGAAATGGAAATACTTTTAGTTTTTTTTTTGGGGGGGGGTTAAATGTTTGAAATTCTAAAATATACATCAATAAGTCCCATGTTTGCTAATGATTTCTTATTACTTTATGTTTATAGGTGATTATCCAGATGGCCATGCAATTACAAATTACGATCCAGCTGGCGAGACGGATGACGTTCAGCCAGCTGAGAGGAACAAAGTTCCGCCGGGCGGGATGAATGACGTTCCGTCAGATGGGACAGACAACCAAATGGAATCTTCATCACAACCAACCAGTAAGTAAATTGTTGTCACTTCCAAGGAAGACTCATGGCTCAAGATATTCTGAAGGCCCCAAAAGGCTCCAACGTGCAATGAGATCCTTCCAAAGCAATCATTCATAATTATTGTTATTGAATTAATAATAATTCAGATGTCGTTATTACGCCGTCTTTTTTTGGACGGCTGATGCTGATTGGTTCCTTTAGCTTTAATAATATTTTTTCTCTCTCTTCCTTTAGAAATGTCGGTCACATACATCATGGCGTTAATCATCTTGGGGATGCTCAGCCTGATGTTACTCCTGCTGATACTCAGCTTCTTTATAATAATGCGTGTCTGGTAAGTGTTCTTTGGTATTTACAGAAATTACTAACCTAGAATCGCGGGGGTCTATTTATAAAATTTGCCACAGGAATTTCCCCTATTTTTCCAATTGGGAAAAATGTGCGGCGAATCCTGGGTGAAAGTTGGTTGAATCTTGGGTGTAAACATTTATAAATAGACCCCAAAGTGTATGTAAAATCCCAAAACAATTTTTCGGCACGTTGGCACCGTGTATACATAGTTGTCAAGCAATTTTTTAATTTTTTTTTTGAGGGAGTCTTTTGCAAAGGGTCTTGCCTGGTGATCTTGTCAGTGACTCATTAGTCCTGGAATGGGCCAAGCTGTCCGATACAAGTGGCAGTTACAGGAACTTTCAGTTTCAGCCATTAAATGGTGGATGGAGTGGGAAAGGACTGGAACCCCCGGTGAGGCATTTACTAGTATCTAGAACTCCCTTAGAGAGATTTCCCATCACTTCCTGTCCTGCTGACAACATTTATTCTAACAGGATGTGAGGGGAACTCTCCAACAGCAACACAGACAGAAATGGAAATACTTTTAGTTTTTTTTTTGGGGGGGGGGGGTTAAATGTTTGAAATTCTAAAATGTAGATCAATAAGTCCCATGTTTGCTAATGATTTCTTATTACTTTATGTTTATAGGTGATTATCCAGATGGCCATGCATTAACGAGTTACGATCCAGCTGGCGAGACGGATGACGTTCAGCTAGCTGAGAGGAACAAAGTTCCGTCGGGCGGGATGAATGACGTTCCGTCAGATGGGACGGAATCACCACAACCAACCAGTAAGTAAATTGTTGTCACTTCCAAGGAAGACTCATGGCTCAAGACGTTCTGAAGGCCCCAAAAGGCTCCAACGTGCAATGAGATCCTTCCAAAGCAATCATTCATAATTATTATTATTGAATTAATAATAATTCAGATGTCGTTATTACGCCGTCTTTTTTTGGACGGCTGATGCTGATTGGTTCCTTTAGCTTTAATAATATTTTTTCTCTCTCTTCCTTTAGAAATGTCGGTCACATACATCATGGCGTTAATCATCTTGGGGATGCTCAGCCTGATGTTACTCCTGCTGATACTCAGCTTCTTTATAATAATGCGTGTCTGGTAAGTGTTCTTTGGTATTTACAGAAATTACTAACCTAGAATCGCGGGGGTCTATTTATAAAATTTGCCACAGGAATTTCCCCTATTTTTCCAATTGGGAAAAATGTGCGGCGAATCCTGGGTGAAAGTTGGTTGAATCTTGGGTGTAAACATTTATAAATAGACCCCAAAGTGTATGTAAAATCCCAAAACAATTTTTCGGCACGTTGGCACCGTGTATACATAGTTGTCAAGCAATTTTTTAATTTTTTTTTTGAGGGAGTCTTTTGCAAAGGGTCTTGCCTGGTGATCTTGTCAGTGACTCATTATTCCTGAAACGGACCAAGCTGTCCAGCACAAACGACCGTTACTGGAAGCCCCAGTCTCAGCTATTAAAAGGTCCGGGCAGCTGTCAATGAACCCTGCCGGTGACAGCACTTCCTGAGACAGGTTAACCACACTATGGGGCCTATTTATAAAAAAATTTGGTGGTTGAATGTCACAAGCATTTACCCAGCCATCTGGAATTGTGGCTATGTTTTGCTTAATATGCCAATTTCCTATGATCATCAGCTCCATCTTTTGGCCATAGTGCTTTTTTTTTTTTTTTTTAAAAACCTGAAACAGGTCAATCAGGAAAATACCACATTATGGACACTAGATGGAGCTGCCGATCATAGAAAATTAAGATATTGAGCAAAATATGGTCCAAATTTGGGATAGTTGGGCGAATGGCTTGTGACATTCATCCACCGATTTGTAATTGTAATTAGCAGCAGACTTCTCCCCCCCCCCCTTAATATTTCATTGGTGACCCTTCCAATAACACACCTTTTGTGTTAGGGTGGCCATGCCTACTCCTCCACTGTATTTATGGAGGAACAGCGTTGTCACCCTAGAACAGGACTACAGGACTCCGTAAAACAGGGAAGGTGTTCTATAGTCCACATAGACAGCCAGGAACAATGTAACTGATAAGAGCGCAGTACAGGAAGCTATAAGCTTACAATATTTCTGGCAGGATAAATAGGTATATTTTTGTAGATATCGAACAGATATAACAAAACGCCCCCAACTGTGTTATTAACAGACCAAAATGGTGAAAATAAAAGAAGAACATTGTTAGGGATTATATACACTTTAAGAAAAATGTGATGTTTCCCATGTATTATAATATTAGTGCTTACCCAATGATGACGTTTTAAACAATTTCTTTTCTTTTTTACAGTCGTGCGCAAGAGTTGGTGTTGGATCGCATTTTAATAAAACTGATGTCAGCAGGATACAACCACAACAATATAGATCCTGTAGATCTGGAAGAAGTTATCGTCGACAGTCCTTGGTCTCCACAAGCATATGGGACCAAGGACACTGATGCTTTTCAGACAGACGAGGGTGGCGCTGCTTATCAGGCAGATGGGGGCGGCGCTGCTTATCAGGCAGATGGGGGCGGCGCTGCTTATCAGGCAGAGGAGACCAGATCAGGTGGATTTTTCTCCAACTTGCTACCGTCACTATTAGCAAGAGGGAGGAGATCAAAGGACAACCCGGACCCCAAGAATCCAGAGGTAGAAGAGCATGATCAGTCAGGCAAGAGTTAACATCACTCACCTGATGGAAGAGGGCTCTTAGAACCTAAGAAGAAAAAGTCTGGAAAACCAGGAGCCAGTAGTGAAGATGGCACTGAAGGACACCAACATCCACCCACAGACAAGACACCTCAAGCGCCGCCGAAGCATCCAGCTTCATCGGGAGCTCAAGTGCCAATGAGGCCTCCAGCTCCACACGGAGCTCAAGTTTCGCCGGTGCAACCAGCTGCACCAAGAGGTCAAGTGCCAATGAGGCCTCCAGCTCCACATAGACCTCAAGTTCCGCCGGTGCGACCAGTTGCACCGGGAGGTCAAGTGCCAGGGAGGCCTCCAGCTCCACACGGCGCTCAAGCTCCCCCGGTGCGACCAGCTGCACCGGGAGGTCAAGTGCCAATGAGGCCTCCAGCTCCACACGGACCTCAAGTTCCACCGGTGCGACCAGCTGCACCAAGAAGTCAAGTGCCAATGAGGCCTCCAGCTCCACATAGACCTCAAGTTCCGCCGGTGCGACCAGTTGCACCGGGAGGTCAAGTGCCAGGGAGGCCTCCAGCTCGACACAGACCTGCTGCACTGGGAGGTCATGTACCAATGAGGCCTCCAGCTCCAGCTGGACATTCACCAGGGCATCAACCTCCACAGAGACCTAAAGTCCCACCAAAACATCCGCCCATAGCGAAACCCAAAGTGCAGCCACAGCCTAAGGCTCAGAAGATGGATACACAACCATCAAAGCCTAAAAAGCCCTCAAAGCCTAAAAAATGGTTTGGTGGTAAATTTAATAAAAAGAGAAAGAGGTAGAGACTGGTAGTGCCTGAGGCTGATGACACTAGGCTCTTCTTTTCCCTCTCTATATGGCAGGGCCTACTTCCCAAAGCCCTTTAACACTTTTCAATTAAAGGAGAAGTATAAAAACATTCTCACCTAAATGGCTGCAGCTTCAGTCTGATGGTGCAGCTGTCCCCCACTGGCTCTAAGACCAAAAACTGAGCAAAGGGAGGGGGGGTATACTCAGAGGGAAAATGTTTTTTTCAGAGGGACGCCATGGGAAGAAAACAGGGAAGCTGTGGGATGAGGACAGAGGGAGGAAGTGGGATGAGGACAGAGGGAGGAAGTCGTGCGCAAGATTTGGAGTTGGATCGCATTTTAATAAAACTGATGTCAGCAGGATACAACCAACAATATAGATCCTGTAGATCTGGAAGAAGTTATCGTCGACAGTCCTTGGTCTCCACAAGCATATGGGACCAAGGACACTGATGCTTTTCAGACAGACGAGGGTGGCGCTGCTTATCAGGCACATGGGGGCGGCGCTGCTTATCAGGCAGATTGGGGTGGCGCTGATTATCAGGCAGAAGAGACCAGATCAGGTGGATTTTTCTCCAACTTGCTACCATCACTATTAGCAAGAGGGAGGAGATCAAAGGACAACCCGGACCCCGAGAATCCAGAGGTAGAAGAGCATGATCAGTCAGGCAAGAGTAAACATCACTCACCTGATGGAAGAGGGCTCTTAGAACCTAAGAAGAAAAAGTCTGGAAAACCAGGAGCCAGTAGTGAAGATGGCACTGAAGGACACCAACATCCACCCACAGACAAGACACCTCAAGTGCCGCCGAAGCATCCAGCTTCATCGGGAGCTCAGGTTCCACCGGTGCGACCAGCTGCACCGGGAGGTCAAGTGCCAATGAGGCCTCCAGCTCCCCATGGACCTCAAGTTCCGCCGGTGCGACCAGCTGCACCAAGAGGTCAAGTGCCAATGAGGCCTCCAGCTCCACATAGACCTCAAGTTCCGCCGGTGCGACCAGTTGCACCAGGAGGTCAAGTGCCAGGGAGGCCCCCAGCTCCACACGGAGCTCAAGTTCCACCGGGGCGACCAGCTGCACCAAGAGGTCAAGTGCCAATGAGGCCTCCAGCTCCACATAGACCTCAAGTTCCGCTTGTGCGACCAGTTGCACCGGGAGGCCAAGTGCCAGGGAGGCCTCCAGCTCCACACGGACCTCAAGTTCCACCGGGGCGACAGCTGCACCAAGAGGTCAAGTGCCAATGAGGCCTCCAGCTCCACATAGACCTCAAGTTCCGCTTGTGCGACCAGTTGCACCGGGAGGCCAAGTGCCAGGGAGGCCTCCAGCTCGACACGGACCTGCTGCACCGGGAGGTCATGTACCAATGAGGCCTCCAGCTCCAGCTGGACATTCACCAGGGCGTCAACCTCCACAGAGACCTAAAGTCCCACCAAAACATCCGCCCATAGCGAAACCCAAAGTGCAGCCACAGCCTAAGGCTCAGAAGATGGATGCACAACCATCAAAGCCTAAAAAGCCCTCAAAGCCTAAAAAATGGTTTGGTGGTAAATTTAATAAAAAGAGAAAGAGGTAGAGACTGGTAGTGCCTGAGGCTGATGACACTAGGCTCTTCTTTTCCCTCTCTATATGGCAGGGCCTACTTCCCAAAGCCCTTTATCACTTTTCAATTAAAGGAGAAGTGTAAAAACATCCTCACCTAAATGGCTGCAGCTTCAGTCTGATGGTGCAGCTGTCCCCCACTGGCTCTAAGACCAAAAACTGAGCGAAAGGAGGGGGGGTATACTCAGAGGGAAAATGTTTTTTTTCAGAGGGACACAATGGGAAGAAAACAGGGAAGCTGTGGGATGAGGACAGAGGGAGGAAGTGGGATGAGGACAGAGGGAGGAAGTGGGATGAGGACAGAGGGAGGAAGTGGGATGAGGACAGAGGGAGGAAGTGGGATGAGGACAGAGGGAGGAAGTCGTGCGCAAGAGTTGGCATTGGATCGGATTTTAATAAAACTGATGTCAGCAGGATACAACCACAACAATATAGATCCTGTAGATCTGGAAGAAGCTATCGTCGACAGTCCTTGGTCTCCACAAGCATATGGGACCAAGGACACTTATGCTTTTTAGACAGACGAGGGTGGCGCTGCTTATCAGGCAGATGGGGGCGGCGCTGCTTATCAGGCAGATGGGGGCGGCGCTGCTTATCAGGCAGATGGGGGCGGCACTGCTTATCAGGCAGATGGGGGCGGCACTGCTTATCAGGCAGAGGAGACCAGATCAGGTGGATTTTTCTCCAACTTGCTACCGTCACTATTAGCAAGAGGGAGGAGATCAAAGGACAACCCGGACCCCGAGAATCCAGAGGTAGAAGAGCATGATCAGTCAGGCAAGAGTAAACATCACTCACCTGATGGAAGAGGGCTCTTAGAACCTAAGAAGAAAAAGTCTGGAAAACCAGGAGCCAGTAGTGAAGATGGCACTGAAGGACACCAACATCCACCCACAGACAAGATACCTCAAGTGCCGCCGAAGCATCCAGCTTCATCGGAAGCTCAAGGGCGCTCAGGTTCCACCGATGCGACCAGCTGCACCGGGAGGTCAAGTGCCAATGAGGCCTCCAGCTCCACACGGACCTCAAGTTCCGCCGGTGCGACCAGCTGCACCAAGAGGTCAAGTGCCAGGGAGGCCCCCAGCTCCACACGGAGCTCAAGTTCCACCGGGGCGACCAGCTGCACCAAGAGGCCAAGTGCCAATGAGGCCTCCAGCTCCACATAGACCTCAAGTTCCGCCTGTGCGACCAGTTGCACCGGGAGGTCAAGTGCCAGGGAGGCCTCCAGCTCGACACGGACCTGCTGCACCGGGAGGTCATGTACCAATGAGGCCTCCAGCTCCAGCTGGACATTCACCAGGGCGTCAACCTCCACAGAGACCTAAAGTCCCACCAAAACATCCGCCCATAGCGAAACCCAAAGTGCAGCCACAGCCTAAGGCTCAGAAGATGGATGCACAACCATCAAAGCCTAAAAAGCCCTCAAAGCCTAAAAAATGGTTTGGTGGTAAATTTAATAAAAAGAGAAAGAGGTAGAGACTGGTAGTGCCTGAGGCTGATGACACTAGGCTCTTCTTTTCCCTCTCTATATGGCAGGGCCTACTTCCCAAAGCCCTTTATCACTTTTCAATTAAAGGAGAAGTGTAAAAACATTCTCACCTAAATGGCTGCAGCTTCAGTCTGATGGTGCAGCTGTCCCCCACTGGCTCTAAGACCAAAAACTGAGCGAAAGGAGGGGGGGTATACTCAGAGGGAAAATGTTTTTTTCAGAGGGACGCCATGGGAAGAAAACAGGGAAGCTGTGGGATGAGGACAGAGGGAGGAAGTGGGATGAGGATAGAGGGAGGAAGTCGTGCGCAAGAGTTGGCGTTGGATCGGATTTTAATAAAACTGATGTCAGCAGGATACAACCCCAACAATATAGATCCTGTAGATCTGGAAGTTATCGTCGACAGTCCTTGGTCTCTACAAGCATATGGGACCAAGGACACTGATGCTTTTCAGACAGACGAGGGTGGCGCTGCTTATCAGGAGATGGGGGCGGCGCTGCTTATCAGGCAGATGGGGGCGGCGCTGCTTATCAGGCAGATGGGGGCGGCGCTGCTTATCAGGCAGATGGGGGCGGCGCTGATTATCAGGCAGAGGAGACCAGATCAGGTGGATTTTTCTCCAACTTGCTACCGTCACTATTAGCAAGAGGGAGGAGATCAAAGGACAACCCGGACCCCAAGAATCCAGAGGTAGAAGAGCATGATCAGTCAGGCAAGAGTTAACATCACTCACCTGATGGAAGAGGGCTCTTAGAACCTAAGAAGAAAAAGTCTGGAAAACCAGGAGCCAGTAGTGAAGATGGCACTGAAGGACACCAACATCCACCCACAGACAAGACACCTCAAGCGCCGCCGAAGCATCCAGCTTCATCGGGAGCTCAAGTGCCAATGAGGCCTCCAGCTCCACACGGAGCTCAAGTTTCGCCGGTGCAACCAGCTGCACCAAGAGGTCAAGTGCCAATGAGGCCTCCAGCTCCACATAGACCTCAAGTTCCGCCGGTGCGACCAGTTGCACCGGGAGGTCAAGTGCCAGGGAGGCCTCCAGCTCCACACGGCGCTCAAGCTCCCCCGGTGCGACCAGCTGCACCGGGAGGTCAAGTGCCAATGAGGCCTCCAGCGTACAAATGTCATGAAAATGTTGAAACAGAATTGCGCAGTGTACTTAATTTTGCAGCAACTTCAGATTTATGGTCTAGTAGAGCAATAGAACCATACATGAGCTTAACGATCCATTTCATTAATGATAATTTTGCAGCGGATTGGATGAAAGCACAGGGTGACCATCGTCATGCAAAAATTGGGGGGTCATCTTATTAACCACTTGACGACCGCCTCACACCGATGTATGTCGGCAAGGTGGCACGGAGAGGCAGAATCACGTACATATACGTGATCTGCCTTCTGCGGGTGGGGGGTCCGATCGGACCCCCCCGGTGCCCGAGGCGGTTGGCTATTGTACAGAGGCGATCGGAGATGAGGGGGAGACCATCCGTTCGTGACCCCCCCTCGCAATCACCGACGGCCAATAGAATCATTCCTCTGCTGCTGTATGCTAAACAGCAGCAAAGGAAATTATGTCATCTCTCCTCGGCTCTGTATTTTCCGTTACGGCGCCAAGGAGACAAGGAGAGAAGACATCAATGTGAGTGCACAAACACTACACACACAGTAGAACATGCCAGGTACACATTACACCCTCCTTTAGCCCCTGTGGCCTTATAAACAGTGCTGCAGGCTGCCAGCGTCAGATGACATGAGGAGAGAGGAGAGTGCGCATCTAGTTTGATATTGGGAGCAAAAAAAAAAACATGCAACCCCCCCCCCACACACAATATAAAGCAACACCGATTTTTATTATTCCAAGGTGGAAATCACATTTAATCATTCTGCATTCTGATTTCCATGACATGCAAAAACATTTTATTTTTAAACTGAACAAGAATCATTTATTATGCTTTAATGATTGTATTAATTAACAATGAATTCTTTATTAATGAATAATATGTATTACTATTTATTAAGGATTTATTTTTTAATGAACAATTAATTATTTATTAGTATATTAATAACAATTATCTCTGTGTTATTATTTTACTAATTAAAAATTCATTATTTATCAATTGTGTATTTAAATAATTAGCAATTCAATATTTATTCTTATTTTATGAGCGATTATCCCTGTATTATTATTTTACTAATTAACAATCCCACATATTATTTAAATAATTAACAATTCAATATTCATTATTGTTTCATGAGCCATTACCCCAGTATTATTATTTTACTAATTAACAATACTACATATTATTTCAATAATTAAGAATTCAATATTTAACATTTTACGAATGAATAATTCATTATTTATTCGTTCCCCCCTCATATCCCTTCAATATTAAAAACAGCTCCCAGATATCAACAACAATCCATCAGATATTGGTGTTGGTAAACATTAAGGCAATTATATCCATAGAGTTATTTTCAGTTGTTTTCAAATCCTCACATCCCAGCAGTTAGTGCAGTCATGCCCTGTTGCCATAGCAACCTGGCAGTTAGAACATGTGACTGATGACATCATATTGGCACACTCTGGCCTTATAAACAGTGCTGCAGGCTGCCAGCGTCAGATGACACGAGGAGAGAGAGTGCGCATCTAATTTGTTATTAGGAGCAAAAAAATGAGAAATTACGTGTTTTTCGCTTTCATTTTTTTAGCCGTTCTTATCAGAACAGCCAGGACTGAGGATGTATGGTCACATGGTGAGTTTATCTTATTCTTCTATTAGAAGGGATCAGACATATATAATTACATTGCAGCAAAATGACCTTCTACACTTGTAATTCACAGTCCTAAATCACCAGCTGTTTTCAGCTTGTGGGGAAAAAAAATGACAGTTATTTTTTAAATCCAGAGAGGTTTGAATTTAACCATTTAATGGCTGAAAATCAGGATTTGTAAATATGATGTTTACCATCCCCCCTCCCCACATAGAAGTCTGTGTGTGTGTATATAAATGTACAGTGTATATATACATTATTTATACAGTGTATATGATATAACGTATAACGTACATATATATATATATATATATATATATATATATATATACACACACACATACATATATATATACACACACACACACACATATACATACACACACACACACACACACACACACACACATACACATATATACATACACACACACATACATATTTATACACAGTATATATGATAAAACATAGCAAATTAACAACAAAAAATATATATATACACACACACACACACATATATATACTGCAGTCTGTCACTAGCATAAACACAGCATTCTTAAATCGGAGGAATTAAACTTTTCTGTGTAAATATTGCCGCATTTTTTTCTGAGCACCAACCAATCAAACAGGTTTCTATGTGTTGCCGCTCCAGCCGCGCCAAATCACATTAACAGTGACAGTCTCTATAAACGTCCAATCGTAAGCGCCAAAAAAATAAATAAAGCACGTTCGCTAATTAATTAATTAAATTAATTAATTTAAAAACAGTTCTAATATACACCGTGGCCAGAGTGGTGAAAAAATATAAGAATGTTGAAGATACATTTCCAAAACGTTGGCACATGCAGAGTGAAAACGCTGAAATCTAGAGCCGCGCCATGCAACAAATTAACAACCCGACATGTCCCAGTTTTTATTAATCAAGAACTAATTAAGTAGGCGTTTAGAAATTGGCGCATTTTTTTTCTAGTTCCTACCCTATAACATACTTTTATTATTTATTAATCCTGCCAGTGGGCTCATTAGTCCTGTAATGGGCCAAGCTGTCCGAAGTGGCAGTTACAGGAACTTTCAGTTTCAGCCATTAAATGGTGGATGGAGTGGGAAAGGACTGGAACCCCCCGGCCAGGCATTTACTAGTATCTAACCCTTAGAGAGATTTCCCATCACTTCCTGTCCTGCTGACATTTATTCTAACAGGATATGAGGGGAACTCTCCAACAGCAACATAGACAGAAATGGAAATACTTTTAGTTTTTTTTTTGGGGGGGGGTTAAATGTTTGAAATTCTAAAATATACATCAATAAGTCCCATGTTTGCTAATGATTTCTTATTACTTTATGTTTATAGGTGATTATCCAGATGGCCATGCAATTACAAATTACGATCCAGCTGGCGAGACGGATGACGTTCAGCCAGCTGAGAGGAACAAAGTTCCGCCGGGCGGGATGAATGACGTTCCGTCAGATGGGACAGACAACCAAATGGAATCTTCATCACAACCAACCAGTAAGTAAATTGTTGTCACTTCCAAGGAAGACTCATGGCTCAAGATATTCTGAAGGCCCCAAAAGGCTCCAACGTGCAATGAGATCCTTCCAAAGCAATCATTCATAATTATTGTTATTGAATTAATAATAATTCAGATGTCGTTATTACGCCGTCTTTTTTTGGACGGCTGATGCTGATTGGTTCCTTTAGCTTTAATAATATTTTTTCTCTCTCTTCCTTTAGAAATGTCGGTCACATACATCATGGCGTTAATCATCTTGGGGATGCTCAGCCTGATGTTACTCCTGCTGATACTCAGCTTCTTTATAATAATGCGTGTCTGGTAAGTGTTCTTTGGTATTTACAGAAATTACTAACCTAGAATCGCGGGGGTCTATTTATAAAATTTGCCACAGGAATTTCCCCTATTTTTCCAATTGGGAAAAATGTGCGGCGAATCCTGGGTGAAAGTTGGTTGAATCTTGGGTGTAAACATTTATAAATAGACCCCAAAGTGTATGTAAAATCCCAAAACAATTTTTCGGCACGTTGGCACCGTGTATACATAGTTGTCAAGCAATTTTTTAATTTTTTTTTTGAGGGAGTCTTTTGCAAAGGGTCTTGCCTGGTGATCTTGTCAGTGACTCATTAGTCCTGGAATGGGCCAAGCTGTCCGATACAAGTGGCAGTTACAGGAACTTTCAGTTTCAGCCATTAAATGGTGGATGGAGTGGGAAAGGACTGGAACCCCCGGTGAGGCATTTACTAGTATCTAGAACTCCCTTAGAGAGATTTCCCATCACTTCCTGTCCTGCTGACAACATTTATTCTAACAGGATGTGAGGGGAACTCTCCAACAGCAACACAGACAGAAATGGAAATACTTTTAGTTTTTTTTTTGGGGGGGGGGGGGTTAAATGTTTGAAATTCTAAAATGTAGATCAATAAGTCCCATGTTTGCTAATGATTTCTTATTACTTTATGTTTATAGGTGATTATCCAGATGGCCATGCATTAACGAGTTACGATCCAGCTGGCGAGACGGATGACGTTCAGCTAGCTGAGAGGAACAAAGTTCCGTCGGGCGGGATGAATGACGTTCCGTCAGATGGGACGGAATCACCACAACCAACCAGTAAGTAAATTGTTGTCACTTCCAAGGAAGACTCATGGCTCAAGACGTTCTGAAGGCCCCAAAAGGCTCCAACGTGCAATGAGATCCTTCCAAAGCAATCATTCATAATTATTATTATTGAATTAATAATAATTCAGATGTCGTTATTACGCCGTCTTTTTTTGGACGGCTGATGCTGATTGGTTCCTTTAGCTTTAATAATATTTTTTCTCTCTCTTCCTTTAGAAATGTCGGTCACATACATCATGGCGTTAATCATCTTGGGGATGCTCAGCCTGATGTTACTCCTGCTGATACTCAGCTTCTTTATAATAATGCGTGTCTGGTAAGTGTTCTTTGGTATTTACAGAAATTACTAACCTAGAATCGCGGGGGTCTATTTATAAAATTTGCCACAGGAATTTCCCCTATTTTTCCAATTGGGAAAAATGTGCGGCGAATCCTGGGTGAAAGTTGGTTGAATCTTGGGTGTAAACATTTATAAATAGACCCCAAAGTGTATGTAAAATCCCAAAACAATTTTTCGGCACGTTGGCACCGTGTATACATAGTTGTCAAGCAATTTTTTAATTTTTTTTTTGAGGGAGTCTTTTGCAAAGGGTCTTGCCTGGTGATCTTGTCAGTGACTCATTATTCCTGAAACGGACCAAGCTGTCCAGCACAAACGACCGTTACTGGAAGCCCCAGTCTCAGCTATTAAAAGGTCCGGGCAGCTGTCAATGAACCCTGCCGGTGACAGCACTTCCTGAGACAGGTTAACCACACTATGGGGCCTATTTATAAAAAAATTTGGTGGTTGAATGTCACAAGCATTTACCCAGCCATCTGGAATTGTGGCTATGTTTTGCTTAATATGCCAATTTCCTATGATCATCAGCTCCATCTTTTGGCCATAGTGCTTTTTTTTTTTTAAAAACCTGAAACAGGTCAATCAGGAAAATACCACATTATGGACACTAGATGGAGCTGCCGATCATAGAAAATTAAGATATTGAGCAAAATATGGTCCAAATTTGGGATAGTTGGGCGAATGGCTTGTGACATTCATCCACCGATTTGTAATTGTAATTAGCAGCAGACTTCTCCCCCCCCCCCTTAATATTTCATTGGTGACCCTTCCAATAACACACCTTTTGTGTTAGGGTGGCCATGCCTACTCCTCCACTGTATTTATGGAGGAACAGCGTTGTCACCCTAGAACAGGACTACAGGACTCCGTAAAACAGGGAAGGTGTTCTATAGTCCACATAGACAGCCAGGAACAATGTAACTGATAAGAGCGCAGTACAGGAAGCTATAAGCTTACAATATTTCTGGCAGGATAAATAGGTATATTTTTGTAGATATCGAACAGATATAACAAAACGCCCCCAACTGTGTTATTAACAGACCAAAATGGTGAAAATAAAAGAAGAACATTGTTAGGGATTATATACACTTTAAGAAAAATGTGATGTTTCCCATGTATTATAATATTAGTGCTTACCCAATGATGACGTTTTAAACAATTTCTTTTCTTTTTTACAGTCGTGCGCAAGAGTTGGTGTTGGATCGCATTTTAATAAAACTGATGTCAGCAGGATACAACCACAACAATATAGATCCTGTAGATCTGGAAGAAGTTATCGTCGACAGTCCTTGGTCTCCACAAGCATATGGGACCAAGGACACTGATGCTTTTCAGACAGACGAGGGTGGCGCTGCTTATCAGGCAGATGGGGGCGGCGCTGCTTATCAGGCAGATGGGGGCGGCGCTGCTTATCAGGCAGAGGAGACCAGATCAGGTGGATTTTTCTCCAACTTGCTACCGTCACTATTAGCAAGAGGGAGGAGATCAAAGGACAACCCGGACCCCAAGAATCCAGAGGTAGAAGAGCATGATCAGTCAGGCAAGAGTTAACATCACTCACCTGATGGAAGAGGGCTCTTAGAACCTAAGAAGAAAAAGTCTGGAAAACCAGGAGCCAGTAGTGAAGATGGCACTGAAGGACACCAACATCCACCCACAGACAAGACACCTCAAGCGCCGCCGAAGCATCCAGCTTCATCGGGAGCTCAAGTGCCAATGAGGCCTCCAGCTCCACACGGAGCTCAAGTTTCGCCGGTGCAACCAGCTGCACCAAGAGGTCAAGTGCCAATGAGGCCTCCAGCTCCACATAGACCTCAAGTTCCGCCGGTGCGACCAGTTGCACCGGGAGGTCAAGTGCCAGGGAGGCCTCCAGCTCCACACGGCGCTCAAGCTCCCCCGGTGCGACCAGCTGCACCGGGAGGTCAAGTGCCAATGAGGCCTCCAGCTCCACACGGACCTCAAGTTCCACCGGTGCGACCAGCTGCACCAAGAAGTCAAGTGCCAATGAGGCCTCCAGCTCCACATAGACCTCAAGTTCCGCCGGTGCGACCAGTTGCACCGGGAGGTCAAGTGCCAGGGAGGCCTCCAGCTCGACACAGACCTGCTGCACTGGGAGGTCATGTACCAATGAGGCCTCCAGCTCCAGCTGGACATTCACCAGGGCATCAACCTCCACAGAGACCTAAAGTCCCACCAAAACATCCGCCCATAGCGAAACCCAAAGTGCAGCCACAGCCTAAGGCTCAGAAGATGGATACACAACCATCAAAGCCTAAAAAGCCCTCAAAGCCTAAAAAATGGTTTGGTGGTAAATTTAATAAAAAGAGAAAGAGGTAGAGACTGGTAGTGCCTGAGGCTGATGACACTAGGCTCTTCTTTTCCCTCTCTATATGGCAGGGCCTACTTCCCAAAGCCCTTTAACACTTTTCAATTAAAGGAGAAGTATAAAAACATTCTCACCTAAATGGCTGCAGCTTCAGTCTGATGGTGCAGCTGTCCCCCACTGGCTCTAAGACCAAAAACTGAGCAAAGGGAGGGGGGGTATACTCAGAGGGAAAATGTTTTTTTCAGAGGGACGCCATGGGAAGAAAACAGGGAAGCTGTGGGATGAGGACAGAGGGAGGAAGTGGGATGAGGACAGAGGGAGGAAGTCGTGCGCAAGATTTGGAGTTGGATCGCATTTTAATAAAACTGATGTCAGCAGGATACAACCAACAATATAGATCCTGTAGATCTGGAAGAAGTTATCGTCGACAGTCCTTGGTCTCCACAAGCATATGGGACCAAGGACACTGATGCTTTTCAGACAGACGAGGGTGGCGCTGCTTATCAGGCACATGGGGGCGGCGCTGCTTATCAGGCAGATTGGGGTGGCGCTGATTATCAGGCAGAAGAGACCAGATCAGGTGGATTTTTCTCCAACTTGCTACCATCACTATTAGCAAGAGGGAGGAGATCAAAGGACAACCCGGACCCCGAGAATCCAGAGGTAGAAGAGCATGATCAGTCAGGCAAGAGTAAACATCACTCACCTGATGGAAGAGGGCTCTTAGAACCTAAGAAGAAAAAGTCTGGAAAACCAGGAGCCAGTAGTGAAGATGGCACTGAAGGACACCAACATCCACCCACAGACAAGACACCTCAAGTGCCGCCGAAGCATCCAGCTTCATCGGGAGCTCAGGTTCCACCGGTGCGACCAGCTGCACCGGGAGGTCAAGTGCCAATGAGGCCTCCAGCTCCCCATGGACCTCAAGTTCCGCCGGTGCGACCAGCTGCACCAAGAGGTCAAGTGCCAATGAGGCCTCCAGCTCCACATAGACCTCAAGTTCCGCCGGTGCGACCAGTTGCACCAGGAGGTCAAGTGCCAGGGAGGCCCCCAGCTCCACACGGAGCTCAAGTTCCACCGGGGCGACCAGCTGCACCAAGAGGTCAAGTGCCAATGAGGCCTCCAGCTCCACATAGACCTCAAGTTCCGCTTGTGCGACCAGTTGCACCGGGAGGCCAAGTGCCAGGGAGGCCTCCAGCTCCACACGGACCTCAAGTTCCACCGGGGCGACAGCTGCACCAAGAGGTCAAGTGCCAATGAGGCCTCCAGCTCCACATAGACCTCAAGTTCCGCTTGTGCGACCAGTTGCACCGGGAGGCCAAGTGCCAGGGAGGCCTCCAGCTCGACACGGACCTGCTGCACCGGGAGGTCATGTACCAATGAGGCCTCCAGCTCCAGCTGGACATTCACCAGGGCGTCAACCTCCACAGAGACCTAAAGTCCCACCAAAACATCCGCCCATAGCGAAACCCAAAGTGCAGCCACAGCCTAAGGCTCAGAAGATGGATGCACAACCATCAAAGCCTAAAAAGCCCTCAAAGCCTAAAAAATGGTTTGGTGGTAAATTTAATAAAAAGAGAAAGAGGTAGAGACTGGTAGTGCCTGAGGCTGATGACACTAGGCTCTTCTTTTCCCTCTCTATATGGCAGGGCCTACTTCCCAAAGCCCTTTATCACTTTTCAATTAAAGGAGAAGTGTAAAAACATCCTCACCTAAATGGCTGCAGCTTCAGTCTGATGGTGCAGCTGTCCCCCACTGGCTCTAAGACCAAAAACTGAGCGAAAGGAGGGGGGGTATACTCAGAGGGAAAATGTTTTTTTTCAGAGGGACACAATGGGAAGAAAACAGGGAAGCTGTGGGATGAGGACAGAGGGAGGAAGTGGGATGAGGACAGAGGGAGGAAGTGGGATGAGGACAGAGGGAGGAAGTGGGATGAGGACAGAGGGAGGAAGTGGGATGAGGACAGAGGGAGGAAGTGGGATGAGGACAGAGGGAGGAAGTCGTGCGCAAGAGTTGGCATTGGATCGGATTTTAATAAAACTGATGTCAGCAGGATACAACCACAACAATATAGATCCTGTAGATCTGGAAGAAGCTATCGTCGACAGTCCTTGGTCTCCACAAGCATATGGGACCAAGGACACTTATGCTTTTTAGACAGACGAGGGTGGCGCTGCTTATCAGGCAGATGGGGGCGGCGCTGCTTATCAGGCAGATGGGGGCGGCGCTGCTTATCAGGCAGATGGGGGCGGCACTGCTTATCAGGCAGATGGGGGCGGCACTGCTTATCAGGCAGAGGAGACCAGATCAGGTGGATTTTTCTCCAACTTGCTACCGTCACTATTAGCAAGAGGGAGGAGATCAAAGGACAACCCGGACCCCGAGAATCCAGAGGTAGAAGAGCATGATCAGTCAGGCAAGAGTAAACATCACTCACCTGATGGAAGAGGGCTCTTAGAACCTAAGAAGAAAAAGTCTGGAAAACCAGGAGCCAGTAGTGAAGATGGCACTGAAGGACACCAACATCCACCCACAGACAAGATACCTCAAGTGCCGCCGAAGCATCCAGCTTCATCGGAAGCTCAAGGGCGCTCAGGTTCCACCGATGCGACCAGCTGCACCGGGAGGTCAAGTGCCAATGAGGCCTCCAGCTCCACACGGACCTCAAGTTCCGCCGGTGCGACCAGCTGCACCAAGAGGTCAAGTGCCAGGGAGGCCCCCAGCTCCACACGGAGCTCAAGTTCCACCGGGGCGACCAGCTGCACCAAGAGGCCAAGTGCCAATGAGGCCTCCAGCTCCACATAGACCTCAAGTTCCGCCTGTGCGACCAGTTGCACCGGGAGGTCAAGTGCCAGGGAGGCCTCCAGCTCGACACGGACCTGCTGCACCGGGAGGTCATGTACCAATGAGGCCTCCAGCTCCAGCTGGACATTCACCAGGGCGTCAACCTCCACAGAGACCTAAAGTCCCACCAAAACATCCGCCCATAGCGAAACCCAAAGTGCAGCCACAGCCTAAGGCTCAGAAGATGGATGCACAACCATCAAAGCCTAAAAAGCCCTCAAAGCCTAAAAAATGGTTTGGTGGTAAATTTAATAAAAAGAGAAAGAGGTAGAGACTGGTAGTGCCTGAGGCTGATGACACTAGGCTCTTCTTTTCCCTCTCTATATGGCAGGGCCTACTTCCCAAAGCCCTTTATCACTTTTCAATTAAAGGAGAAGTGTAAAAACATTCTCACCTAAATGGCTGCAGCTTCAGTCTGATGGTGCAGCTGTCCCCCACTGGCTCTAAGACCAAAAACTGAGCGAAAGGAGGGGGGGTATACTCAGAGGGAAAATGTTTTTTTCAGAGGGACGCCATGGGAAGAAAACAGGGAAGCTGTGGGATGAGGACAGAGGGAGGAAGTGGGATGAGGATAGAGGGAGGAAGTCGTGCGCAAGAGTTGGCGTTGGATCGGATTTTAATAAAACTGATGTCAGCAGGATACAACCCCAACAATATAGATCCTGTAGATCTGGAAGTTATCGTCGACAGTCCTTGGTCTCTACAAGCATATGGGACCAAGGACACTGATGCTTTTCAGACAGACGAGGGTGGCGCTGCTTATCAGGAGATGGGGGCGGCGCTGCTTATCAGGCAGATGGGGGCGGCGCTGCTTATCAGGCAGATGGGGGCGGCGCTGCTTATCAGGCAGATGGGGGCGGCGCTGATTATCAGGCAGAGGAGACCAGATCAGGTGGATTTTTCTCCAACTTGCTACCGTCACTATTAGCAAGAGGGAGGAGATCAAAGGACAACCCGGACCCCAAGAATCCAGAGGTAGAAGAGCATGATCAGTCAGGCAAGAGTTAACATCACTCACCTGATGGAAGAGGGCTCTTAGAACCTAAGAAGAAAAAGTCTGGAAAACCAGGAGCCAGTAGTGAAGATGGCACTGAAGGACACCAACATCCACCCACAGACAAGACACCTCAAGCGCCGCCGAAGCATCCAGCTTCATCGGGAGCTCAAGTGCCAATGAGGCCTCCAGCTCCACACGGAGCTCAAGTTTCGCCGGTGCAACCAGCTGCACCAAGAGGTCAAGTGCCAATGAGGCCTCCAGCTCCACATAGACCTCAAGTTCCGCCGGTGCGACCAGTTGCACCGGGAGGTCAAGTGCCAGGGAGGCCTCCAGCTCCACACGGCGCTCAAGCTCCCCCGGTGCGACCAGCTGCACCGGGAGGTCAAGTGCCAATGAGGCCTCCAGCGTACAAATGTCATGAAAATGTTGAAACAGAATTGCGCAGTGTACTTAATTTTGCAGCAACTTCAGATTTATGGTCTAGTAGAGCAATAGAACCATACATGAGCTTAACGATCCATTTCATTAATGATAATTTTGCAGCGGATTGGATGAAAGCACAGGGTGACCATCGTCATGCAAAAATTGGGGGGTCATCTTATTAACCACTTGACGACCGCCTCACACCGATGTATGTCGGCAAGGTGGCACGGAGAGGCAGAATCACGTACATATACGTGATCTGCCTTCTGCGGGTGGGGGGTCCGATCGGACCCCCCCGGTGCCCGAGGCGGTTGGCTATTGTACAGAGGCGATCGGAGATGAGGGGGAGACCATCCGTTCGTGACCCCCCCTCGCAATCACCGACGGCCAATAGAATCATTCCTCTGCTGCTGTATGCTAAACAGCAGCAAAGGAAATTATGTCATCTCTCCTCGGCTCTGTATTTTCCGTTACGGCGCCAAGGAGACAAGGAGAGAAGACATCAATGTGAGTGCACAAACACTACACACACAGTAGAACATGCCAGGTACACATTACACCCTCCTTTAGCCCCTGTGGCCTTATAAACAGTGCTGCAGGCTGCCAGCGTCAGATGACATGAGGAGAGAGGAGAGTGCGCATCTAGTTTGATATTGGGAGCAAAAAAAAAAACATGCAACCCCCCCCCCCACACACAATATAAAGCAACACCGATTTTTATTATTCCAAGGTGGAAATCACATTTAATCATTCTGCATTCTGATTTCCATGACATGCAAAAACATTTTATTTTTAAACTGAACAAGAATCATTTATTATGCTTTAATGATTGTATTAATTAACAATGAATTCTTTATTAATGAATAATATGTATTACTATTTATTAAGGATTTATTTTTTAATGAACAATTAATTATTTATTAGTATATTAATAACAATTATCTCTGTGTTATTATTTTACTAATTAAAAATTCATTATTTATCAATTGTGTATTTAAATAATTAGCAATTCAATATTTATTCTTATTTTATGAGCGATTATCCCTGTATTATTATTTTACTAATTAACAATCCCACATATTATTTAAATAATTAACAATTCAATATTCATTATTGTTTCATGAGCCATTACCCCAGTATTATTATTTTACTAATTAACAATACTACATATTATTTCAATAATTAAGAATTCAATATTTAACATTTTACGAATGAATAATTCATTATTTATTCGTTCCCCCCTCATATCCCTTCAATATTAAAAACAGCTCCCAGATATCAACAACAATCCATCAGATATTGGTGTTGGTAAACATTAAGGCAATTATATCCATAGAGTTATTTTCAGTTGTTTTCAAATCCTCACATCCCAGCAGTTAGTGCAGTCATGCCCTGTTGCCATAGCAACCTGGCAGTTAGAACATGTGACTGATGACATCATATTGGCACACTCTGGCCTTATAAACAGTGCTGCAGGCTGCCAGCGTCAGATGACACGAGGAGAGAGAGTGCGCATCTAATTTGTTATTAGGAGCAAAAAAATGAGAAATTACGTGTTTTTCGCTTTCATTTTTTTAGCCGTTCTTATCAGAACAGCCAGGACTGAGGATGTATGGTCACATGGTGAGTTTATCTTATTCTTCTATTAGAAGGGATCAGACATATATAATTACATTGCAGCAAAATGACCTTCTACACTTGTAATTCACAGTCCTAAATCACCAGCTGTTTTCAGCTTGTGGGGAAAAAAAATGACAGTTATTTTTTAAATCCAGAGAGGTTTGAATTTAACCATTTAATGGCTGAAAATCAGGATTTGTAAATATGATGTTTACCATCCCCCCTCCCCACATAGAAGTCTGTGTGTGTGTATATAAATGTACAGTGTATATATACATTATTTATACAGTGTATATGATATAACGTATAACGTACATATATATATATATATATATATATATATACACACACACACACATACATACATATATATATACACACACACACACACATATACATACACACACACACACACACACACACATACACATATATACATACACACACACATACATATTTATACACAGTATATATGATAAAACATAGCAAATTAACAACAAAAAATATATATATACACACACACACACACATATATATACTGCAGTCTGTCACTAGCATAAACACAGCATTCTTAAATCGGAGGAATTAAACTTTTCTGTGTAAATATTGCCGCATTTTTTTCTGAGCACCAACCAATCAAACAGGTTTCTATGTGTTGCCGCTCCAGCCGCGCCAAATCACATTAACAGTGACAGTCTCTATAAACGTCCAATCGTAAGCGCCAAAAAAATAAATAAAGCACGTTCGCTAATTAATTAATTAAATTAATTAATTTAAAAACAGTTCTAATATACACCGTGGCCAGAGTGGTGAAAAAATATAAGAATGTTGAAGATACATTTCCAAAACGTTGGCACATGCAGAGTGAAAACGCTGAAATCTAGAGCCGCGCCATGCAACAAATTAACAACCCGACATGTCCCAGTTTTTATTAATCAAGAACTAATTAAGTAGGCGTTTAGAAATTGGCGCATTTTTTTTCTAGTTCCTACCCTATAACATACTTTTATTATTTATTAATCCTGCCAGTGGGCTCATTAGTCCTGTAATGGGCCAAGCTGTCCGAAGTGGCAGTTACAGGAACTTTCAGTTTCAGCCATTAAATGGTGGATGGAGTGGGAAAGGACTGGAACCCCCCGGCCAGGCATTTACTAGTATCTAACCCTTAGAGAGATTTCCCATCACTTCCTGTCCTGCTGACATTTATTCTAACAGGATATGAGGGGAACTCTCCAACAGCAACATAGACAGAAATGGAAATACTTTTAGTTTTTTTTTTGGGGGGGGGTTAAATGTTTGAAATTCTAAAATATACATCAATAAGTCCCATGTTTGCTAATGATTTCTTATTACTTTATGTTTATAGGTGATTATCCAGATGGCCATGCAATTACAAATTACGATCCAGCTGGCGAGACGGATGACGTTCAGCCAGCTGAGAGGAACAAAGTTCCGCCGGGCGGGATGAATGACGTTCCGTCAGATGGGACAGACAACCAAATGGAATCTTCATCACAACCAACCAGTAAGTAAATTGTTGTCACTTCCAAGGAAGACTCATGGCTCAAGATATTCTGAAGGCCCCAAAAGGCTCCAACGTGCAATGAGATCCTTCCAAAGCAATCATTCATAATTATTGTTATTGAATTAATAATAATTCAGATGTCGTTATTACGCCGTCTTTTTTTGGACGGCTGATGCTGATTGGTTCCTTTAGCTTTAATAATATTTTTTCTCTCTCTTCCTTTAGAAATGTCGGTCACATACATCATGGCGTTAATCATCTTGGGGATGCTCAGCCTGATGTTACTCCTGCTGATACTCAGCTTCTTTATAATAATGCGTGTCTGGTAAGTGTTCTTTGGTATTTACAGAAATTACTAACCTAGAATCGCGGGGGTCTATTTATAAAATTTGCCACAGGAATTTCCCCTATTTTTCCAATTGGGAAAAATGTGCGGCGAATCCTGGGTGAAAGTTGGTTGAATCTTGGGTGTAAACATTTATAAATAGACCCCAAAGTGTATGTAAAATCCCAAAACAATTTTTCGGCACGTTGGCACCGTGTATACATAGTTGTCAAGCAATTTTTTAATTTTTTTTTTGAGGGAGTCTTTTGCAAAGGGTCTTGCCTGGTGATCTTGTCAGTGACTCATTAGTCCTGGAATGGGCCAAGCTGTCCGATACAAGTGGCAGTTACAGGAACTTTCAGTTTCAGCCATTAAATGGTGGATGGAGTGGGAAAGGACTGGAACCCCCGGTGAGGCATTTACTAGTATCTAGAACTCCCTTAGAGAGATTTCCCATCACTTCCTGTCCTGCTGACAACATTTATTCTAACAGGATGTGAGGGGAACTCTCCAACAGCAACACAGACAGAAATGGAAATACTTTTAGTTTTTTTTTTGGGGGGGGGGGGGTTAAATGTTTGAAATTCTAAAATGTAGATCAATAAGTCCCATGTTTGCTAATGATTTCTTATTACTTTATGTTTATAGGTGATTATCCAGATGGCCATGCATTAACGAGTTATGATCCAGCTGGCGAGACGGATGACGTTCAGCTAGCTGAGAGGAACAAAGTTCCGTCGGGCGGGATGAATGACGTTCCGTCAGATGGGACGGAATCACCACAACCAACCAGTAAGTAAATTGTTGTCACTTCCAAGGAAGACTCATGGCTCAAGACGTTCTGAAGGCCCCAAAAGGCTCCAACGTGCAATGAGATCCTTCCAAAGCAATCATTCATAATTATTATTATTGAATTAATAATAATTCAGATGTCGTTATTACGCCGTCTTTTTTTGGACGGCTGATGCTGATTGGTTCCTTTAGCTTTAATAATATTTTTTCTCTCTCTTCCTTTAGAAATGTCGGTCACATACATCATGGCGTTAATCATCTTGGGGATGCTCAGCCTGATGTTACTCCTGCTGATACTCAGCTTCTTTATAATAATGCGTGTCTGGTAAGTGTTCTTTGGTATTTACAGAAATTACTAACCTAGAATCGCGGGGGTCTATTTATAAAATTTGCCACAGGAATTTCCCCTATTTTTCCAATTGGGAAAAATGTGCGGCGAATCCTGGGTGAAAGTTGGTTGAATCTTGGGTGTAAACATTTATAAATAGACCCCAAAGTGTATGTAAAATCCCAAAACAATTTTTCGGCACGTTGGCACCGTGTATACATAGTTGTCAAGCAATTTTTTAATTTTTTTTTTGAGGGAGTCTTTTGCAAAGGGTCTTGCCTGGTGATCTTGTCAGTGACTCATTATTCCTGAAACGGACCAAGCTGTCCAGCACAAACGACCGTTACTGGAAGCCCCAGTCTCAGCTATTAAAAGGTCCGGGCAGCTGTCAATGAACCCTGCCGGTGACAGCACTTCCTGAGACAGGTTAACCACACTATGGGGCCTATTTATAAAAAAATTTGGTGGTTGAATGTCACAAGCATTTACCCAGCCATCTGGAATTGTGGCTATGTTTTGCTTAATATGCCAATTTCCTATGATCATCAGCTCCATCTTTTGGCCATAGTGCTTTTTTTTTTTTTTTTAAAAACCTGAAACAGGTCAATCAGGAAAATACCACATTATGGACACTAGATGGAGCTGCCGATCATAGAAAATTAAGATATTGAGCAAAATATGGTCCAAATTTGGGATAGTTGGGCGAATGGCTTGTGACATTCATCCACCGATTTGTAATTGTAATTAGCAGCAGACTTCTCCCCCCCCCCCTTAATATTTCATTGGTGACCCTTCCAATAACACACCTTTTGTGTTAGGGTGGCCATGCCTACTCCTCCACTGTATTTATGGAGGAACAGCGTTGTCACCCTAGAACAGGACTACAGGACTCCGTAAAACAGGGAAGGTGTTCTATAGTCCACATAGACAGCCAGGAACAATGTAACTGATAAGAGCGCAGTACAGGAAGCTATAAGCTTACAATATTTCTGGCAGGATAAATAGGTATATTTTTGTAGATATCGAACAGATATAACAAAACGCCCCCAACTGTGTTATTAACAGACCAAAATGGTGAAAATAAAAGAAGAACATTGTTAGGGATTATATACACTTTAAGAAAAATGTGATGTTTCCCATGTATTATAATATTAGTGCTTACCCAATGATGACGTTTTAAACAATTTCTTTTCTTTTTTACAGTCGTGCGCAAGAGTTGGTGTTGGATCGCATTTTAATAAAACTGATGTCAGCAGGATACAACCACAACAATATAGATCCTGTAGATCTGGAAGAAGTTATCGTCGACAGTCCTTGGTCTCCACAAGCATATGGGACCAAGGACACTGATGCTTTTCAGACAGACGAGGGTGGCGCTGCTTATCAGGCAGATGGGGGCGGCGCTGCTTATCAGGCAGATGGGGGCGGCGCTGCTTATCAGGCAGAGGAGACCAGATCAGGTGGATTTTTCTCCAACTTGCTACCGTCACTATTAGCAAGAGGGAGGAGATCAAAGGACAACCCGGACCCCAAGAATCCAGAGGTAGAAGAGCATGATCAGTCAGGCAAGAGTTAACATCACTCACCTGATGGAAGAGGGCTCTTAGAACCTAAGAAGAAAAAGTCTGGAAAACCAGGAGCCAGTAGTGAAGATGGCACTGAAGGACACCAACATCCACCCACAGACAAGACACCTCAAGCGCCGCCGAAGCATCCAGCTTCATCGGGAGCTCAAGTGCCAATGAGGCCTCCAGCTCCACACGGAGCTCAAGTTTCGCCGGTGCAACCAGCTGCACCAAGAGGTCAAGTGCCAATGAGGCCTCCAGCTCCACATAGACCTCAAGTTCCGCCGGTGCGACCAGTTGCACCGGGAGGTCAAGTGCCAGGGAGGCCTCCAGCTCCACACGGCGCTCAAGCTCCCCCGGTGCGACCAGCTGCACCGGGAGGTCAAGTGCCAATGAGGCCTCCAGCTCCACACGGACCTCAAGTTCCACCGGTGCGACCAGCTGCACCAAGAAGTCAAGTGCCAATGAGGCCTCCAGCTCCACATAGACCTCAAGTTCCGCCGGTGCGACCAGTTGCACCGGGAGGTCAAGTGCCAGGGAGGCCTCCAGCTCGACACAGACCTGCTGCACTGGGAGGTCATGTACCAATGAGGCCTCCAGCTCCAGCTGGACATTCACCAGGGCATCAACCTCCACAGAGACCTAAAGTCCCACCAAAACATCCGCCCATAGCGAAACCCAAAGTGCAGCCACAGCCTAAGGCTCAGAAGATGGATACACAACCATCAAAGCCTAAAAAGCCCTCAAAGCCTAAAAAATGGTTTGGTGGTAAATTTAATAAAAAGAGAAAGAGGTAGAGACTGGTAGTGCCTGAGGCTGATGACACTAGGCTCTTCTTTTCCCTCTCTATATGGCAGGGCCTACTTCCCAAAGCCCTTTAACACTTTTCAATTAAAGGAGAAGTATAAAAACATTCTCACCTAAATGGCTGCAGCTTCAGTCTGATGGTGCAGCTGTCCCCCACTGGCTCTAAGACCAAAAACTGAGCAAAGGGAGGGGGGGTATACTCAGAGGGAAAATGTTTTTTTCAGAGGGACGCCATGGGAAGAAAACAGGGAAGCTGTGGGATGAGGACAGAGGGAGGAAGTGGGATGAGGACAGAGGGAGGAAGTCGTGCGCAAGATTTGGAGTTGGATCGCATTTTAATAAAACTGATGTCAGCAGGATACAACCAACAATATAGATCCTGTAGATCTGGAAGAAGTTATCGTCGACAGTCCTTGGTCTCCACAAGCATATGGGACCAAGGACACTGATGCTTTTCAGACAGACGAGGGTGGCGCTGCTTATCAGGCACATGGGGGCGGCGCTGCTTATCAGGCAGATTGGGGTGGCGCTGATTATCAGGCAGAAGAGACCAGATCAGGTGGATTTTTCTCCAACTTGCTACCATCACTATTAGCAAGAGGGAGGAGATCAAAGGACAACCCGGACCCCGAGAATCCAGAGGTAGAAGAGCATGATCAGTCAGGCAAGAGTAAACATCACTCACCTGATGGAAGAGGGCTCTTAGAACCTAAGAAGAAAAAGTCTGGAAAACCAGGAGCCAGTAGTGAAGATGGCACTGAAGGACACCAACATCCACCCACAGACAAGACACCTCAAGTGCCGCCGAAGCATCCAGCTTCATCGGGAGCTCAGGTTCCACCGGTGCGACCAGCTGCACCGGGAGGTCAAGTGCCAATGAGGCCTCCAGCTCCCCATGGACCTCAAGTTCCGCCGGTGCGACCAGCTGCACCAAGAGGTCAAGTGCCAATGAGGCCTCCAGCTCCACATAGACCTCAAGTTCCGCCGGTGCGACCAGTTGCACCAGGAGGTCAAGTGCCAGGGAGGCCCCCAGCTCCACACGGAGCTCAAGTTCCACCGGGGCGACCAGCTGCACCAAGAGGTCAAGTGCCAATGAGGCCTCCAGCTCCACATAGACCTCAAGTTCCGCTTGTGCGACCAGTTGCACCGGGAGGCCAAGTGCCAGGGAGGCCTCCAGCTCCACACGGACCTCAAGTTCCACCGGGGCGACAGCTGCACCAAGAGGTCAAGTGCCAATGAGGCCTCCAGCTCCACATAGACCTCAAGTTCCGCTTGTGCGACCAGTTGCACCGGGAGGCCAAGTGCCAGGGAGGCCTCCAGCTCGACACGGACCTGCTGCACCGGGAGGTCATGTACCAATGAGGCCTCCAGCTCCAGCTGGACATTCACCAGGGCGTCAACCTCCACAGAGACCTAAAGTCCCACCAAAACATCCGCCCATAGCGAAACCCAAAGTGCAGCCACAGCCTAAGGCTCAGAAGATGGATGCACAACCATCAAAGCCTAAAAAGCCCTCAAAGCCTAAAAAATGGTTTGGTGGTAAATTTAATAAAAAGAGAAAGAGGTAGAGACTGGTAGTGCCTGAGGCTGATGACACTAGGCTCTTCTTTTCCCTCTCTATATGGCAGGGCCTACTTCCCAAAGCCCTTTATCACTTTTCAATTAAAGGAGAAGTGTAAAAACATCCTCACCTAAATGGCTGCAGCTTCAGTCTGATGGTGCAGCTGTCCCCCACTGGCTCTAAGACCAAAAACTGAGCGAAAGGAGGGGGGGTATACTCAGAGGGAAAATGTTTTTTTTCAGAGGGACACAATGGGAAGAAAACAGGGAAGCTGTGGGATGAGGACAGAGGGAGGAAGTGGGATGAGGACAGAGGGAGGAAGTGGGATGAGGACAGAGGGAGGAAGTGGGATGAGGACAGAGGGAGGAAGTGGGATGAGGACAGAGGGAGGAAGTCGTGCGCAAGAGTTGGCATTGGATCGGATTTTAATAAAACTGATGTCAGCAGGATACAACCACAACAATATAGATCCTGTAGATCTGGAAGAAGCTATCGTCGACAGTCCTTGGTCTCCACAAGCATATGGGACCAAGGACACTTATGCTTTTTAGACAGACGAGGGTGGCGCTGCTTATCAGGCAGATGGGGGCGGCGCTGCTTATCAGGCAGATGGGGGCGGCGCTGCTTATCAGGCAGATGGGGGCGGCACTGCTTATCAGGCAGATGGGGGCGGCACTGCTTATCAGGCAGAGGAGACCAGATCAGGTGGATTTTTCTCCAACTTGCTACCGTCACTATTAGCAAGAGGGAGGAGATCAAAGGACAACCCGGACCCCGAGAATCCAGAGGTAGAAGAGCATGATCAGTCAGGCAAGAGTAAACATCACTCACCTGATGGAAGAGGGCTCTTAGAACCTAAGAAGAAAAAGTCTGGAAAACCAGGAGCCAGTAGTGAAGATGGCACTGAAGGACACCAACATCCACCCACAGACAAGATACCTCAAGTGCCGCCGAAGCATCCAGCTTCATCGGAAGCTCAAGGGCGCTCAGGTTCCACCGATGCGACCAGCTGCACCGGGAGGTCAAGTGCCAATGAGGCCTCCAGCTCCACACGGACCTCAAGTTCCGCCGGTGCGACCAGCTGCACCAAGAGGTCAAGTGCCAGGGAGGCCCCCAGCTCCACACGGAGCTCAAGTTCCACCGGGGCGACCAGCTGCACCAAGAGGTCAAGTGCCAATGAGGCCTCCAGCTCCACATAGACCTCAAGTTCCGCCTGTGCGACCAGTTGCACCGGGAGGTCAAGTGCCAGGGAGGCCTCCAGCTCGACACGGACCTGCTGCACCGGGAGGTCATGTACCAATGAGGCCTCCAGCTCCAGCTGGACATTCACCAGGGCGTCAACCTCCACAGAGACCTAAAGTCCCACCAAAACATCCGCCCATAGCGAAACCCAAAGTGCAGCCACAGCCTAAGGCTCAGAAGATGGATGCACAACCATCAAAGCCTAAAAAGCCCTCAAAGCCTAAAAAATGGTTTGGTGGTAAATTTAATAAAAAGAGAAAGAGGTAGAGACTGGTAGTGCCTGAGGCTGATGACACTAGGCTCTTCTTTTCCCTCTCTATATGGCAGGGCCTACTTCCCAAAGCCCTTTATCACTTTTCAATTAAAGGAGAAGTGTAAAAACATTCTCACCTAAATGGCTGCAGCTTCAGTCTGATGGTGCAGCTGTCCCCCACTGGCTCTAAGACCAAAAACTGAGCGAAAGGAGGGGGGGTATACTCAGAGGGAAAATGTTTTTTTCAGAGGGACGCCATGGGAAGAAAACAGGGAAGCTGTGGGATGAGGACAGAGGGAGGAAGTGGGATGAGGATAGAGGGAGGAAGTCGTGCGCAAGAGTTGGCGTTGGATCGGATTTTAATAAAACTGATATCAGCAGGATACAACCCCAACAATATAGATCCTGTAGATCTGGAAGTTATCGTCGACAGTCCTTGGTCTCTACAAGCATATGGGACCAAGGACACTGATGCTTTTCAGACAGACGAGGGTGGCGCTGCTTATCAGGAGATGGGGGCGGCGCTGCTTATCAGGCAGATGGGGGCGGCGCTGCTTATCAGGCAGATGGGGGCGGCGCTGCTTATCAGGCAGAGGAGACCAGATCAGGTGGATTTTTCTCCAACTTGCTACCGTCACTATTAGCAAGAGGGAGGAGATCAAAGGACAACCCGGACCCCAAGAATCCAGAGGTAGAAGAGCATGATCAGTCAGGCAAGAGTTAACATCACTCACCTGATGGAAGAGGGCTCTTAGAACCTAAGAAGAAAAAGTCTGGAAAACCAGGAGCCAGTAGTGAAGATGGCACTGAAGGACACCAACATCCACCCACAGACAAGACACCTAAAGCGCCGCCGAAGCATCCAGCTTCATCGGGAGCTCAAGTGCCAATGAGGCCTCCAGCTCCACACGGAGCTCAAGTTTCGCCGGTGCAACCAGCTGCACCAAGAGGTCAAGTGCCAATGAGGCCTCCAGCTCCACATAGACCTCAAGTTCCGCCGGTGCGACCAGTTGCACCGGGAGGTCAAGTGCCAGGGAGGCCTCCAGCTCCACACGGCGCTCAAGCTCCCCCGGTGCGACCAGCTGCACCGGGAGGTCAAGTGCCAATGAGGCCTCCAGCGTACAAATGTCATGAAAATGTTGAAACAGAATTGCGCAGTGTACTTAATTTTGCAGCAACTTCAGATTTATGGTCTAGTAGAGCAATAGAACCATACATGAGCTTAACGATCCATTTCATTAATGATAATTTTGCAGCGGATTGGATGAAAGCACAGGGTGACCATCGTCATGCAAAAATTGGGGGGTCATCTTATTAACCACTTGACGACCGCCTCACACCGATGTATGTCGGCAAGGTGGCACGGAGAGGCAGAATCACGTACATATACGTGATCTGCCTTCTGCGGGTGGGGGGTCCGATCGGACCCCCCCGGTGCCCGAGGCGGTTGGCTATTGTACAGAGGCGATCGGAGATGAGGGGGAGACCATCCGTTCGTGACCCCCCCTCGCAATCACCGACGGCCAATAGAATCATTCCTCTGCTGCTGTATGCTAAACAGCAGCAAAGGAAATTATGTCATCTCTCCTCGGCTCTGTATTTTCCGTTACGGCGCCAAGGAGACAAGGAGAGAAGACATCAATGTGAGTGCACAAACACTACACACACAGTAGAACATGCCAGGTACACATTACACCCTCCTTTAGCCCCTGTGGCCTTATAAACAGTGCTGCAGGCTGCCAGCGTCAGATGACATGAGGAGAGAGGAGAGTGCGCATCTAGTTTGATATTGGGAGCAAAAAAAAAAAACATGCAACCCCCCCCCCCCCACACACAATATAAAGCAACACCGATTTTTATTATTCCAAGGTGGAAATCACATTTAATCATTCTGCATTCTGATTTCCATGACATGCAAAAACATTTTATTTTTAAACTGAACAAGAATCATTTATTATGCTTTAATGATTGTATTAATTAACAATGAATTCTTTATTAATGAATAATATGTATTACTATTTATTAAGGATTTATTTTTTAATGAACAATTAATTATTTATTAGTATATTAATAACAATTATCTCTGTGTTATTATTTTACTAATTAAAAATTCATTATTTATCAATTGTGTATTTAAATAATTAGCAATTCAATATTTATTCTTATTTTATGAGCGATTATCCCTGTATTATTATTTTACTAATTAACAATCCCACATATTATTTAAATAATTAACAATTCAATATTCATTATTGTTTCATGAGCCATTACCCCAGTATTATTATTTTACTAATTAACAATACTACATATTATTTCAATAATTAAGAATTCAATATTTAACATTTTACGAATGAATAATTCATTATTTATTCGTTTCCCCCCTCATATCCCTTCAATATTAAAAACAGCTCCCAGATATCAACAACAATCCATCAGATATTGGTGTTGGTAAACATTAAGGCAATTATATCCATAGAGTTATTTTCAGTTGTTTTCAAATCCTCACATCCCAGCAGTTAGTGCAGTCATGCCCTGTTGCCATAGCAACCTGGCAGTTAGAACATGTGACTGATGACATCATATTGGCACACTCTGGCCTTATAAACAGTGCTGCAGGCTGCCAGCGTCAGATGACACGAGGAGAGAGAGTGCGCATCTAATTTGTTATTAGGAGCAAAAAAATGAGAAATTACGTGTTTTTCGCTTTCATTTTTTTAGCCGTTCTTATCAGAACAGCCAGGACTGAGGATGTATGGTCACATGGTGAGTTTATCTTATTCTTCTATTAGAAGGGATCAGACATATATAATTACATTGCAGCAAAATGACCTTCTACACTTGTAATTCACAGTCCTAAATCACCAGCTGTTTTCAGCTTGTGGGGAAAAAAAATGACAGTTATTTTTTAAATCCAGAGAGGTTTGAATTTAACCATTTAATGGCTGAAAATCAGGATTTGTAAATATGATGTTTACCATCCCCCCTCCCCACATAGAAGTCTGTGTGTGTGTATATAAATGTACAGTGTATATATACATTATTTATACAGTGTATATGATATAACGTATAACGTACATATATATATATATATATATATATACACACACACACATACATACATATATATATACACACACACACACACACACACACACACACATATATACATACACACACACATACATATTTATACACAGTATATATGATAAAACATAGCAAATTAACAACAAAAAATATATATATATACACACACACACACACATATATATACTGCAGTCTGTCACTAGCATAAACACAGCATTCTTAAATCGGAGGAATTAAACTTTTCTGTGTAAATATTGCCGCATTTTTTTCTGAGCACCAACCAATCAAACAGGTTTCTATGTGTTGCCGCTCCAGCCGCGCCAAATCACATTAACAGTGACAGTCTCTATAAACGTCCAATCGTAAGCGCCAAAAAAATAAATAAAGCACGTTCGCTAATTAATTAAATTAATTAATTTAAAAACAGTTCTAATATACACCGTGGCCAGAGTGGTGAAAAAATATAAGAATGTTGAAGATACATTTCCAAAACGTTGGCACATGCAGAGTGAAAACGCTGAAATCTAGAGCCGCGCCATGCAACAAATTAACAACCCGACATGTCCCAGTTTTTATTAATCAAGAACTAATTAAGTAGGCGTTTTTTTTCTAGTTCCTACCCTATAACATACTTTTATTATTTATTAATCCTGCCAGTGGGCTCATTAGTCCTGTAATGGGCCAAGCTGTCCGAAGTGGCAGTTACAGGAACTTTCAGTTTCAGCCATTAAATGGTGGATGGAGTGGGAAAGGACTGGAACCCCCCGGCCAGGCATTTACTAGTATCTAACCCTTAGAGAGATTTCCCATCACTTCCTGTCCTGCTGACATTTATTCTAACAGGATATGAGGGGAACTCTCCAACAGCAACATAGACAGAAATGGAAATACTTTTAGTTTTTTTTTTGGGGGGGGGTTAAATGTTTGAAATTCTAAAATATACATCAATAAGTCCCATGTTTGCTAATGATTTCTTATTACTTTATGTTTATAGGTGATTATCCAGATGGCCATGCAATTACAAATTACGATCCAGCTGGCGAGACGGATGACGTTCAGCCAGCTGAGAGGAACAAAGTTCCGCCGGGCGGGATGAATGACGTTCCGTCAGATGGGACAGACAACCAAATGGAATCTTCATCACAACCAACCAGTAAGTAAATTGTTGTCACTTCCAAGGAAGACTCATGGCTCAAGATATTCTGAAGGCCCCAAAAGGCTCCAACGTGCAATGAGATCCTTCCAAAGCAATCATTCATAATTATTGTTATTGAATTAATAATAATTCAGATGTCGTTATTACGCCGTCTTTTTTTGGACGGCTGATGCTGATTGGTTCCTTTAGCTTTAATAATATTTTTTCTCTCTCTTCCTTTAGAAATGTCGGTCACATACATCATGGCGTTAATCATCTTGGGGATGCTCAGCCTGATGTTACTCCTGCTGATACTCAGCTTCTTTATAATAATGCGTGTCTGGTAAGTGTTCTTTGGTATTTACAGAAATTACTAACCTAGAATCGCGGGGGTCTATTTATAAAATTTGCCACAGGAATTTCCCCTATTTTTCCAATTGGGAAAAATGTGCGGCGAATCCTGGGTGAAAGTTGGTTGAATCTTGGGTGTAAACATTTATAAATAGACCCCAAAGTGTATGTAAAATCCCAAAACAATTTTTCGGCACGTTGGCACCGTGTATACATAGTTGTCAAGCAATTTTTTAATTTTTTTTTTGAGGGAGTCTTTTGCAAAGGGTCTTGCCTGGTGATCTTGTCAGTGACTCATTATTCCTGAAACGGACCAAGCTGTCCAGCACAAACGACCGTTACTGGAAGCCCCAGTCTCAGCTATTAAAAGGTCCGGGCAGCTGTCAATGAACCCTGCCGGTGACAGCACTTCCTGAGACAGGTTAACCACACTATGGGGCCTATTTATAAAAAAATTTGGTGGTTGAATGTCACAAGCATTTACCCAGCCATCTGGAATTGTGGCTATGTTTTGCTTAATATGCCAATTTCCTATGATCATCAGCTCCATCTTTTGGCCATAGTGCTTTTTTTTTTTTTTTTTAAAAACCTGAAACAGGTCAATCAGGAAAATACCACATTATGGACACTAGATGGAGCTGCCGATCATAGAAAATTAAGATATTGAGCAAAATATGGTCCAAATTTGGGATAGTTGGGCGAATGGCTTGTGACATTCATCCACCGATTTGTAATTGTAATTAGCAGCAGACTTCTCCCCCCCCCCTTAATATTTCATTGGTGACCCTTCCAATAACACACCTTTTGTGTTAGGGTGGCCATGCCTACTCCTCCACTGTATTTATGGAGGAACAGCGTTGTCACCCTAGAACAGGACTACAGGACTCCGTAAAACAGGGAAGGTGTTCTATAGTCCACATAGACAGCCAGGAACAATGTAACTGATAAGAGCGCAGTACAGGAAGCTATAAGCTTACAATATTTCTGGCAGGATAAATAGGTATATTTTTGTAGATATCGAACAGATATAACAAAACGCCCCCAACTGTGTTATTAACAGACCAAAATGGTGAAAATAAAAGAAGAACATTGTTAGGGATTATATACACTTTAAGAAAAATGTGATGTTTCCCATGTATTATAATATTAGTGCTTACCCAATGATGACGTTTTAAACAATTTCTTTTCTTTTTTACAGTCGTGCGCAAGAGTTGGTGTTGGATCGCATTTTAATAAAACTGATGTCAGCAGGATACAACCACAACAATATAGATCCTGTAGATCTGGAAGAAGTTATCGTCGACAGTCCTTGGTCTCCACAAGCATATGGGACCAAGGACACTGATGCTTTTCAGACAGACGAGGGTGGCGCTGCTTATCAGGCAGATGGGGGCGGCGCTGCTTATCAGGCAGATGGGGGCGGCGCTGCTTATCAGGCAGAGGAGACCAGATCAGGTGGATTTTTCTCCAACTTGCTACCGTCACTATTAGCAAGAGGGAGGAGATCAAAGGACAACCCGGACCCCAAGAATCCAGAGGTAGAAGAGCATGATCAGTCAGGCAAGAGTTAACATCACTCACCTGATGGAAGAGGGCTCTTAGAACCTAAGAAGAAAAAGTCTGGAAAACCAGGAGCCAGTAGTGAAGATGGCACTGAAGGACACCAACATCCACCCACAGACAAGACACCTCAAGCGCCGCCGAAGCATCCAGCTTCATCGGGAGCTCAAGTGCCAATGAGGCCTCCAGCTCCACACGGAGCTCAAGTTTCGCCGGTGCAACCAGCTGCACCAAGAGGTCAAGTGCCAATGAGGCCTCCAGCTCCACATAGACCTCAAGTTCCGCCGGTGCGACCAGTTGCACCGGGAGGTCAAGTGCCAGGGAGGCCTCCAGCTCCACACGGCGCTCAAGCTCCCCCGGTGCGACCAGCTGCACCGGGAGGTCAAGTGCCAATGAGGCCTCCAGCTCCACACGGACCTCAAGTTCCACCGGTGCGACCAGCTGCACCAAGAAGTCAAGTGCCAATGAGGCCTCCAGCTCCACATAGACCTCAAGTTCCGCCGGTGCGACCAGTTGCACCGGGAGGTCAAGTGCCAGGGAGGCCTCCAGCTCGACACAGACCTGCTGCACTGGGAGGTCATGTACCAATGAGGCCTCCAGCTCCAGCTGGACATTCACCAGGGCATCAACCTCCACAGAGACCTAAAGTCCCACCAAAACATCCGCCCATAGCGAAACCCAAAGTGCAGCCACAGCCTAAGGCTCAGAAGATGGATACACAACCATCAAAGCCTAAAAAGCCCTCAAAGCCTAAAAAATGGTTTGGTGGTAAATTTAATAAAAAGAGAAAGAGGTAGAGACTGGTAGTGCCTGAGGCTGATGACACTAGGCTCTTCTTTTCCCTCTCTATATGGCAGGGCCTACTTCCCAAAGCCCTTTAACACTTTTCAATTAAAGGAGAAGTATAAAAACATTCTCACCTAAATGGCTGCAGCTTCAGTCTGATGGTGCAGCTGTCCCCCACTGGCTCTAAGACCAAAAACTGAGCAAAGGGAGGGGGGGTATACTCAGAGGGAAAATGTTTTTTTCAGAGGGACGCCATGGGAAGAAAACAGGGAAGCTGTGGGATGAGGACAGAGGGAGGAAGTCGTGCGCAAGATTTGGAGTTGGATCGCATTTTAATAAAACTGATGTCAGCAGGATACAACCAACAATATAGATCCTGTAGATCTGGAAGAAGTTATCGTTGACAGTCCTTGGTCTCCACAAGCATATGGGACCAAGGACACTGATGCTTTTCAGACAGACGAGGGTGGCGCTGCTTATCAGGCACATGGGGGCGGCGCTGCTTATCAGGCAGATTGGGGTGGCGCTGATTATCAGGCAGAAGAGACCAGATCAGGTGGATTTTTCTCCAACTTGCTACCATCACTATTAGCAAGAGGGAGGAGATCAAAGGACAACCCGGACCCCGAGAATCCAGAGGTAGAAGAGCATGATCAGTCAGGCAAGAGTAAACATCACTCACCTGATGGAAGAGGGCTCTTAGAACCTAAGAAGAAAAAGTCTGGAAAACCAGGAGCCAGTAGTGAAGATGGCACTGAAGGACACCAACATCCACCCACAGACAAGACACCTCAAGTGCCGCCGAAGCATCCAGCTTCATCGGGAGCTCAGGTTCCACCGGTGCGACCAGCTGCACCGGGAGGTCAAGTGCCAATGAGGCCTCCAGCTCCCCATGGACCTCAAGTTCCGCCGGTGCGACCAGCTGCACCAAGAGGTCAAGTGCCAATGAGGCCTCCAGCTCCACATAGACCTCAAGTTCCGCCGGTGCGACCAGTTGCACCAGGAGGTCAAGTGCCAGGGAGGCCCCCAGCTCCACACGGAGCTCAAGTTCCACCGGGGCGACCAGCTGCACCAAGAGGTCAAGTGCCAATGAGGCCTCCAGCTCCACATAGACCTCAAGTTCCGCTTGTGCGACCAGTTGCACCGGGAGGCCAAGTGCCAGGGAGGCCTCCAGCTCCACACGGACCTCAAGTTCCACCGGGGCGACAGCTGCACCAAGAGGTCAAGTGCCAATGAGGCCTCCAGCTCCACATAGACCTCAAGTTCCGCTTGTGCGACCAGTTGCACCGGGAGGCCAAGTGCCAGGGAGGCCTCCAGCTCGACACGGACCTGCTGCACCGGGAGGTCATGTACCAATGAGGCCTCCAGCTCCAGCTGGACATTCACCAGGGCGTCAACCTCCACAGAGACCTAAAGTCCCACCAAAACATCCGCCCATAGCGAAACCCAAAGTGCAGCCACAGCCTAAGGCTCAGAAGATGGATGCACAACCATCAAAGCCTAAAAAGCCCTCAAAGCCTAAAAAATGGTTTGGTGGTAAATTTAATAAAAAGAGAAAGAGGTAGAGACTGGTAGTGCCTGAGGCTGATGACACTAGGCTCTTCTTTTCCCTCTCTATATGGCAGGGCCTACTTCCCAAAGCCCTTTATCACTTTTCAATTAAAGGAGAAGTGTAAAAACATCCTCACCTAAATGGCTGCAGCTTCAGTCTGATGGTGCAGCTGTCCCCCACTGGCTCTAAGACCAAAAACTGAGCGAAAGGAGGGGGGGTATACTCAGAGGGAAAATGTTTTTTTTCAGAGGGACACAATGGGAAGAAAACAGGGAAGCTGTGGGATGAGGACAGAGGGAGGAAGTGGGATGAGGACAGAGGGAGGAAGTGGGATGAGGACAGAGGGAGGAAGTGGGATGAGGACAGAGGGAGGAAGTGGGATGAGGACAGAGGGAGGAAGTGGGATGAGGACAGAGGGAGGAAGTCGTGCGCAAGAGTTGGCATTGGATCGGATTTTAATAAAACTGATGTCAGCAGGATACAACCACAACAATATAGATCCTGTAGATCTGGAAGAAGCTATCGTCGACAGTCCTTGGTCTCCACAAGCATATGGGACCAAGGACACTTATGCTTTTTAGACAGACGAGGGTGGCGCTGCTTATCAGGCAGATGGGGGCGGCGCTGCTTATCAGGCAGATGGGGGCGGCGCTGCTTATCAGGCAGATGGGGGCGGCACTGCTTATCAGGCAGATGGGGGCGGCACTGCTTATCAGGCAGAGGAGACCAGATCAGGTGGATTTTTCTCCAACTTGCTACCGTCACTATTAGCAAGAGGGAGGAGATCAAAGGACAACCCGGACCCCGAGAATCCAGAGGTAGAAGAGCATGATCAGTCAGGCAAGAGTAAACATCACTCACCTGATGGAAGAGGGCTCTTAGAACCTAAGAAGAAAAAGTCTGGAAAACCAGGAGCCAGTAGTGAAGATGGCACTGAAGGACACCAACATCCACCCACAGACAAGATACCTCAAGTGCCGCCGAAGCATCCAGCTTCATCGGAAGCTCAAGGGCGCTCAGGTTCCACCGATGCGACCAGCTGCACCGGGAGGTCAAGTGCCAATGAGGCCTCCAGCTCCACACGGACCTCAAGTTCCGCCGGTGCGACCAGCTGCACCAAGAGGTCAAGTGCCAGGGAGGCCCCCAGCTCCACACGGAGCTCAAGTTCCACCGGGGCGACCAGCTGCACCAAGAGGCCAAGTGCCAATGAGGCCTCCAGCTCCACATAGACCTCAAGTTCCGCCTGTGCGACCAGTTGCACCGGGAGGTCAAGTGCCAGGGAGGCCTCCAGCTCGACACGGACCTGCTGCACCGGGAGGTCATGTACCAATGAGGCCTCCAGCTCCAGCTGGACATTCACCAGGGCGTCAACCTCCACAGAGACCTAAAGTCCCACCAAAACATCCGCCCATAGCGAAACCCAAAGTGCAGCCACAGCCTAAGGCTCAGAAGATGGATGCACAACCATCAAAGCCTAAAAAGCCCTCAAAGCCTAAAAAATGGTTTGGTGGTAAATTTAATAAAAAGAGAAAGAGGTAGAGACTGGTAGTGCCTGAGGCTGATGACACTAGGCTCTTCTTTTCCCTCTCTATATGGCAGGGCCTACTTCCCAAAGCCCTTTATCACTTTTCAATTAAAGGAGAAGTGTAAAAACATTCTCACCTAAATGGCTGCAGCTTCAGTCTGATGGTGCAGCTGTCCCCCACTGGCTCTAAGACCAAAAACTGAGCGAAAGGAGGGGGGGTATACTCAGAGGGAAAATGTTTTTTTCAGAGGGACGCCATGGGAAGAAAACAGGGAAGCTGTGGGATGAGGACAGAGGGAGGAAGTGGGATGAGGATAGAGGGAGGAAGTCGTGCGCAAGAGTTGGCGTTGGATCGGATTTTAATAAAACTGATGTCAGCAGGATACAACCCCAACAATATAGATCCTGTAGATCTGGAAGTTATCGTCGACAGTCCTTGGTCTCTACAAGCATATGGGACCAAGGACACTGATGCTTTTCAGACAGACGAGGGTGGCGCTGCTTATCAGGAGATGGGGGCGGCGCTGCTTATCAGGCAGATGGGGGCGGCGCTGCTTATCAGGCAGATGGGGGCGGCGCTGCTTATCAGGCAGATGGGGGCGGCGCTGCTTATCAGGCAGATGGGGGCGGCGCTGATTATCAGGCAGAGGAGACCAGATCAGGTGGATTTTTCTCCAACTTGCTACCGTCACTATTAGCAAGAGGGAGGAGATCAAAGGACAACCCGGACCCCAAGAATCCAGAGGTAGAAGAGCATGATCAGTCAGGCAAGAGTTAACATCACTCACCTGATGGAAGAGGGCTCTTAGAACCTAAGAAGAAAAAGTCTGGAAAACCAGGAGCCAGTAGTGAAGATGGCACTGAAGGACACCAACATCCACCCACAGACAAGACACCTCAAGCGCCGCCGAAGCATCCAGCTTCATCGGGAGCTCAAGTGCCAATGAGGCCTCCAGCTCCACACGGAGCTCAAGTTTCGCCGGTGCAACCAGCTGCACCAAGAGGTCAAGTGCCAATGAGGCCTCCAGCTCCACATAGACCTCAAGTTCCGCCGGTGCGACCAGTTGCACCGGGAGGTCAAGTGCCAGGGAGGCCTCCAGCTCCACACGGCGCTCAAGCTCCCCCGGTGCGACCAGCTGCACCGGGAGGTCAAGTGCCAATGAGGCCTCCAGCGTACAAATGTCATGAAAATGTTGAAACAGAATTGCGCAGTGTACTTAATTTTGCAGCAACTTCAGATTTATGGTCTAGTAGAGCAATAGAACCATACATGAGCTTAACGATCCATTTCATTAATGATAATTTTGCAGCGGATTGGATGAAAGCACAGGGTGACCATCGTCATGCAAAAATTGGGGGGTCATCTTATTAACCACTTGACGACCGCCTCACACCGATGTATGTCGGCAAGGTGGCACGGAGAGGCAGAATCACGTACATATACGTGATCTGCCTTCTGCGGGTGGGGGGTCCGATCGGACCCCCCCGGTGCCCGAGGCGGTTGGCTATTGTACAGAGGCGATCGGAGATGAGGGGGAGACCATCCGTTCGTGACCCCCCCTCGCAATCACCGACGGCCAATAGAATCATTCCTCTGCTGCTGTATGCTAAACAGCAGCAAAGGAAATTATGTCATCTCTCCTCGGCTCTGTATTTTCCGTTACGGCGCCAAGGAGACAAGGAGAGAAGACATCAATGTGAGTGCACAAACACTACACACACAGTAGAACATGCCAGGTACACATTACACCCTCCTTTAGCCCCTGTGGCCTTATAAACAGTGCTGCAGGCTGCCAGCGTCAGATGACATGAGGAGAGAGGAGAGTGCGCATCTAGTTTGATATTGGGAGCAAAAAAAAAAACATGCAACCCCCCCCCCCACACACAATATAAAGCAACACCGATTTTTATTATTCCAAGGTGGAAATCACATTTAATCATTCTGCATTCTGATTTCCATGACATGCAAAAACATTTTATTTTTAAACTGAACAAGAATCATTTATTATGCTTTAATGATTGTATTAATTAACAATGAATTCTTTATTAATGAATAATATGTATTACTATTTATTAAGGATTTATTTTTTAATGAACAATTAATTATTTATTAGTATATTAATAACAATTATCTCTGTGTTATTATTTTACTAATTAAAAATTCATTATTTATCAATTGTGTATTTAAATAATTAGCAATTCAATATTTATTCTTATTTTATGAGCGATTATCCCTGTATTATTATTTTACTAATTAACAATCCCACATATTATTTAAATAATTAACAATTCAATATTCATTATTGTTTCATGAGCCATTACCCCAGTATTATTATTTTACTAATTAACAATACTACATATTATTTCAATAATTAAGAATTCAATATTTAACATTTTACGAATGAATAATTCATTATTTATTCGTTCCCCCCTCATATCCCTTCAATATTAAAAACAGCTCCCAGATATCAACAACAATCCATCAGATATTGGTGTTGGTAAACATTAAGGCAATTATATCCATAGAGTTATTTTCAGTTGTTTTCAAATCCTCACATCCCAGCAGTTAGTGCAGTCATGCCCTGTTGCCATAGCAACCTGGCAGTTAGAACATGTGACTGATGACATCATATTGGCACACTCTGGCCTTATAAACAGTGCTGCAGGCTGCCAGCGTCAGATGACACGAGGAGAGAGAGTGCGCATCTAATTTGTTATTAGGAGCAAAAAAATGAGAAATTACGTGTTTTTCGCTTTCATTTTTTTAGCCGTTCTTATCAGAACAGCCAGGACTGAGGATGTATGGTCACATGGTGAGTTTATCTTATTCTTCTATTAGAAGGGATCAGACATATATAATTACATTGCAGCAAAATGACCTTCTACACTTGTAATTCACAGTCCTAAATCACCAGCTGTTTTCAGCTTGTGGGGAAAAAAAATGACAGTTATTTTTTAAATCCAGAGAGGTTTGAATTTAACCATTTAATGGCTGAAAATCAGGATTTGTAAATATGATGTTTACCATCCCCCCTCCCCACATAGAAGTCTGTGTGTGTGTATATAAATGTACAGTGTATATATACATTATTTATACAGTGTATATGATATAACGTATAACGTACATATATATATATATATATATATACACACACACACACATACATACATATATATATACACACACACACACACACATATACATACACACACACACACACACACACACACACACACACACATACACATATATACATACACACACACATACATATTTATACACAGTATATATGATAAAACATAGCAAATTAACAACAAAAAATATATATATACACACACACACACACATATATATACTGCAGTCTGTCACTAGCATAAACACAGCATTCTTAAATCGGAGGAATTAAACTTTTCTGTGTAAATATTGCCGCATTTTTTTCTGAGCACCAACCAATCAAACAGGTTTCTATGTGTTGCCGCTCCAGCCGCGCCAAATCACATTAACAGTGACAGTCTCTATAAACGTCCAATCGTAAGCGCCAAAAAAATAAATAAAGCACGTTCGCTAATTAATTAATTTAATTAATTAATTTAAAAACAGTTCTAATATACACCGTGGCCAGAGTGGTGAAAAAATATAAGAATGTTGAAGATACATTTCCAAAACGTTGGCACATGCAGAGTGAAAACGCTGAAATCTAGAGCCGCGCCATGCAACAAATTAACAACCCGACATGTCCCAGTTTTTATTAATCAAGAACTAATTAAGTAGGCGTTTAGAAATTGGCGCATTTTTTTTCTAGTTCCTACCCTATAACATACTTTTATTATTTATTAATCCTGCCAGTGGGCTCATTAGTCCTGTAATGGGCCAAGCTGTCCGAAGTGGCAGTTACAGGAACTTTCAGTTTCAGCCATTAAATGGTGGATGGAGTGGGAAAGGACTGGAACCCCCCGGCCAGGCATTTACTAGTATCTAACCCTTAGAGAGATTTCCCATCACTTCCTGTCCTGCTGACATTTATTCTAACAGGATATGAGGGGAACTCTCCAACAGCAACATAGACAGAAATGGAAATACTTTTAGTTTTTTTTTTGGGGGGGGGTTAAATGTTTGAAATTCTAAAATATACATCAATAAGTCCCATGTTTGCTAATGATTTCTTATTACTTTATGTTTATAGGTGATTATCCAGATGGCCATGCAATTACAAATTACGATCCAGCTGGCGAGACGGATGACGTTCAGCCAGCTGAGAGGAACAAAGTTCCGCCGGGCGGGATGAATGACGTTCCGTCAGATGGGACAGACAACCAAATGGAATCTTCATCACAACCAACCAGTAAGTAAATTGTTGTCACTTCCAAGGAAGACTCATGGCTCAAGATATTCTGAAGGCCCCAAAAGGCTCCAACGTGCAATGAGATCCTTCCAAAGCAATCATTCATAATTATTGTTATTGAATTAATAATAATTCAGATGTCGTTATTACGCCGTCTTTTTTTGGACGGCTGATGCTGATTGGTTCCTTTAGCTTTAATAATATTTTTTCTCTCTCTTCCTTTAGAAATGTCGGTCACATACATCATGGCGTTAATCATCTTGGGGATGCTCAGCCTGATGTTACTCCTGCTGATACTCAGCTTCTTTATAATAATGCGTGTCTGGTAAGTGTTCTTTGGTATTTACAGAAATTACTAACCTAGAATCGCGGGGGTCTATTTATAAAATTTGCCACAGGAATTTCCCCTATTTTTCCAATTGGGAAAAATGTGCGGCGAATCCTGGGTGAAAGTTGGTTGAATCTTGGGTGTAAACATTTATAAATAGACCCCAAAGTGTATGTAAAATCCCAAAACAATTTTTCGGCACGTTGGCACCGTGTATACATAGTTGTCAAGCAATTTTTTAATTTTTTTTTTGAGGGAGTCTTTTGCAAAGGGTCTTGCCTGGTGATCTTGTCAGTGACTCATTATTCCTGAAACGGACCAAGCTGTCCAGCACAAACGACCGTTACTGGAAGCCCCAGTCTCAGCTATTAAAAGGTCCGGGCAGCTGTCAATGAACCCTGCCCGTGACAGCACTTCCTGAGACAGGTTAACCACACTATGGGGCCTATTTATAAAAAAATTTGGTGGTTGAATGTCACAAGCATTTACCCAGCCATCTGGAATTGTGGCTATGTTTTGCTTAATATGCCAATTTCCTATGATCATCAGCTCCATCTTTTGGCCATAGTGCTTTTTTTTTTTTTTTTTAAAAACCTGAAACAGGTCAATCAGGAAAATACCACATTATGGACACTAGATGGAGCTGCCGATCATAGAAAATTAAGATATTGAGCAAAATATGGTCCAAATTTGGGATAGTTGGGCGAATGGCTTGTGACATTCATCCACCGATTTGTAATTGTAATTAGCAGCAGACTTCTCCCCCCCCCCTTAATATTTCATTGGTGACCCTTCCAATAACACACCTTTTGTGTTAGGGTGGCCATGCCTACTCCTCCACTGTATTTATGGAGGAACAGCGTTGTCACCCTAGAACAGGACTACAGGACTCCGTAAAACAGGGAAGGTGTTCTATAGTCCACATAGACAGCCAGGAACAATGTAACTGATAAGAGCGCAGTACAGGAAGCTATAAGCTTACAATATTTCTGGCAGGATAAATAGGTATATTTTTGTAGATATCGAACAGATATAACAAAACGCCCCCAACTGTGTTATTAACAGACCAAAATGGTGAAAATAAAAGAAGAACATTGTTAGGGATTATATACACTTTAAGAAAAATGTGATGTTTCCCATGTATTATAATATTAGCGCTTACCCAATGATGACGCTTTAAACAATTTCTTTTCTTTTTTACAGTCGTGCGCAAGAGTTGGTGTTGGATCGCATTTTAATAAAACTGATGTCAGCAGGATACAACCACAACAATATAGATCCTGTAGATCTGGAAGAAGTTATCGTCGACAGTCCTTGGTCTCCACAAGCATATGGGACCAAGGACACTGATGCTTTTCAGACAGGCGAGGGTGGCGCTGCTTATCAGGCAGATGGGGGCGGCGCTGCTTATCAGGCAGATGGGGGCGGCGCTGCTTATCAGGCAGATGGGGGCGGCGCTGATTATCAGGCAGAGGAGACCAGATCAGGTGGATTTTTCTCCAACTTGCTACCGTCACTATTAGCAAGAGGGAGGAGATCAAAGGACAACCCGGACCCCAAGAATCCAGAGGTAGAAGAGCATGATCAGTCAGGCAAGAGTTAACATCACTCACCTGATGGAAGAGGGCTCTTAGAACCTAAGAAGAAAAAGTCTGGAAAACCAGGAGCCAGTAGTGAAGATGGCACTGAAGGACACCAACATCCACCCACAGACAAGACACCTCAAGCGCCGCCGAAGCATCCAGCTTCATCGGGAGCTCAAGTGCCAATGAGGCCTCCAGCTCCACACGGAGCTCAAGTTTCGCCGGTGCAACCAGCTGCACCAAGAGGTCAAGTGCCAATGAGGCCTCCAGCTCCACATAGACCTCAAGTTCCGCCGGTGCGACCAGTTGCACCGGGAGGTCAAGTGCCAGGGAGGCCTCCAGCTCCACACGGCGCTCAAGCTCCCCCGGTGCGACCAGCTGCACCGGGAGGTCAAGTGCCAATGAGGCCTCCAGCTCCACACGGACCTCAAGTTCCACCGGTGCGACCAGCTGCACCAAGAAGTCAAGTGCCAATGAGGCCTCCAGCTCCACATAGACCTCAAGTTCCGCCGGTGCGACCAGTTGCACCGGGAGGTCAAGTGCCAGGGAGGCCTCCAGCTCGACACAGACCTGCTGCACTGGGAGGTCATGTACCAATGAGGCCTCCAGCTCCAGCTGGACATTCACCAGGGCATCAACCTCCACAGAGACCTAAAGTCCCACCAAAACATCCGCCCATAGCGAAACCCAAAGTGCAGCCACAGCCTAAGGCTCAGAAGATGGATACACAACCATCAAAGCCTAAAAAGCCCTCAAAGCCTAAAAAATGGTTTGGTGGTAAATTTAATAAAAAGAGAAAGAGGTAGAGACTGGTAGTGCCTGAGGCTGATGACACTAGGCTCTTCTTTTCCCTCTCTATATGGCAGGGCCTACTTCCCAAAGCCCTTTAACACTTTTCAATTAAAAGGAGAAGTATAAAAACATTCTCACCTAAATGGCTGCAGCTTCAGTCTGATGGTGCAGCTGTCCCCCACTGGCTCTAAGACCAAAAACTGAGCAAAGGGAGGGGGGGTATACTCAGAGGGAAAATGTTTTTTTCAGAGGGACGCCATGGGAAGAAAACAGGGAAGCTGTGGGATGAGGACAGAGGGAGGAAGTGGGATGAGGACAGAGGGAGGAAGTCGTGCGCAAGATTTGGAGTTGGATCGCATTTTAATAAAACTGATGTCAGCAGGATACAACCCCAACAATATAGATCCTGTAGATCTGGAAGAAGTTATCGTCGACAGTCCTTGGTCTCCACAAGCATATGGGACCAAGGACACTGATGCTTTTCAGACAGACGAGGGTGGCGCTGCTTATCAGGCACATGGGGGCGGCGCTGCTTATCAGGCAGATGGGGGCGGCGCTGCTTATCAGGCAGATGGGGGCGGCGCTGCTTATCAGGCAGATGGGGGCGGCGCTGCTTATCAGGCAGATGGGGGCGGCGCTGCTTATCAGGCAGATGGGGGCGGCGCTGCTTATCAGGCAGAGGAGACCAGATCAGGTGGATTTTTCTCCAACTTGCTACCGTCACTATTAGCAAGAGGGAGGAGATCAAAGGACAACCCGGACCCCGAGAATCCAGAGGTAGAAGAGCATGATCAGTCAGGCAAGAGTAAACATCACTCACCTGATGGAAGAGGGCTCTTAGAACCTAAGAAGAAAAAGTCTGGAAAACCAGGAGCCAGTAGTGAAGATGGCACTGAAGGACACCAACATCCACCCACAGACAAGATACCTCAAGTGCCGCCGAAGCATCCAGCTTCATCGGGAGCTCAAGGGCGCTCAGGTTCCACCGATGCGACCAGCTGCACCGGGAGGTCAAGTGCCAATGAGGCCTCCAGCTCCACACGGACCTCAAGTTCCGCCGGTGCGACCAGCTGCACCAAGAGGTCAAGTGCCAATGAGGCCTCCAGCTCCATATAGACCTCAAGTTCCGCCGGTGCGACCAGTTGCACCGGGAGGTCAAGTGCCAGGGAGGCCTCCAGCTCGACACGGACCTGCTGCACCGGGAGGTCATGTACCAATGAGGCCTCCAGCTCCAGCTGGACATTCACCAGGGTGTCAACCTCCACAGAGACCTAAAGTCCCACCAAAACATCCGCCCATAGCGAAACCCAAAGTGCAGCCACAGCCTAAGGCTCAGAAGATGGATGCACAACCATCAAAGCCTAAAAAGCCCTCAAAGCCTAAAAAATGGTTTGGTGGTAAATTTAATAAAAAGAGAAAGAGGTAGAGACTGGTAGTGCCTGAGGCTGATGACACTAGGCTCTTCTTTTCCCTCTCTATATGGCAGGGCCTACTTCCCAAAGCCCTTTATCACTTTTCAATTAAAGGAGAAGTGTAAAAACATTCTCACCTAAATGGCTGCAGCTTCAGTCTGATGGTGCAGCTGTCCCCCACTGGCTCTAAGACCAAAAACTGAGCGAAAGGAGGGGGGGTATACTCAGAGGGAAAATGTTTTTTTCAGAGGGACGCCATGGGAAGAAAACAGGGAAGCTGTGGGATGAGGACAGAGGGAGGAAGTGGGATGAGGATAGAGGGAGGAAGTCGTGCGCAAGAGTTGGCGTTGGATCGGATTTTAATAAAACTGATGTCAGCAGGATACAACTCCAACAATATAGATCCTGTAGATCTGGAAGTTATCGTCGACAGTCCTTGGTCTCTACAAGCATATGGGACCAAGGACACTGATGCTTTTCAGACAGACGAGGGTGGCGCTGCTTATCAGGCAGATGGGGGCGGCGCTGCTTATCAGGCAGATGGGGGCGGCGCTGCTTATCAGGCAGATGGGGGCGGCGCTGCTTATCAGGCAGATGGGGGCGGCGCTGCTTATCAGGCAGATGGGGGCGGCGCTGCTTATCAGGCAGATGGGGGCGGCGCTGCTTATCAGGCAGATGGGGGCGGCGCTGCTTATCAGGCAGATGGGGGCGGCGCTGCTTATCAGGCAGATGGGGGCGGCGCTGCTTATCAGGCAGATGGGGGGCGGCGCTGCTTATCAGGCAGATGGGGGGCGGCGCTGCTTATCAGGCAGATGGGGGCGGCGCTGCTTATCAGGCAGATGGGGGCGGCGCTGCTTATCAGGCAGATGGGGGCGGCGCTGCTTATCAGGCAGAGGAGACCAGATCAGGTGGATTTTTCTCCAACTTGCTACCGTCACTATTAGCAAGAGGGAGGAGATCAAAAGGACAACCCGGACCCCGAGAATCCAGAGGTAGAAGAGCATGATCAGTCAGGCAAGAGTAAACATCACTCACCTGATGGAAGAGGGCTCTTAGAACCTAGGAAGAAAAAGTCTGGAAAACCAGGAGCCAGTAGTGAAGATGGCACTGAAGGACACCAACATCCACCCACAGACAAGATACCTCAAGTGCCGCCGAAGCATCCAGCTTCATCGGGAGCTCAAGGGCGCTCAGGTTCCACCGATGCGACCAGCTGCACCGGGAGGTCAAGTGCCAATGAGGCCTCCAGCTCCACACGGACCTCAAGTTCCGCCGGTGCGATCAGCTGCACCAAGAGGTCAAGTGCCAATGAGGCCTCCAGCTCCACATAGACCTCAAGTTCCGCCGGTGCGACCAGTTGCACCGGGAGGTCAAGTGCCAGGGAGGCCTCCAGCTCGACACGGACCTGCTGCACCGGGAGGTCATGTACCAATGAGGCCTCCAGCTGGACATTCACCAGGGCGTCAACCTCCACAGAGACCTAAAGTCCCACCAAAACATCCGCCCATAGCGAAACCCAAAGTGCAGCCACAGCCTAAGGCTCAGAAGATGGATGCACAACCATCAAAGCCTAAAAAGCCCTCAAAGCCTAAAAAATGGTTTGGTGGTAAATTTAATAAAAAGAGAAAGAGGTAGAGACTGGTAGTGCCTGAGGCTGATGACACTAGGCTCTTCTTTTCCCTCTCTATATGGCAGGGCCTACTTCCCAAAGCTCTTTATCACTTTTCAATTAAAGGAGAAGTGTAAAAACATTCTCACCTAAATGGCTGCAGCTTCAGTCTGATGGTGCAGCTGTCCCCCACTGGCTCTAAGACCAAAAACTGAGCGAAAGGGGGGATTTGGAATAGGGGGAGTATACTCAGAGGGGAAATGTTTTTTTCAGAGGGACGCCATGGGAAGAAAACAGGGAAGCTTTGGGATGAGGACAGAGGGAGGAAGTGGGATGGGGACAGAGGGAGGAAGTGGGATGGGGACAGAGGGAGGAAGTGGGATGGGGACAGAGGAAGGAAGTGGGATGGGGACAGAGGGAGGAAGTGGGATGGGGACAGAGGGAGGAAGTGGGATGGGGACAGAGGGAGGAAGTGGGAAGGGGACAGAGGAGACGCCCTGGGAAGGGGACAGAGGAGACGCCCTGGGAAGGGGACAGAGGAGACGCCCTGGGAAGGGGACAGAGGAGACGCCCTGGGAAGGGGACAGAGGAGACGCCCTGGGAAGGGGACAGAGGAGACGCCCTGGGAAGGGGACAGAGGAGACGCCCTGGGAAGGGGACAGAGGAGACGCCCTGGGAAGGGGACAGAGGAGACGCCCTGGGAAGGGGACAGAGGAGACGCCCTGGGAAGGGGACAGAGGAGACGCCCTGGGAAGGGGACAGAGGAGACGCCCTGGGAAGGGGACAGAGGAGACGCCCTGGGAAGGGGACAGAGGAGACGCCCTGGGAAGGGGACAGAGGAGACGCCCTGGGAAGGGGGACAGAGGAGACGCCCTGGGAAGGGGACAGAGGAGACGCCCTGGGAAGGGGACAGAGGAGACGCCCTGGGAAGGGGACAGAGGAGACGCCCTGGGAAGGGGACAGAGGAGACGCCCTGGGAAGGGGACAGAGGAGACGCCCTGGGAAGGGGACAGAGGAGACGCCCTGGGAGGGGGACAGAGGAGACGCCCTGGGAAGGGGACAGAGGAGACGCCCTGGGAGGGGGACAGAGGAGACGCCGTGGGAGGGGGACAGAGGAGACGCCGTGGGAAGGGGACAGAGGGACGCCGTGGGAAGGGGACAGAGGGACGCCGTGGGAAGGGGACAGAGGGACGCCGTGGGAAGGGGACAGAGGGACGCCGTGGGAAGGGGACAGAGGGACGCCGTGGGAAGGGGACAGAGGGACGCCGTGGGAAGGGGACAGAGGGACGCCGTGGGAAGGGGACAGAGGGACGCCGTGGGAAGGGGACAGAGGTGATTGTAGATCCAAAGAGTAAAAAAGTCGCCTTAGGGATTCAGGAAGGATTTTTTTTTACCTATTGGGGCTGTGCTTCAGAAGGGGTTTTGCCTTCCTCTGGGTGACATTGTGGATTGTAAAATCCATGGAGTAAAAAAATTGCCTTAGGGGGACTGGAAGGAATTTTTCCCATATTGGGGCTATGCCTCAGAAGGGTTTTTGCCTTCCTCTGGACAAGACTATGGATTGTAGATCGAAAGAGTAAAAAAGTCACCCTTAGAGATTCTGGAAGTCATTTTTTACCTACTGGGGCTGTGCTTCAGAAGGGGTTTTGCCTTCCTCTGGGTGACATTGTGGATTTTAAAATCCATGGAGTAAAAACATTGCCTTAGGGGGACGGGAAGAAATAATTTTCCAATTGGGGAAGTGTTTGGAATGATTCTAATTCAGATCTATGCTTCGGCATATATTTTTTAGGCACAGATTGCCTTAAAAAATGTTTTATTTTTACTATGTTTTATTGTATTTGCTTTGCAGGTATGGTATGTCTTACAGTTATACTGTAATTTTACTTTGTTTTATTGTTAACCATCATTTTCCATTCAGCTGCAGCACTGATTTATTTATCTTGACAGCAACAGGGTTTGATCCCACGATACGTACATCAGCGACTCCAGCACTGATTGGTTTTCGGGGTCCTGTACACGGCTAAGCTCCCAAAAAGTCTCACACATGTGGTATTCCATGGACTCAGCATGCCTCTCAGCTAATAACTTGTGGTGTCTACTTTCCAAAATGGGGTCATGTGGGGGGGTTTGTGCTATCTGGGCCTTTTATGGCCTCTGAAACTGTGATAGGTAGTGAGGAGTGAAATCAAAAATGTACGCCCTTAGAAAGCCTGAGCAATATATCAATTAGTGACAACTTTGTGCAATTTTTTTTGTCATTTTTCAATCACTTGTGACAAGAAAATAAAATATTCAATGGGTTTAACAAACCTCTAAGCAATTTCTTTGGGGTGTCTACTTTCCAAAATGGGATCATTGGGGGGGGGGTTGTACTGCCCTGCCATTTTAGCACCTCAAGAAACGAGATAGGCAGTCAAAAAACAAAAAGCTGTGTAAATTCCAGAAAATGTACCCTAGTTTGTAGACGCTATAACTTTTGCGCAAACCAATAAATATATGCTTATTGACATTTTTTTTTTTACCAAAGATATGTGGGTGAATACATTTTTGCCTAAATGTATGACTAATATTGAGTTTATTGGATTTTTCTTATAACAAAAAGTAGAAATTATCATTTTCTTTTTCAAAATTTTCAGTCTTTTTCTGTTTATATTGCAAAAAAATAAAAATCGCAGAGGCAATCAAATACCATAAAAAAAAGCTCTATTTGTGGGAAAAAAAAGCACACAAATTTTGTTTGGGTAAAACATTGCATGACCGTGCAATTACCAGTTAAAGCAGCGCAGTTCCACATTGTAAAAAGTGCTCTGGTCATTGAGCAGCCAAATCCTCTGGGGCTTAAGTGGTTAAAAAAACAAAAAACGAGGGTTTACAAACCCTTTGAAATGATTTTTAATTTTTATTGTCTCACTTTATGCAGTGGGGGGGGGGGGGGGATAGTGCCCCATCGTTGGTGGCAGTGGGAGGAATGGTGCCCCATCGTTGGTGGCAGTGGGTGGAATGGTGCCCCATCGTTGGTGGCAGTGGGAGGAATGGTGCCCCATCGTTGGTGGCAGTGGGAGGAATGGTGCCCCATCGTTGGTGGCAGTGGGAGGAATGGTGCCCCATCACTGGGGGCAGTGGGAGGAATGGTGCCCCATCACTGGGGGCAGTGGGAGGAATGGTGCCCCATCATTGGGGGCAGTGAAAGGAATGGTGCCCCATAATTGGGGGCAGTGAAAGGAATAGTGCCCCATCGTTGGGGGCAATAAAAGGAATAGTGCCCCATCATTGGGGGCAGTAAAAGGAATAGTGCCCCATCTTTTGTGTCAATGAAAGGAATAGTGCCCCATCGTTGGTGTCAGTAAAAGGAATAGTGCCCCATCCTTGGTGTCAGTGAAAGGAATAGTGCCCCATCATTGGTGTCAGTGAAAGGAATAGTGCCCCATCATTGGTATTAGTGGGAAGAACAGTGCCCCACTGTTGGTGTCAGTGCAGGAACCATTATTGACCCATAGTTGGTGTCATTAGAAGGAACAGTGCCTCATATTAGTAGGAGGAATATTGCCCCAAGAGCCAGATAAAGGTATGCAAAGGGCCGCATTCTGCCCCCTGGCTGCAGTTTGGAGACCATTGGTGTAAGCTATTTAGATTTGAGCACAGGAATATCTTAATCCTTTTACACTGTGCAGGTCAGTGACCAGACCCGAACCCCTCCTAAAACTTGTTCCTATTTGCCCCATATTGGCACTATATCCACTGAAGTATGCTATAAGAAAGTAAGTACTTTGCAGAGCAGCATAGAGTGGAGTAGGGACTGGCCAGAGAGGGATTACTTTGACGCAGTTGGCCGGCTTAAACATGTATTGCAATAAATGTAAACTTTTGCAAAGTTGGCTAGAACTATGTACAGCAGAGGGTTCATTCAGATGTTTTAGTGTTAACATGTGGTCACACTCCTTTTTACATCTCATGACACCGGTTCCTCCCTCCCCTCTCTGTACAGTGCGAGGGGAGAGATCGTTTTTAGCAGCGCTGTGGGCTGGATCTGTAGTGCCCACAGCGCTGCTCTGTGCCCATACTGTGCAATACTCTGCAATAATGTGCAATACTCTGCAATAAATTTTAACAGAAACAAAGATTTTTTTTTACCGAATTTTCAGTCTTTTTTGACTTATAGCACAAAAAAAAAAAACCCAGCGGTGATTAAATACCATCAAAAGAAAGCTCTATTTGTATGAAAAAAGGACAAAAATGTCATATGGGTACAGTGTTGCATGACTAATTGTCATTCAAAATGTGAGAGCACCGAAAGCTGAAAATTGGTCTGGTTAGGAAGGGGTTTTAAGTTTCCAAATGGTCAAGTGGTTAAACAGCCAGCAATTACAGAACAAATCCAGTTACATATGTATAACTATTACTAGATCTACCATGACTTGGGTAAACGAAAACTTTCATGATGGATTAGTGGTTTACACAAGAAAGATAACATTGTTTTATCAGGACAATAACATTGTTTCATCAAGAGAGACAGTGGGAACTACTTATACAACCTTGAGGAAAGAAGGCGGAGCATAAGTGAAATAAAGTTAAATATGTAATAAGTAGCGTTTTTTTTTTTTTATTGATCCTTTAGGTTTATGTAAGGTAGGCTCTCATTTATAGCACAGTAAATATGGAGTATTTTTTGCACTGCAGACTATGTACAGTGTATACCATATGCAGGTTTAGACTTTAGTTGACCATCATGCTCCTTTAAGGCACGCCCAATATTAGGGCATAACTTGGTCACGCCCATTTTCACCATGGCACGCATTTATGTCAGAAACATCTTAAAAGCAACAAGAGAAGAAATATCAGATAGAATCAATGGACAAGCAGTGCTCCATACATTATTCCATCAAATCTTACATACAGTATTTAGAATAACACAGAAATGCGAACCAACTGGAAGTCACTTCCGTGGACCCTCATAGGAAGTCCTTTGAGGAACAGGCTACAACACATGTAGAATGTGAAGGGTGTTTACCCCTGCTTGCTTTGTCTACCAGGGGTCTCCAAACTTTCCAGAGGGCCAATTTACTGGGGGGCTTCAGACTTTTGGGGGGCCAGACTTTGGACAGTGGAAGTAGAAAATGCCCCAGTCTCAGTGAAAGTAAATAGTTCCCCATCATTGGTTTTAGTGGAAGTAATAGTGCCCCATTGTTGGCATCAGTGGAAAAAAGCGCCCCATTGTTGGTATCACTGGGAATATTAGGGCCCTCCCTATCAGTGTGAAGAATAGCATCTCAATGGCATCTGTTGAAGGAATAGTGCCCCACCTGGTGTCAGTGGGAGGAATGGTACCCCACCATTGGTGTCAGTGGGAGGAATGGTGTCCCCTCCTGGGTGTCAGTTGTGGATGAAATAATGCCCCAAGGGCAGGATAGGGGCAAGCAAAGGGCCACATCTGGCCCCTGGGCCACAGTTTGTGAGACCACTGGTTCATATAGTTGCAATTAGTAATACACAAATGCCACACAGAAGGTCACTACTATCGGTTACCCTTCCAGGACAGAGGCCCTCTGGAAGCTGGTAAGAAGTCCAAAAACCATGGGATAATCTGGAAGGTAGAAGGGAAAAAAAGGGTGGAGGTTAATGTGATGGAAGGGAACAGTTTAAGAGAGAAAGGGTAAAAAAAAAAAAAAAAGAAGAGAACTACGGTTACTCCCCGTGGATATGTCCCAGTGCAGGTGCATTTCTTTTTGGTCCCATGGTGTCCCTCATTTTTAACTTACAAGGTTGGGAAGTATGAGTAACTGACCTCACAAATGGGTACACATTCTCACAGACATCCTCCAGAACCTTATGGAAAGCCTTCCCAGAGGAGTGGAGTATGTTACAGTGGCAAGGGGAGGTCAACACCATATCAATGGCCATGGTTTTGGAATGGTATGTCCCAACAAGCAAGTAGAGTTGAGATAGTCAGGTGCCCACATATGGTGCCCATACAGTCTACCTAGCCATTTTAGCAGACCAGATAATGAAACAAGGCCAGGAACAGATCATGGAGCAGGACCAGGAAAACTTACCTGTGGCCTCCAGGCATTAATTCGACCTTGCTGCTTCAACCTTGCCAAATTTGGAACCCAGGAAGAGAAGACAGAGTGAAGAGAAGTGGAGGCAGACAGCTGGTATGGAATGATAGCTCCGGACTGCATACCAAGAGGCATGGAGCAACCTGGAGGGGAGAGCAAAAAGGACAACTAGTTTAACATACAAAATGACCCACCAAAATATTACACGTGTGAATGGCATTTGTGAAGATAGCCATACCTAGGCTGGGTTCTACCTACAGCCTGCGTGAGTACTCAGGTGTGCAGCTGTTGGAAGCCGTCTCCAAACTGGGAGATATAATTAAGCCAGAGGATAGCCCAGGGCTCCCAGTTTGGAGACAGCTTCCAATTCATAGACAGAAGGTCTCACACATGGGTCAAAGGTGCCCCAGCCAGGAGTCAAGAGACAGGAGGGCTCATTCCAGGAGTCAGGTCAGGTATTATTGGGGTGTCAGAAGAACCCCTATCCAGAGGCCAGGAGTAGGCCATGCAGCAGGGCGCTACAACCAAAGGGTAAAGGGGAAGTTCTGCTTGTTTGCATCCTCCCTCCCCTTCCGCTGCCATATTTGGCACTTTTTTTGGGGGGGAGCGGGTAGCTGGTTTTGACAGGTACCGGCTCCCACTTTCAGTAAGATGTGCCGCGGTGATCTGAACCAGATCCCCCCCCTTATCCCACAGCCTTCTGGGACACATCACAGGTCCCAAAAGACTCCGGGACCATTCAGAAAGTGCGGCGCGGTTCGTGCATGGACAGTAGGAAACTGGCTGTGAAGCTGAATCGGCTCAGGTAAGGACATTGCTGGATCCCTGGACAGCTAAGTGTCTTCTATACTAAAAGTCAGCAGCTACAGTATTTGTAGCTCCGGAATTTTTATTTTTTTCGGGGGAGCCTGGAGCTCCTCTTTAGGTGAGTGAAGTGAACAAGGAGAGCTGGACAATACAGTCAGAGTATAAATAAGAACTCCACATGTGCTCAGGTTAACACAATTACATCAAAAAAAGCAGCTAGCATAAATTGTGGGTAACTATGAGCCAAACATCTAAATAAAATGCAGCGTTACTATAAAAGTCCATTCAAAGAGTTTCCAAAAATCCAAAGGGAGCACCCAGAGTGTATGACAATCTATATCTGTAAACAGTAAAACGATCCTCCACCAACACCACAGCAAACTGGGCCTCTTACCCTCAGGCATGGATCACTAGATTATAGGTGGTCTAACACAGTGTCTCAACTATATTCCTCAAGGCGCCCCAACAAGTCATGTTTTCAGGCTTGCCATTATTTTGCACAGGTGATTTGATATAGTTTCACTGCCTTAGTAATTACAACAGCCGTTTCATCTGAGGGAAATCCTGAAAACATGACCTGTTGGGGAGCCTTGAGGACTGGAGTTGAGTAACACTGGTCTAACAGTGCTCAGTCATCCGTCTGGCATGTTCCTGTTCAAAGGCTGCACAAAGATTATGGTTCAAGTCCTGTTATCCCCTCTGAGAGTGTTTCTCCACAGGTCAGATTACCATACATGTGTGTCAAAAGGAGAACAAAGACCCCCTCCCTCATAGTGTAGTAAGTAAAAACACTTAAATATTTAATAAAAGATTTCCAGAATACTTACACACTATATAAATTTCATATAAGTTTCCAAGCAACAAACATATATTATTTCGCGTAAACAGCGACATCACGTGTCCAGGCTCCATCCAATGCGTTTCATCGTAATAGACGCCCCTGAGGATATCTATGACAAAACACGTTGGGTGGAGCCAGAACACGTGACGTCACTGCACACACGGACCGTGACCATTTTGTTGATTGGAAACTTATAGAAACAATGTAATGACATGCTCGAATTTTACATACAGTGTGTGAGTATTCTGGAAATCTTTTAATAAATATTTAAGTGTTTTTACTTACTACACTATGAGGCGGTCTTTGTTCTTTTTGACACTCATGTATGGTAATCTGACCTGTAGAGAAACACTCTCAGAGGGGATAACAGGATTTGAACCATAATCTTTATGCAGCATTTAGTGAACAGGAACATGCAAGATGGATGACAGGGCGCTGTTAGACCATCTATAATCTAGTGGTCCATTCCTAAGGATAAGAGGCCCAGTTTGCTGTGGTGTTGGTGGAGGATCGTTTTACCGTTTGCACTCTTCCTACACAAATCTCCCTCCTGCCCACCCCTTGTACTGACCCTGCCTGGCAATAGTGCCCACCCCCTCCTCCCACCCAGGCTCCGTGCTCCTATGGCAGGTGCCACTAAGAAGAGGAGGGGAGATTAGAGAACATCCATTCACTGCTCTCTCCTTCCTACTAAGAACCCGGAAGTGACATGCAACGCATTACTTCCTTTTTCCAATGTCACTTTCTCTAGCCGGCCTGGCCTGGGGAAGAAGCTAATGGAAATGAAGGAAGGAAGCAATGGAAGGTTCATATTAATCTTACAAGTCTTTATACCTTCATTAATAAGGTTTATAATAATAAATATAAAATCAATTATATAAAATCTCACTAGTAAGGTCACAGCCAAAAAGTTCCATCCTCAGGCCTGCCCTACTTCCAGTGTGCACCGGGTGGATCCTTATGAAACGAGCGATGATAGGAGGATTAAAAGAGTTCTCTCGAATACTAGAGGTGTCGACATTTCCAAAAAATACCTGCAGATAAACAAATCAATGCATTCATTAACTGACCAATTAAAGTTGGGAAGAAAAGATAGAAATGTGAAAAACATGATGTTAAGGCCCCATTCACACCTGAGCAATTATCTGCTTGAAGCTCAAAAACACTGGAGGAGAAAAAAAATCAATTATTCTCTATGGAGATGGTGCGCATCTCCACTCCATGTCGCCTGAAGCCAAACAAGTTCTGGAGCTTTTTTTGTCGCTAGAATCGGGCAGATTTGGGCGCTTTTGGCGTGTTTGTATTCCCATAGAAATGAATGGAAACGCGCGTTTCTGCACGATTTTCGGCTCAAATGCAAAAAAGTAAAAAAATAATAGTAATATATGAATAAACGTAAAATAAATACATAAATAACTAAAAATCATCATAAATAAGTAAAATAAATAAATAATATGTAATAATAAATTACTAATTAACCTCTAGCCTTAAAAAAATAATATATTATTATTTATAATAAAAATAATAAAATAACACCCAAACAAAAAAAATACATTATTAAAATAACAGTATTTTTTTTGTCTTAGGCTAAGGGAGTTTAATTATTTATTATTATTTTATAATCACTTGCCGACCGCCTCACGCTGATATACGTCAGCAGAATGGCACGGGCAGGCAGAATCACATACCCATACGTGATCTGCCTCCAGCGGGTGGGGGTCCGATCGGACCGCCCCCCCACCCCCCCCCGGTGCCAGAGGCGGCCGGCATTTCTTTGCGGGCGATGAGAGGTGAGGGGGAGGCCATCCATTGTTGGCCACCCCCTCCCGGCGAATGAAAACGCTTCCTTTCCCTCTGTAATGTAAACAGAGGGAGAGGAAGTGATGTCATCCCTCCTCGAGCCGGTCTTTTCGTTCCGGCGCCGTGGAGAGAAGTCATCCAAGTAAGTGCACCAACACTACACTTACAGTAGAACACGCAGGCACACTTTTCACCCCCGTCACACTGACACCAATAGCAGTTTTTTCTTTTTTGCATTGGTGTCAGTTTGTGACAGTTATAAGTGTTAGGGCAGTTAGGTTAGCCCCCTTTATAGGGTACCCCCCTAATAAAGGTTAACCCCTTGATCACCCCCCGTCGCCAGTGTCGATAAGCGATCGTTTTTCTGATCGCTGTATTAGTGACACAGGTGACGCTAGTTAGGCAGGTAAGTATATTGGTTTGCTGTCAGTGTTTTATAGCGACAGGGACCCCATATACTACCTACTAAAAGGTTTTAACCCCCTGATTGCCCCCTAGTTCACCAGTGATCACCGTATAAGTGTTACGGGTGACGCTGGTTTGTTTATTATAGTTTTAGGGAACCCGCCGTTTATTACCTTATAAAGGTTTAACCCCCTAATTGCCCGGCGGTGATATAAGTTACGTTTTTAGGATCAGATAAGGTCTGCGTCGCCCCAGGCAGCGTCAGGTTAGTGCCAGTACCGCTAAAACCCACGCACGCAGCATACACCTCCCTTAGTGCTATAGTATCTGAACGGATCGATATCTGATCCGATCAGATCTATACTCCCCAGCAGTTTAGGGTTCCCATAAACACAGTGTTAGCGGGATCAGCCCAGATACCTGCTAGCACCTGCGTTTTGCCCCTCGGCCCAGCCCGGCCCACCCAAGTGCAGTATCAATCGATAACTGTCACTTACAAAACACTAAGCACACATAACTGCAGCATTCGCAGAGTCAGGCCTGATCCCTGCGATCGCTAACAGTTTTTTGGTAGCGTTTTGAATCCGTCGCTAACAGTCAGGAGCTTTTTTGCCTGTGAGTCTCACTAGTGTACCCCTAAATTTAGAGCCCAAAATGGCAAATCGAAGGTACACTAGTAAAGAGGCCTACACGTTTCTGAGCATGACAGATAGTGAAGAGGAAGTCACTCATCTGTCAAGTTCAGGCTCAGAATACGATCCTGTAGAGGACAGCGGCTCCATGACAGATAGCTCTGACGACGGAGTTGTGGTCCCTGCTAGGGTCAGGCGTACCAGACCCCGAACTTCTTCTGTCCTTGAAGTGCAAGAACCGCAGGGCTCTCGTAAGGAGCAGAGAAGTACTAGTGCCGCTATTCCTTCTGGTGAACTGGCAAGCACCAGCGGCCTAGTACACCCTGGTCGTACATCCAGCACTGCAGTAACACGTGGTGACGTGGGGAGTCCCATAAGTGCAGTTCAAGCTGGCGAGGTGGCAAGCACAAGTAGTGTCCCGCTGCCACCAAGAAGAAGACGAACACAGGCCCGTCGTGCCCTTCCTGCTGCATTCGCCAATCCGCATTGGGAACCCACCACTTCTGCAGCGCCCGTACTTCCCCCATTCACTGGCCAACCCGGAATTCAGGTGGAAACAGTTGATTTTACGCCACTGGATTTTTATTCGCCGTTTTTCACCGGAGATCTCTATAGTTCTATTGTGGACCAAAGCAATTTATACGCTGGTCAACACATCGCCACTAATCCCCAGTCCTCCCTTGCCAGAGATTGGATACCAATTACGGTTTCCGAATTGAAGACCTTTCTGGGCCTTTCCCTCAACATGGGCATAACTAAAAAGAGTGAGTTGCGGTCATATTGGTCCACTGACCCAATTCACCATATGCCCTTGTTCTCTGCCTCCATGACCAGGGCACGATACAAGCAGATTTTGCGGTTCATGCACTTCAACGACAATGAACTCTCTCGTCCTCGTGGAGACCCTGGATACGATCGGCTCTACAAAATTCGGCCCCTCGCAAACCACTTCAACCAGCGTTTTGCAGACTTGTTTACCCCCCATCAAGTTGTCTGCGTTGATGAGTCCCTGATTAAATTTTCTGGCCGCTTGTCATTCAAACAGTACTTCCCAGCAAGCGTGCCAGATACGGGGTCAAGATGTATAAGCTCTGTGACAGGGCCACAGGCTATACATGTAGATTTATGGTTTACAAGGGCAAAGATAGTCACGTAGAGCCGATAAACTGCCCTGACTACATAGGAAGCGCTGGCAAGATAGTGTGGGACTTGGTGTCACCCTTATTCGGAAAGGGGTACCACTTGTACGTGGACAATTATTATACGAGCGTGCCACTTTTTAGTCACTTGTTTGATCAGCAGATTGGAGCATGTGGCACCGTGCAACCTAATCGCCGGGGCTTTCCCCAGCGGCTTGTAGATTCCCGTCTTAGGCTGGGGGAGAGAGCCTGCTTGCAGTGTAATAATTTGCTCGCTATGAAGTGGAGGGACAATAAGAATGTTTTCGTTCTTACCTCCCTTCATGCAGACACGACGACCCAAATTACTACGGCGACTGGTGTTGTGGAGAAACCCCTCTGTGTCCACGAATATAACCTTAATATGGGAGGGGTGGACCTCAACGACCAGTTGTTGGCGCCGTACCTAGTTGCCCGTAAGGCCAGACGCTGGTACAAAAAAAGTGTCTGTTTATTTATTTAAATTGGCTTTGCTGAATGCTCATGTGCTATACAGAGCTTCAGGATGGACTGGATCCTTCCTTAACCACTTCAATACAGGGCTTTTATACACCCTTCCTTCCCAGACCAAATTTTAGCTTTCAGCGCTCTCACACTTTGAATGACAATTACTCAGTCATGCTACACTGTACCCAAACCAAATTTTTATCATTTTTTTCTCACAAACATAGCTTTCTTTTAGTGGTATTTAATCACTGCTGTTTTTTTTATTTTTTGCAATATAAGCGAAAAAAGAGAGAAATTTTTGAAAAAAAAACACTTTTTTTTAGTTTTTATTGTAAAATTTTGCAAATAAGTAATTTTTCTTCATAAATTTGGGCCAAAATGTATACTGCTACATATCTTTAGTAAAAATAACCCAAATTAGTGTATATTATTTGGTCTCTGTGAAAGTTATAGAGTCTACAAGCTATGGTGCAAATCATTGAAAAATGATCACATCTGATCACACCTGATGTACTGAAGGCCTATCTCATTTCTTGAGGCCCTAACAAGCCAGGAAAGTACAAATACCCCCCAAATTACCCCTTTTTGGAAAGCAGACATTCCAAGGTATTTAGCAAGAGGCATGGTGAGCTTTTTGAAGTTGTAATTTTTTCCCACAATTCTTGGAAATTTTTTTTTTTTTTTTTTTTTGCACAAAATTGTCATAATAACAAGTTATTTCTCTCACACAGCACATGCATACTTGCAATGACACCCCAAAATACATTCTGCTACTCCTCCTGAGTATAGTGATACCACATGTGTGAGACTTTTACACAGCCTGGCCACATACAGAGGTCTAAAATCCAACTAGCACCGTCAGGCATTTTACGAGCATAAATTGCACATCTCATATGATGACAACCTATCACACTTTTGAAGGCCCTGGAGCACCAGGACAACGGAAACGCCCACAAAATGACCCCATTTTGGAAAGCTAACACCCCAACGTATAATCTATGAGGCATAATTAGTCTTTTGAATGGTTCATTTTTTTCCCGAAGTTTTTGGAAACTGTGGAAAAAAAAATGAAAACGCATTTTTTTTACACAAAGTTGTCCATTCATAAGATATTTACAACACATAGCATGTACATAGCAAAAATGACACCCCAAAATACATTCTGCTACTCCTCCTGAGTATGGCGATACCAAATGTGTGAGACTTTTACACAGCCTGGCCACATACAGAGGCCCAACATTGAAGTAGCAGCTTCAGGCATTCTAGGAGCATAAATTACACATCTCATTTCTCAACCACCTATTACAATTTTGAAGGCCCTGGAGCACCAGGACAATGGAAACACCCACAAAATGACCCCATTTTGGAAAGCTAACACCCCAACGTATAATCTATGAGGCATAATTAGTCTTTTGAATGGTTCATATTTTTCCCGAAGTTTTTGGAAACTGTGGGAAAAAAATGAAAACGCATTTTTTTTTACACAAAGTTGTCCATTCATAAGATATTTCCAACACATAGCATGTACATAGCAAAAATGACACCCCAAAATACATTCTGCTACTCCTCCTGAGTGTAGCGATACCAAATGTGTGAGACTTTTACACAGCCTGGCCACATACAGAGGCCCAACATTGAAGTAGCAGCTCCAGGCATTCTAGGAGCATAAATTACACATCTCATTTCTCAACCACCTATTACATGTTTGAAGGCCCTAGAGCACCAGGACAACGGAAACGCCCACAAAATGACCCCATTTTGGAAAGCTAACACCCCAACGTATAATCTATGAGGCATAATTAGTCTTTTGAATGGTTCATTTTTTTCCTGAAGTTTTTGGAAACTGTGGAAAAAAAATTAAAACGCATTTTTTTTACACAAAGTTGTCCATTCATAAGATATTTCCAATACATAGCATGTACATAGCAAAAATGACACCCCAAAATACATTCTGCTACTCCTCCTGAGTGTGGCGATACCAAATGTGTGAGACTTTTACACAGCCTGGTCACATACAGAGGCCCAACATTGAAGTAGCAGCTCCAGGCATTCTAGGAGCATAAATTACACATCTCATTTCTCAATCACCTATTACAATTTTGAAGGCCCTGGAGCACCGGGACAATGGAAACACCCACAAAATGACCCCATTTTGGAAAGCTAACACCCCAACGTATAATCTATGAGGCATAATTAGTCTTTTGAATGGTTCATATTTTTCCCGAAGTTTTTGGAAACTGTGGGAAAAAAATGAAAACGCATTTTTTTTTACACAAAGTTGTCCATTCATAAGATATTTACAACACATAGCATGTACATAGCAAAAATGACACCCCAAAATACATTCTGCTACTCCTCCTGAGTGTAGCGATACCAAATGTGTGAGACTTTTACACAGCCTGGCCACATACAGAGGCCCAACATTGAAGTAGCAGCTCCAGGCATTCTAGGAGCATAAATTACACATCTCATTTCTCAACCACCTATTACATGTTTGAAGGCCCTAGAGCACCAGGACAACGGAAACGCCCACAAAATGACCCCATTTTGGAAAGCTAACACCCCAACGTATAATCTATGAGGCATAATTAGTCTTTTGAATGGTTCATTTTTTTCCTGAAGTTTTTGGAAACTGTGGAAAAAAAATGAAAACGCATTTTTTTTACACAAAGTTGTCCATTCATAAGATATTTCCAACACATAGCATGTACATAGCAAAAATGACACCCCAAAATACATTCTGCTACTCCTCCTGAGTGTGGCGATACCAAATGTGTGAGACTTTTACATAGTCTGGCCACATACAGAGGCCCAACATCCAAGTAGCACTGTCAGTTGTTCTAGGAGCATACATTACACATAAATTCCTGCCAACCTATCACATTGTTGAAGGCCCTTCATATTTCTAACACATAGCATGTACTGTAGAAGCCAATTACAAACCAAAATACATTCTGTTGAGTAAAGGGTAAAGAAAAGATTACCTGCAGTTTTAGTAGTGCAGTGGTCCACAGAGAAGAGCATCGGTCCAGGCAGCAGGCAGGAACGTGGACAGCGACAGCAAAACAGGCAGCAGGCAAGAATAGTCAGTACAGGTAGAGATGTCAGCACAGCCAAAGCATTAGTCCAGATAGCAGGCAGGGATGTGGTCAGCAGCAGCAAAAGGATCAAAGGATCATCCATGCAGCAGGCAGGAATACTGTCCATAGTTAGTACATGCAGCAGGCAGAGGTATGGTCAGCACAGCCAGAGTATTTGTCCAGGGAGCAGGCAGTACCATCAAGCTTAGGGCATTGGTCAGGAAAGAATGGGGACAGGGGTAGAGGCTTCTCCCACCCAAATCGCTTTGAAGCCTCCGGGCAACCAGACCCTGTTATGGGAACACAGAAAACCAAAAACTGGTTTTCTGAACTCCGAACACTATTCTGGAGCCCCTCACATATGTGAGACCCCTGTGTAGGAGGGTGAAAGATCAATCCAAGGGGCAGGCAAAAACATGGTCAACAGGCCGAGGTCAGTGCAGGTAAAAGGCAGAAATAGACGGTAGACAGAGGCATAGTCGATACAGTCCAGGGTCAGTTCACGTGAAAGGCAAAAACATGGCGGAAAAACAATGCAGACGGTAGGCAGAGGCATAGTCGAGAAACAGGCCAGGGTCGGTTCACATGGAAGGCAATAATATGGTTGGTTGAGGAAGGTAAATATTCAGGACAGAAATTAAAAACGGGGAAATGGCAGTATTAGAAATATGGACTAATAATTTTCCAGAGTGTGATATCGCCTGAAGCATTCTCCGATGCAAAGGCCAGGTTGGGAGGGACAGTCAGTACAATGGAAGCTCGTATCTTTCCTAATTCCTCTTTTGGTGCACACCCGACATTTTTTTTGGCGTCGTCTTCCGGATCCTGTTGGTGGAATATGGTCTGGGAAATGGCGCTCATGTAGTCTGCTGACAGAATCGGAGCGAATGCTTTCTGGGGGGGATACTTGCTGATAAATCAGGGCAGTGACAATGTCTTCAATAAACTTTATTAAGGTGGTGGGTGTTTCTGTGGATTTTTGGTATATTATGAAAGAATTTAAAAGGGCCAAATGAAAAAAGTAAATTGCGACTTTTTTGTACCAGAATAATGATTTTCTTGTTGAAAGATAGGGCTGCAACAACTGATCGTTTAAATCCACCCCCCCCATGTATTTATTGTACTCAGTGATACAGGTAGGCTTGCGAACGGTACCGCGTCTTCTGTGAAGTTCCACCGAGGTGTCATCGTGGATGGTGGACATGATGTACACGTCTTTTCTATCCCTCCACTTCACAGCCAACACTTCTTCGTTCCTCAAGCTTCTCGATTCCCCCCTTGGAATGTTTGTGGTGACAAGACACTGTGGGAAGCCCTTTCGGTTTTTTCTAGTTGTACCACAGGCCAAAGTTTGTTTGAGATGTAGGTGGCGGAGAAGGGGCAAACTCGTATAATAATTATCCATATAAATATGGTACCCCTTTTGGAGGAGTGGGAATGCCAACTCCCAAACAATTTTCCCACTTATTCCCATATACGAGGGACACTCAGGGGGCTGGAGCTGGGAATCTTTCCCTTCGTACACGCGGAATGCGTACACATAACCGGTGGCACTTTCACAAAGCTTGTTAAGCTTCAAGCCATACCTCGCCCTCTTACTGGGTATATATTGTTTGATTCCCAGCCGGCCTGTGAAATGCACCAGGGATTCGTCCACAGATATATTTTTTTCAGGGACATAAACTTCGGCAAACTTCTGGGAAAAAAAATTAATTAGGGGGCGAACTTTATATAATTTGTCAAAGTTTGGGTGATTTCGGGGGGGGCACTGTGAGTTGTCATTGAAATGCAAGAAGCGCATTATGATTTCGTATCGGGACCTGGACATGGCTGCTGAAAAAATTGGCATATGGTGGATGGGTCTGGTCGACCAATACTTATGAATTTCATTTTTTTTTGTAAGCCCCATGTTCAGGGTTAGGCCTAAAAACAATTTTAGCTCCACTACTGTTAGCGGTCTCCACTCAAAAGGGCGGGCATAGCTGGAGCTGGGGTTGGCTGCAATAAATTGTTGGGCAAACAGATTAGTTTGGTCCACGATGCCTTGAATCCAATCGTTTGGGAAAAATAAATTAAAAAAATCCATTTGTGTAAATCCTGCAGTGTTGACCTGCACACCCGACTGTGCTGTAAAAGGGGGGATCGTGGCTGACCCTGTGGTAGAAGGCAGCCACAATGGGTTTGCCAAGGAATCTGGAAGATGGGTTTGGGCCCTACTTCTTTGGCGTCCACTTGTGCTGGGTCTTTCCTCCTGGGGTCTACCGCCGCTGGCACTGCTGGTAGCTGCCTGGTTTTCAGATCGTCGTCTTTTTGGACGGACTACTTCCTCCTCTAAATCTGATCCAGATGTGCTGCCTTCGGGGGGCTCATATTCCGAATCAGAACCAGAATCTGAACTGAGCGGTGAGAGCTCCCCGTTGCTCTCATCGGTCAGACTCAGGATCTGGTATGCCTCTTCTGGGGTGTACATCTTTCTGGACATAGTGGCTGACTGGCTGTATGTACTCTGGTGGCAAGTGATGAGGTGGCGGGTACTCTGGTGGCAGATGATGAGGTGGCGGGTACTCTGGTGGCAGGTGATGAGGTGGCGGGTACTCTGGTGGCAGGTGATGAGGTGGCGGGTACTCTGGTGGCAGGTGATGAGGTGGCAGGTACTCTGGTGGCAGGTGATGAGGTGGCGGGTACTCTGGTGGCAGGTGATGAGGTGGCAGGTACTCTGGTGGCAGGTGATGAGGTGGCAGGTGATGAGGTGGCAGGTACTCTGGTGGCAGGTGATGAGGTGGCAGGTACTCTGGTGGCAGGTGATGAGGTGGCGGGTACTCTGGTGGCAGGTACTCTGGTGGTGAGGTGGCGGGTACTCTGGTGGCAAGTACTCTGGTGGCAGGTGATGAGGTGGCAAGTACTCTGGTGGCAGGTGATGAGGTGGCGGGTACTCTGGTGGCAGGTGATGAGGTGGCGGGTACTCTGGTGGCAGGTGATGAGGTGGCGGGTACTCTGGTGGCAGGTGATGGACAGGTACTCTGAGATGACAGGTACTTTGAGGTGACAGGTACTCTGAGGTGACAGGTACTGAGGTGACAGGTACTGAGGTGACAGGTACTGAGGTGACAGGTACTCTTTATTTAGGAGGGGCGATCTGGGCACAGTAGTACATGTAATTAGTAACTCACTGTTAGCTGATCTCTTCTCCTCACACTGGATCGGTGTGTGAGGAGAAGAGCCCAGCAACAGCAGTTACTGTGTGACTGTGTGTTTGTTTACATTAGTGACCGGCTGTGATTGGACACAGCCGGTCATGTGATGCAGAGCCATGTCATTGGCTACAGTGATCGGGGCTGAGCTGTATCCAGGGGAAAAGCCTCAGCCCCGATCACCGCTCTGATCACTCCTCTTCCGCCGGAACCCGCCTCATACACGCTTCCCAATGCCGCTCTGCATCCGCCGTTACCGACGCTCCGCCGCCCGCCGCCCGCCGCCGCCGCCGCTTCAATACCCCCATCGGGGAACGGCTGTGTCCTGAGGGACACAACGGTACCCCGATCGCCGCTCTGCGGGCCCCCAGGGGCCCGCAGTAGCGGCGGAAAGCCGAGGCCGTCATATGACGCCCACCCAGGATGGGAGATCCCATCTGTGGACGTCATTTGACTATGGCCGGGTATTGAAGCGGTTAAATTCCAGGAAGAGATCGTCAGAGCCCTTCTGTTTCCAGACGGTGCTCCACCTCACCTTCCCAATCCAAATGCAGTAAGCCGGCTGCATGAGAGGCATTTTCCTTATGTCCTCCAGAGTACCCCTACCCACGAGCCCCCCAAAAAGATGTTGTGTCTGCAGCAAGCGTGGATTTAGGCGTGACACCCGGTATTGTTGTCCCTCCTATCCTGGTCTATGCATTGGTGAATGTTTTGAACGCTACCATACACTAGTGGAGTATTAGCGTAGGGTACAGCACTGCACAGACTAGGACACACTTTCACAGGGTCTCCCAAGATGCCATCGCATTTTGAGAGACCCAAACCTGGTACCAGTTAAAAAAGTTAAAGTTACTAAAAAAAGTGTAAAAAATAAATAAATAAAATAAAAATACAAAAAAAAATATAAAATAAAAAACAAAAATAGTTGTTGCTTTATTGTTCTCTCTCTTTTGTTCTGCTCTTTTTTATTGTATTCTATACTGCAATGTTTTATTGTTATGTTTTTATGATGTTTGCTTTATAGGTATGCAATTTTTTTATACTTTGTTTTTATATTGTTAACCACTTTTTTGTTTTCAGGTACGCCATTCAGCTGCAGAGCGGATTTATCTTGACAGCAATCGCGTTTGCTCCCACAATACAGAAAGCCATGACTCCAGCGCTGTCGGAGGTGATTTCACCACCACAGTTACATACTTCAGCATATATGCCGAAGCGTGGGGGCAGCAGTGGGTGGAGGAGCAATTTGCTCCTGCCTTTTGCGGGAGGATGCCCCCATGCTTCGGCATATATATATATATATATTTTAGGTAGGCACAGGTTGCGTTAAATGTTTTATTTTTTACTATGTTTTTTTTGTATTTGCTTTGCAGGTATGGTAAGTATTACTGTTATACTGTAATGTTACTTTGTTTTTTTGTTAACCATCATTTGCTTAGCAGGTACGCCATTCAGTTCCCGCACGGATTTATTTATCTTGACAGCAACAGCGTTTGCTCCCACGATATATAAAGCCGTGACTCCAGCGCTGTCGGATGTGATTTCACCACCACAGTTACATACTTCAGCATATATGCCAAAGCGTGGGGGCAGCAGTGGGCGGAGGAGCGATTTGCTCCTAACTTTTGCGGGAGGATGCCCCCATGCTTCGGCATATATATATGGTGCATGTATGCCCATCGATAGAAGTGGGTGGATGAAGGGAGGTATTCTGATGGTGGGCATACACACCGATCAATATCTTTATTTCGTTCAGCCCACAGGCTGCATGAAAAAAAAGTTTACAATATATGCCCAACAAGGACCAGCAACGTACTGGAGTGGTTATACCAGAATGATGCCTGCAGGTTTAGGTAGCATCTTGGTATCATTCTTTTCAGCCAGCGGTCGGCTAATTAGCCTCTAGACTGCTTTTACAAGCAGTAGGAGGGAATGCCCCCCCCACCGTCTTCCATGTTTTTCTCTGGCTCTCCTGTCCCAACAGGGAGCCTGAGAATGCAGCCGGTGATTCGGCCAGCTGACCATAGAGCTGATCAGAGACAAGAATGGCTCCAAACATCTCTATGGCCTAAGAAACCGGAAGCTACGAGCATTTCATGACTTAGATTTCGCCGGATGTAAACAGCGCCATTGGGAAATTGGGAAAGCATTTTATCACACCCATCTTGGTGTGGTCAGATGCTTTGAGGGCAGAGGAGAGATCTAGGGTCTAATAGAGCCCAATTTTTTTAAAAAAGAGTACCTGTCACTACCTATTGCTATCATAGGGGATATTGACATTCCCTGAGATAACAATAAAAATGATTAAAAAAAAAAAAAAAATGAAAGGAACAGTTTAAAAATAAGATAAAAAAAAAAATCAAAAAATTAATAAAGAAAAAAAAAAAAAAAAAAAAGCACCCCCGTCCCCCTCTGCTCTCGCGCTAAGGCGAACGCAAGCGTCGGTCTGGCGTCAAATGTAAACAGCAATTGCACCATGCATGTGAGGTATCACCGCAAAGGTCAGATCGAGGGCAGTAATTTTAGCAGTAGACCTCCTCTGTAAATCTAAAGTGGTAACCTGTAAAGGCTTTTAAAAATGTATTTAGTTTGTCGCCACTACACGTTTGTGCTCAATTTTAAAGCATGTCATGTTTGGTGTTCATGTACTCGGCCTAAGATCATCTTTTTTATTTCATCAAACATTTGGGCAATATAGTGTGTTTTAGTGCAATAAAAAGTGTGTTTTTTCCCCAAAAAATGCGTTTGAAAAATCGCTGCGCAAATACTGTGTGAAAAAAAAATATGAAACACCCACCATTTTAATCTGTAGGGCATTTGCTTTAAAAAAATATATAATGTTTGGGGGTTCAAAGTAATTTTATTGCAAAAAAAAAAATAATTTTTTCATGTAAACAAAAAGTGTCAGAAAGGGCTTTCGTCTTCAAGTGGTTAGAAGAGTGGGTGATGTGTGACATAAGCTTCTAAATGTTGTGCATAAAATGCCAGGACAGTTCAAACCCCCCCAAATGACCCCAATTTGGAAAGTAGACACCCCAAGCTATTTTCTGAGAGGCATGTCGAGTTCATGGAATATTTTATATTGTGACACAAATTGCGGGAAAAAGACAATTTTTTTTTTTTTTGCACAAAGTTGTCACTAAATGATATATTGCTCAAACATGCCATGGGAATATGTGAAATTACACCCCAAAATACATTCTGTTGCTTCTCCTGAGTACGGGGATACCACATGTGTGAGACTTTTTGGGAGCCTAGCCGCGTATGGGACCCCGAAAACCAAGCACCGCCTTCAGGCTTTCTAAGGGCGTAAATTTTTTAATTTCACTCTTCACTGCCTATCACAGTTTCGGAGGCCATGGAATGCCCAGATGGCACAACCCCCCCCCCCCCCCCCAAATGACCCCATTTTGGAAAATAGACACCCAAAGCCATTTGCTGAGAGGTATAGTGAGTATTCTGCAGACCTCACTTTTTGTCACAAACTTTTGAAAATTGAAAAAAGAAAAAAAAAACAAAAATGTTTTTCTCGTCTTTCTTTATTTTCAAAAACAAATGAGAGCTGCAAAATACTCACCATGCCTCTCAGCAAATAGCTTGGGGTGTCTACTTTCCAAAATGGGGTCATTTTGGGGGTATTGTGCCATCTTGGCATTTTATGGCCTTCGAAACTGTGATGGGTAGTGAGGAGTGAAATCAAAAATTTACGCCCTTAGAAATCCTGAAGGCGGTGATTGGATTTCGGGGTCCTGTATGCAGCTAGGCTCCCAAAAAGTGCCACTCATGTGGTATCCCCGTACTCAGGAGAAGCAGCAGAATGTATTTTGGGGTGTAATTCCACATAGGCCCAAAAAAAAAAAAAATTTGTCACTTTCCCGCAACTTGTGTCAAAATATAAAATATTCCATGGACTCAACATGTCTCTCAGCAAATAGCTTGGGGTGTCTACTTTCAAAAATAGGGTCATTTGGGGGGGTTTTGTGCCATCTTGGCATTTTATGGCCTTCAAAACTGTGATAGGTAGTGAGGAGTAAAATCAAAAATTTATGCCCTTAGAAATCCTGAAGGTGGTGCTTGGTTTTTGGGGCCCCGTACGCGGCTAGGCTCCCAAAAAGTCCCACACATGTGGTATCCCCGTACTCAGGAGAAGCAGCTAAATGTATTTTGGGGTGCAATTCCACATATGCCCATGGCCTGTGTGAGCAATATATCATTTAGTGACAACATTTTGTAAATTTTCTTTTTTTTTTTTTTTTTTTTTTTTGTCATTCAATCACTTGGGACAAAAAAAATAAATATTCAATGGGTTCAACATGCCTCTCAGCAATTTCCTTGGGGTGTCTACTTTTCAAAATGGGGTCATTTGGGGGGGTTTTGTACTGCCCTGCCATTTTAGCACCTCAAGAAATGACATAGGCAGTCATAAACTAAAAGCTGTGTAAATTCCAGAAAATGTACCCTAGTTTGTAGACGCTATAACTTTTGCGCAAAACAATAAATATACGCTTATTGACATTTTTTTTTTACCAAAGACATGTGGCCGAATACATTTTGGCCTAAATGTATGACTAAAATTGAGTTTATTGGATTTTTTTTATAACAAAAAGTAGAAAATATTTTTTTTTCAAAATTTTCGGTCTTTTTCCGTTTATAGTGCAAAAAATAAAAACGGCAGAGGTGATCAAATACCATCAAAAGAAAGCTCTATTTGTGGGAAGAAAAGGACGCAAATTTCGTTTGGGTACAGCATTGCATGACCGCGCAATTAGCAGTTAAAGCGACGCAGTGCCAAATTGTAAAAAGTGCTCTGGTCAGGAAGGGGGTAAATCCTTCCGGGGCTGAAGTGGTTAAAAAGGGGATCAACTCCAGAGATAAAACAATAATTCTCCCGCTCTACAAGACTCTGGTCCAGCCGCACCTGAAGTATGCTGTCCAATTCTGGGCACCAGTCCTCAGGAAGGATGTACTGGAAATGGAGCGAGTACAAAGAAGGGCAAATAAGCTAATAAAGGGTCTGGAGGATATTAGTTATGAGGAAAGGTTGTGAGCACTGAACTTATTCTCTCTGGAGAAGAGACGCTTGAGAGGGGATATAATTTCAATATACAAATACCGTACTGGTGACCCCACAATAGGGAGAAAACTTTTTTGCGGAAGGGAGTTTAATCTCTTCAGCCCCGGAAGATTTGGCTGCTGAATGATTGGGCTATTTTTTGCGATTCGGCACTGCGTTGCTTTAACTGACAATTGCGCGGTCGTGCGACGTTGCACCCAAACAAAATTGACGTCCTTTTCTTCCCACAAATAGAACTTTCTTTTGATGATATTTGATCATCTCTGTGGTTTTTTTATTTAAACAAAAAAAGAGCGACAATTTTGAAAAAAAAAAAAAAATATTTTGTACTTTTTGCTATAATAAATATCCCCATTTTTTTTAAAAAAAGCTATTTTTTTCTCAGTTTAGGCCGATATCTATTCTTCTACATATTTTTGGTAAAAAAAAAAAAATTAAGCGTATATTGATTGGTTTGCGCAAAAGTTATAGCGTCTACAAAATAAGGATAATTAGATTTATAGCATTTTTATTATTTTTTTTACTAGTAATGGTGGTGATCTGCGATTTTTATCGTCAATCACATCGGACAATTTTGACACATTTTTGGGACCACTTGCAATTATACAGCAAGTGGTTAACAAGACTCGTGGCCACTCATTAAAATTAGAAGAAAAGCGGTTAAACCTTAAACTACGTAGAGGGTTCTTTACTGTAAGAGTGGCAAGGATGTGGAATTCCCTTCCACAGGTGGTGGTCTCAGCGGGGGGCATCGATAGTTTAAAAAAACTATTAGATAAGCACTTGAACGACCACAACATAGAGGGATATACAATGTAATACTGACATATAATCACACACATAGGTTGGACTTGATGTACTTGTGTCTTTTTTCAACCTCAAATACTATGTAATTATGCCCAGTTCTTCTGCATTTTTTGCTTAAATTAATCAACATTACATATGGGGTCTATTTATAAAAGAAAAATTAAAATTCACCATGTGAATGTCTCAGCCGTCACAAATGATCCCTGAGATGTGTCCAATATGTTTTTTCCCAGGACCATCAGCTCCATCTAGTGACTATAATGCTGTATTTTCCTCATTGCGGTATTCAGAAAAAAAACAAATCAATAAAGCCACTAGATGGTGCTGATGAGTTTAGGAGACAAACATATTAGACACATCACGGGAGTTATTCCTGAATGCTAATCACATAGCGAATGTATAAAGAGACCCCATGGTGTGCAAAAACATTCCATTTGAACATAACAATTGGTCTGGATCGGCAGGTGAATTTACCAACTCAGCCCTAGGGAATGTTGAAATGAATCGTCGAATCGATGCATCGAGATTCGACCTTCCACAATGCGGCATCGATGCTATAGCTTTAAGAAATTGATTGAGGATGAAGTCATCCTCGCGCCGTGCTGCCGCACCACGCCCTGCCTCCGAGTGGAGCCAAAGTTTCCACGCCGTTTTTCCCCCCCTCCTCCCACTGACGTCATCCCTCTGTGTCACGAGGAAAGGAGGTCTTTCATCAATCCCCTTCCCTCATCATCCCACCCCCTCACCAGCCAATAGAAAGTGATCCCAGGCGGCGGAATGCGGAAGTGAGGAGCCATGCTGTGTGCACGTTGGCGGGAACATGGAGTGCCGGGGACGGAGCTTGTGGTGGCTGGAGCTGTCCCTGCTGCTGGTTAGAGTGGCCTTGGCCGGCTTACGGAGCACAGAGCTCCGAGGAGGAGAGTGGAGCCATCGGTGCTTTTGGTCCCGGAAAGGTTCAGGGCGGCCGCGGCGTATCCAGCCAGAGGTGTGATGGAGAAGGATGAGGTGGAGCCGGAGGTGCGCCAGAAGAGTGGTAGAGCCAGGTGAGGGGGCCGAATAGGGAGGACACTGAAGACTGACATGGTAAGGGAGGTGCCAGACTGTATGCAGATAGGGCAATAAAACCAAAAATGGTGTGCAGTGCTTTGCGGTGATAAATGTACAAAAGAGTCTTATTAAGTAGTGAACAAATATAGTCCTCAAAATTATATATATATATATATATATATATATATATATATATATATATAAAATTTGAGGACTATATTTGTTCACTACTTAATAAGACTCTTGTACATTTATCACCGCAAAGCACTGCACACCATTTTTGGTTTTATGGTCTATTAAAGGTTGTATATTCACTATCACCGTGTGCTAGCTGCCAACTAATAATACAGCGCCCACTTTATTTTGTTTTTAAAACGCAGATATGACAGCATGTTCCCCGGCTGGCTGTCAAACTGCCTAATGTCCTTCACAGCCCCTTCCTCCCCCGCAGGTCGCACTATCTCTCGCCCAACCCCCCCCCCACCTTTTATATATGTCTCAAACTACTCCTGATCACTAACCACAGATCACCCAAACTACACATCGGACGGATATGGCTCCCAGCCCATTCCTCTTCCACCTCCCCATTCAAATCAATGGCCACCGCATAGCCCTCACTCAACTCACCTCCATTCACAGGCTCCAACCCCCACCCCATGCAGCCCTGAACAATCTGAGGTCCCACCCATTCTTATCTCTGGACCAACCTCTGCATTTTTCAGTTCCTATCAACACCCCCCCCCCCCCCCCCCAGACTCTTCCATCGAATAATATTCCCGGACTCTTCCAGCCTTCCATTCCTATCCTCCGATTCTTCCATTCTTTTTTCCCCTTATTCATGGATTCCTATTTCCCTATCCCCGGACTCTTCCATTCTCTCTCCATGGATTTCACCATCTTCTTTCAATTCTTATCCCTTGACCCCTCCATCCTTCAGTTCTATCCCCGGACTCTTCCATCCTTTAGTTCCCATCTCCAGACTACTCCGTTCCTTCCTTTCCTATTCATGGATTCCTCCTTCCCTATCTCCAGACTACTTCATCCTTCCTTTCCTATTCATGGATTCCTCCTTCCCTATCTCCAGACTGCTCTATCTTTCTAATCGTGATGCATCGCGGAATCGAATCGTTGACATGATAATCGTAATCGAATCGTGAGACCACCGAAGATGCGCATCCCTACTCAGCCCCCCACACATGTATACTCCTTATGTATCAGAACAATTTTACATTTTAGCTATAGGCCTATTGATTCAGTCTGGGGGAACTGGGATCAGTCTGTGCGAGCCAATCTACCTTACATAGCAGAAAACATCTAACAGGGGCTCCAATTCTTCTCCACTAATTAAAAACTTAAAAAACAAAAAATAAAAAATAAACGATTTTTGGCTTGACGTGTACTTCAATTGTACAATTGTGTACTGTAATTCAACAATATAAGATGTCTGTTTTTTCCAACTGCTGCAAAAATACATACATACCATCTGATTACTACTGGTGTTCCCTTGGTACTGGTTCCACTTTTCTCCATTCAGGCTATAGAAGATAATATATTGGGATATGTACAGGGTAAGGAATTTGTTGAGCGCCTTGAGTTTGTATGGCGTGAATCACCATAGGTGCCAGAAGATCCACCTGAAATAATGGACAATGAAACAAAAGTTTTACTTAGCTTCTTATCCTCCATATTTGCATCTACCTTATCTGGGGGTTTCCTAAGTCTTCTACGCAGTATTAGCCCATTTCCCTGGGCCATATACATGATTGAAGCCTCAAAGGTTTTGAGATGTTAATTTCCCTACAGTAGGATGATCTTCTTCTCCAATGGTCCAATAGGAACATTATCGGCTAGCACTTTTAAGTGAAACTTAATTTTTGGGCCCCTAAGGGCTCCTTCCACAATGAGGAGTAAGTATGTTCAGCATTTATGCACATTTTGGCATGCTTACCTTACAAAGTCCTCTCATCCCAAGAGGTTCCCATTGTAGCTCTGTCTTGGTCTGAGTAAGGAAGCATTGGATGTAGATCCACTTTCAAGCGCAACTCCAGACTCTAAGCTCCTCCTCTGAGGATCTCACCTTAATCCCTTTAGTGCAGCATGGTATCCTTTTCTTGGTATATATCTTTTTCTGATTTCTTCTAGTGCATCTGGGTATGAAAGTATTGGCTGAAGAACTGCTTTAAAGCCCAACCCCAGGCTTCATGTTCCTCCCCTGAGGAATTCCCCCCTTTAAGGCCTCTATGACAGTATGGTATTCTATTTTATATGTACCTTTTTTCTGATGTCTTTTAGCCCATCTGGGCCTGGAAGTCTTGGCTGGAGATCCACTTTGAAGCCCAAGTCCAGGCTGCATGCTCCTCTACTAAGGATCCCCCTTTAAAGCTTCTATGACAGAATAGTATCTTGACATGCTATTCGTTTCATAACGAATCGAAATTCAGCTGAACTTTGCATCCGAATGTCTGAATAAAGAAAATAACGAATTTCATCTAATACGAAAGAAATTATAGCGGATATAACGAATGAATTCGACATGATTCTGTAATTAAAGATCTAATGAAACAAAAAGTCAACTCAAAGTAAATCTTACAGTCCAATCAGCTGATTAATTGTGAGCGGAGCGAGTGTCGCCGACATACACAAAGCCGAGTGTACTCGGCTAGGCTTGGCTCCGCCCACAGTCACACCCAGTCCCGCCATTGGACCTGTGTTATGTCCATCATAGGGACGGGACTGTGAGAGGAGCCGAGCCTAGCCGAGAACACTCGGCTTTGTGTAGGTCGGCGGCGCTCGCTTCACTCCTCTCGCAATCAGCAGAGTTCGGTGCCAATTTTAAATAACCTGCAATGAGGCTGGGCAAGGCTGCAATGACACAAGGCTCCAATGACACTGGGCAAGGCTGCAATGACACAAGGCTGCAATGACACTGGGCAAGACTGCAATGAGGGACACTGATAAGGCTGCATTGATGGGCATTTAAAATTGAAGTCTTTTTCCTTAAACTTCCCTCCTAAACTTGGGGTGCGCCTGTTATACGCCGGCGCGTGTTATACGCCGATAAATACGGGTACATACATAAATATCGAATTTCAACTAATACAAAAGGAAATTATATCAGATATAACGAATGAATTTGACAGGATTCGAGATTCAATATAACAAATATAGACACTCTGCAGAAATAACGAATTATCTGAAAATGAATTAACTTAACATAACGAATATAACAGAACGAAAATTATGTATTTTACGAATGACAACGAAAATAAACGAAATTTTCCGTTGGGCACAAGTCTATAGTATCCTTTTTTTTTATATTATACGTACCTTTTCCTGATATCTTCTAGCCCAGTGGTCCCCAACCTTTTTGGCACCGGGGACCGGCTGCGTAGAAGAAAATTGTGCCAAGGACCGGGCGGGGCGGGGGGGGGGGGGGGGGGGGTGTGTGTCACGGTTTTTTGCGGGCAATGGCTGGTGTTGGCGCTTCAATCATCTCGGCACCATGCTTGATATGGTGTCAGGGTGATTGAAGCGCATTATTTCTATTATTACATTGTAGTAATAAATGAAATAGTTCAACTCACCATAATGTAGAATCAGTGGGAGCCCTGAGCGTGTCACCTGCCACTGTCGCCTGCTACCAGATGTGGATAGTCACTTGCCACGCTGCCTGTCACCAGATGCGGAGTGAGTGGAGCACCCCTTGTGGTCTGTCAGGGACAGCTGAGGGGGTGAACTACAAGTCCCAGCACACCCCACCTGTACTCCCACACAGAGCTCACCTGTCACTGATGATGTCATATCTCTGTGGGATCGCCCCTCTGGATGTCGCAGCTGTCTGCCTCCTCATGCTGCAGCCAGTCTCACCTGGCAGAGGGTCAACTGTCCCGGGGGGGGGGGGGGGCAATCTGCACCGCTGAATAGAATCAGTTTTCACACAGCGAGGAGCAACATGAAAGCTGTGATATGGGGTGGGCAGTATGAGATGATGTCATCTCTCTGCTCCCACCGCACCTCCGACACGGAGCACTGGCTTTGAGGGTGGAAGAGCAGTGATGCGGGGGGGGGGGGGGGGGGGAGAGATATTATCTCTGCTTGTCTGCCTACTCGCTTCCGCCATCCACCCATCGCTGTCTCTTACTGGCGGCCCGGCTGCAGAAGCACCACGGCCCGGTAGTGGGCCAGGGACGGGGGGTTGACGACCCCTGTTCTAGCCCATCTGGGCCTGGAAGTCTTGGCTGGAGATCCACTATGAAGCCCAAGTCCAGGCTGCATGCTCCTCCCCTGAGGATCCCCCTTTAAAGCTTCTATGACAGTATAGTATCCTTTTTATTTTCTATGTACCTTTTCCTGATGTCTTCTAGCCCATCTGGGCTTGGAAGTCTTGGCTGAAGATCCAGTTTGAAGCCCAACTCCGGACTCCATTCTAAATCCCTCACCCACCCCAGCAAAATGATATATATATATTTTTTTTAATTAATATTTACCATTTTCTGATGTCTTCTAGCCAGTCACATGATGCGCCAAATTATTTTCACCTTCTACTGGCAGTATGCAATCCTAGATGATGCAGAGAATGGCCCTCAAGCGATCAGCACCGCTCTTTGCATTAATCCATTGCGAGCATTACATTAACAGTATTAGTATTATTGTACTTTTTACATGGAGTGCTCAATAGCAGGGGCCAGGACACCCTTCACCTCCAGCCTGTCCCCAGTCAATGGGGATGAGGATATCTTGTGGTGGATTACAGGTACTGTGGGGGGGGGGGGCAGCTTTGGATTTAGTTATCACCGTCAGTTTTTTTTTCTAAAATGAACCTGCAGTTGGGTTTTAAAGTGGAGTTCCACCCAAAAATGGAACTTCCACTTTTTGGATTCCTCCCCCCCTCCGGTGTCACATTTGGCACCTTTCAGGGGGGAGGAGGGAGCAGATACCTGTCTTAATACAGGTACTTGCTCCCACTTCCTGGTATAGCTCACCGCGGCTCTTGGGGTGACCTACGCCACTTCCGGCGCCTACCCCGTCCTCCCCTGCTGTATTCTGTGAGACACAGAACACAGCAGGGACCTGAGAGGATGTGCAGCGCGACTCGTGCATGCGCAGTAGGGAACCAGGAAGTGAAGCCGCACGGCTTCACTTCCTTATTCCCTTACCGAGGATGGCGGCGGCAGCAGCCGAGAGCCAAATCGGCTTCAGCTGCCGACATCGCTGGCTCCCTGGACAGGTAATTGTCCATATATTATAAGTCAGCAGCTGCAGTATTTGTAGCTGCTGGCTTTTAATATTTTTTTTTTCAGCGGACCTCCGCTTTAAGTACATTAAGTCAGCAGAAATATTTATTTTTTAACCTGTCCAATCATTTTTCCTGACAAGCCTTGGTTGGCAACTTCAAGGGCTAAGTACTCTCCAAGGTGGGGGAACACAGTAAAGGAACAGGACTGCAGCGGCAAAAGCAGAACCGACACATCTTCATGGGGCTGTTGAGCGTAAGAGGACATAGGATTCATTTTATCATATTTGGGATTCTGGAGAACCTCCCCAGCATCAGTAAATGCACACTGGGCACCTCTTTATGTCACCCACGTGTATGGGCTCCTAGGGGTGTATTTATAAAAACCTGTGCATAGCTGTTCATCCATGGACATTGCATGTAAATTTAGTCTGCGCAAATAGTGCAGAATCGAATGTTCTCCGACTATATCTTCTGCAGATCAAATCTGATGAATGCAGAAAAGGCCACTAGATGGAGCTGAGGAGAGTATTTATTTCCTACGCTAGTCATCGCCATCTAGTGACCATATTGAGGTATTTTTCCCATTCACACTTTTGAATTGCAGAAAATGTAGACAGAGAACATTTGATTTTGCCCCATTTGCACAGAATTAATTTATATACAGTTTTGATGAAAAAAATTGTGACAGGGCAAGGCCCTGCCACTGTGAGAATGTAGGAGAAAATGACACAGGATTTTCATTGAGGGTTTATGCGAGGTTTGAGTTTATCGTTTCTGAGCGAAAGCTGCGTTTTTAGTTTTCTCTGGATTCTGTAGTCCCGGATTGGGGTCTGAAGGTTCCAAAGAGTATTTGTGGGATGGAACCCTCAATCCTGTATCTGGATTTTAACAGGTGTCTGCAGCCTGTCTGAGTACACAGGTGTGCCGGGTCATTATATCAAGCCTGAGGATAGCTTAGGGCTCCCAGTTTAGAGATGGCTCCCATATTGGAGACAGGAGGTCTCACCTAGGGGTCAGAGGAGCCCCAGCTAGGAGCTGGGAGACGGGAGGTCTCATCCAGGGATTAGCTGTGCTGCCTGTGCTGTGATTGGCCTACAGCTATCACAGTGTACCTGGGCAAATCACAGCACCCAGTACCATGTGATTAGCTGTAGCCAATCACAGATCGCAAGTCTTCACATCTGTCATGAATGGTTAACCCATTAATGGCAAATAAAAACTTTGCTGTTGCAATGACCTTCATTGTAACAACAAAATGTAAAATAAAAAATAAAAAAAAAAATTAAAAAAAATTTAAACAGTTTGAATAAAAAAAAAATTATTATTTTTATCATACAAGTAGCACAGTGCTGAACAGCAAAAAATGTCCTCGTCATGAAGGTGGTAAAACCTTCTGGAGTTGAAGTGGCTATAGCCTGAGAACATTTGATTTTGTCACATTCACACAGAACACATTTAGATGCAGTTTCAATGGATAAACTGCTATTCAATTTTTTTTTGTTTTTTATAAATACAACCCCCTCAACCTTGTGGCATTTTCTGTTTCAGCTCCATAAAGGCACAGACCAGTCTGGTGTGGAGGGACTTGAGTGACCTACACACAGCCCTGACCTCAACCCTATCGAACACCTTCAGGATAACCAGGAATGTTGATTGTGAGCCGGGTCTTCTCCTGCATCACTAGTACCTGGCCTCACAAATGTTCTTGTGGCTGCATCAGGACAGCCCCAAAGGGGGAACCTAGTTAATGCCCATGCTTTGTTTTCAGAATGGAAATGTCCAACATGCCCATATAGGTTTTGATGGTCAGATGCCCACAAACTTTGACCCCATAATGTATGTCATATATTTTATTTGGGGTTGCACCTATGCATTGCTGGTTATCTTGTTGTATATGTTTGTTTTGTCTCCTTTATAATAATTATTTTAAAATATTTTAATTTCTTACCATAATGCCCTGAAGCAGTTATCTGTGAATATTTGATTTTTCCTGATGATAAACCAAGAGGTTGGTGACACCCTAAAAGATGAAGCACATGTACAATATGTATTATGTTCTACATTTAATTTGCACTGATGCATTAATATGTACACTATATGGACAGAGGTATTTGGCCCCTGTCCAAATGATTGGGTTCAGGTATTTCCAGTGAAGGGTACTGTTAATATAAAATACAAATACATTTTAGACAATATTCTCATCCACCGTTGTGGTAACAGTTTGAGGAAGACCCTTTTCTGTTCCAGCATGACTGTACCCCTGTGTACAAAGCCAGCTCCTCCATAGAGACATGATTTGACCAGTTTGGTGTCGAGGAACTTGAGGGTCCTGCATAGAGCCCTGACCTCATATCCTACTTTAGGAAGACCTTTTGGATAAGGTCTTCTCATCCAATATCGGTTCCTGCCCTCAGCACTACTGAACACCTTTAGGATCATATCTTCTCATCCTACATCACTACCTTACCTCAACTCTACTGAACATCCTTTGGGATCAGGTCTTCTCATCCAACATTGGTACCTGACATCAACCGTACTGAATACCTTTGGAATTGGGTCTTCTCATCCTACATCAGTACCTGCCTTCAACCTTACTGAATACCTTTGGGATCAGGTCTTCTCGTCCTACATCAGTAACTGACCTCAACCCTACTGAATACCTTTGGGATTGGGTCTTCTCATCCTACATTAGTACCTGACCTCAAACCCTACCGGACACCTTTGGAGGAAAATCCCCCTAACATATGTTACTTAAAAAAAATAAAAAATAATGTGTACTGGTGGTATAATGCTGGGAATCGCGGGTCACGCAGAGACATTATGGTCGAAAGCTGTGGTGGGGACATGTCCGATGAAGATGCCCAACAACACACGGCATTCCAGGTGGCTGGGAGTCTAGAGGCACCCATGATACAGATGGGAAATGGTGAGTGAGCCAACCAAGTTGGGTCTCTGTAAGGGAATGTGATGAATTGGTGATTAAAAGGAAGCCCAACATAATGGGGCAAAGTGGGGTGCAAAAGTGAAACCAATTACCAAAGTGACCTAAAGCAAGAAGAAAGTGAGGTTAGGAAGGTGTGAAGGAAGAATGCTGCAGAGGGCCAAGTTAAAATTTCAGAGGGGGAGGTGGCAGGACAAGAAGAAGTGATTGTTGAAAGTCTGATACCTGGTACTCGGAAGAATTGACCAGGTCCGAGGTAATGCAGAGGATCCGGTAAGTGAGTTCATGAGTGCCTGGCCCACCCAAGAAGGCCACATATGTAGGCACCCACGAGGGACAGCCCACCAACGTCACGTAAACAGTGGGGGAGAGAAGGAGGCCCCATCATCTGGGCGATGATTGATCCGGTAAACTGTGTCATCACAGTCTGCCAGTGGCCGCGAGTTTGAAAAAAAACCCCCACCTGGCATAGTGGCGTCACAAGGATCGCCCCCCTCAGGCGTGACCAGCAGAGGGAGGGAGGAAGCCCGCAGTGCACATTGCAGCTCCCAAACCCTGATGAAAGACATGTGGCCCAGCAAGACCACAGCACCACCACCAGTAGCCACAAATTGATTGTATGATGGTTATGACCTAGTTAAAGTATAACAAATAATTGTCAATCACTAAACGTATATATCATTGTTACCCTAGTAAAAAAGTATAAAGAATAAATCTGGGAAGACTGCCCTAGAACTAACTAGTTTCAGGAATCATAAGATTGGAAAGTATATAAACTTAGAGCTAACTACATGTTTCCATCCCTAGTTTAGATAATACTTAATATTAACACAGCCATTGATGTCTAAACCGCTGGCAACAGTGAGTGAAAATGTCCGAATTGGTCCCAATAAGCCATTTTCCCTCCCCGGTGTCATGCGACTCGTTAGTGTTACAAGGTCTCAGGTATGATTGGGGAGCAGGTGTGTTAAATTTGGTGTTATCGCTCTCACTCTCTCATACTGGTCACTGGAAATTCAACATGGCACCTCATGGCAAAGAACTCTCTGAGGATCTAAAAAAAAGAATTGTTGCTCTACATAAAGATGGCCTAGGCTATAAGAAGATTGCCAAGACCCTGAAACTTAGCTGCAGCACGGTGGCCAAGACCATACAGAGGTATAACAGGACAGGTTCCACTCAGAACAGGCCTCACCATGGTCCACCAAAGAAATTGAGGTCACGTGCTCAGCGTCACATCCAGAAGTTGCTGCAGAGGTTGAAGGGGTTACAGAGAGGAGGAGGAATGATGTCAGTTCCCCTCTCTCTGTACAGGGCAGCCATCACCACATGGCTCCCGCCCTCCGCGGTGGGAGCAGGAAAACCCAGGAGAGGCGGCAGCAGGAGGGAATTAGGACCCACCCCCCGTTCTGCCACCCACAGAAGAGATCAAGTAGGCAATTAGCTTCTCAGATCACTTCTGCATGAAAGAGAATTTCCGGCTGCAAAGAATGACGCCGGGGCAATGCCTGTAGGTGCGCCTCAATCATCCCGGAATAACCACTGAAACCCGAGGACGTCCTCCGTGTACGTACCTTGGGCGGCAAGTGGTTAAAATGTATTTCCCCCAAACAAACTGTGTTTTAAAAACTGCAGTGAAAATACAGTGCGACATAATTGCAACGATCCCCATTTTATTCTTTAGGGTCTCTGCTAAAAAAAAAAAAAAAAAAAGTATATTGTTTCGGAGCAATTTTTTTTTTTTTCTCTTTCAAGCAAAAATTACTGATTTAAAATTGTAAACTGACAGTGCCAGAAAAGGCCGTTCAGTAAGTTGTTATTGATGTAATGTTTATAAACAACGATAAAACTATTATTATTTCTATTTATATATAACAAATGATACATTCTTTATATGGGTGTTGTACAGACTTCTCAGTCCAGAGGTCCCACCTTCTAATTCTACAAATAGAAATCCTGTACAAGAAAACGATCTGTACATGTGGAGGGATTGTGGATCCGACTCGTCATCTCCACCTCAATATCACTCTGGACTCCCCACTAATGGACTTCCAGATGTCCTCCATGATTGGATCGGCGCCTCCATCCCCCGGGGGGGTCCGGGGATTTGTGGACTCATTGAGAAGTAGAGGGTTTTGTTGGGATTTTATGATATTTTAAGGTATTTTGTAATAAAGATTGTTCATTTTTTTATACTCCCCGCCTACAAAGTCCACTATTATCAGGAAAGTAGAATCTACTTTCAACCTTTTCCTGTATAATAATAATAATAATAATTTGCATCTGAAAAACAAATCAGTTTTTTTAAAGAAATTAGTTAAATTTACCAATTGCAGGGTCCCCATTAGAATCCCCCACCCCTTACATTAAGGGCCCCTATCAGAATCCCCCCCCTTTATCAGGGTCCCCATTAGAATCCCCCCTTACATCAGGGGCCCTATCAGAATCCCCCCTCCCTTACATCAGGGGCCTCATGAGATCCCCCCCCCCCCTTACATCAGGGTCACCATCAGAATCCCCCACCCCTTTCATCAAGGTCCCAATCAGAGTCCTACTTACATCAGGGTCCCCTTTAGAGTCCCCCCCCCCTTATATCAAGGTCCTTATTAAAAAACGTACCCAGGCTGCAGAGAACAATACCCAGATGATGAAAAAAAAAAAAAAAAAAATTATATTATATATATATATATATATATATATATATATATATATATATATATATATATATATATATATATATATATATATATATATAAAATAATGATGATAATAATAAATTAATATATATATATATATATATATATATATATATATATATATATATATATATATATATATATAAAAAATACCCCCCCCCCCCCCCCCCCCGGTGGATGGGACTCGGATGGTCCAAAGATGCAGATAACATAACAATAATCAGACGATATAAATAAAAAAAAAAATACAAATAAAAAAGAGGATTGGACAGGCTCTGCCCCCCCTCCCCCCACACATTCGGTTAATGGGACTCAGATGGTGGCAGAAAACAATAATCCGATGTTGTAAATAAAACAGAATTAAGAAAAATACATACAAATAGGAGGATTGGACGGGCTCTGAGGATGGGATTCGAAGAGTCCAAAGCTGCGGATAACAATAATCTGATGATATAAATAAAAAGAATAAAGATCCCATTATAAATATAAAAGCAAAATTATAAATAAAATATAATTTAAAAAATATAATATAATAAAAAAAAAAAATAAAAATAGTAAAAATAACTAAAACAGTCTTTGCACCTAAACCGGTACTTGTATATTATACGGACTCTGAGTGACCCAACGTGGGATTTATTAGATCTCAGCGTCACGTGGGGAAACATGTTTTGTGCTTTTTGATCATAATAATAAAAGAAAGAAAGAAAAAAAAAAAAATAATAATAATAAAAAAAATATATAAAATAATAATAAATAAAATGAAACATTTTTATATAGAGCCATAGACATATGACGTCCACAGATGGGATCTCCCATCCTGGGTGGACATCATATGATGTCCTGGGATTCCCGGCCGTCTAGGGGGCGTGCGCGCCCGCTGCGCTGCTCGGGACCCGGTGCGTGTGCCCGTTACCCGCGATTGGCCGTTAACCGGGCCGGACCGTGGATCTGTGTGTGTGTAAACACACAGATCCACGTCCTGTCAGCTTAGAGGAGAGCGATCTGTGTTCCATCAGAATCCCCCCCCCCCCGCTTTATCAGGGTCCCATCAGAATCCCCCCATCCCTTACATCAGGGGCCTCATCAGAATCCCCCCCCTTACATCAGGGGCCTCATCAGAATCCCCCCCCCCCCTTACATCAGGGGCCTCATCAGAATCCCCCCCCTTACATCAGGGGCCTCATCAGAATCCCCCCCCTTACATCAGGGGCCTCATCAGAATCCCCCCCCCCCTTACATCAGGGGCCTCATCAGAATCCCCCCCCTTACATCAGGGGCCTCATCAGAATCCCCCCCCCCTTACATCAGGGGCCTCATCAGAATCCCCCCCCCCTTACATCAGGGGCCTCATCAGAATCCCCCCCCCCTTACATCAGGGGCCTCATCAGAATCCCCCCCCCCCTTACATCAGGGGCCTCATCAGAATCCCCCCCCCCTTACATCAGGGGCCTCATCAGAATCCCCCCCCCTTACATCAGGGGCCTCATCAGAATCCCCCCCCCCTTACATCAGGGGCCTCATCAGAATCCCCCCCCCCTTACATCAGGGGCCTCATCAGAATCCCCCCCCCCTTACATCAGGGGCCTCATCAGAATCCCCCCCCCCTTACATCAGGGGCCTCATCAGAATCCCCCCCCCTTACATCAGGGGCCTCATCAGAATCCCCCCCCCCCTTACATCAGGGGCCTCATCAGAATCCCCCCCCCCCTTACATCAGGGGCCTCATCAGAATCCCCCCCCTTACATCAGGGGCCTCATCAGAATCCCCCCCCTTACATCAGGGGCCTCATCAGAATCCCCCCCCCTTACATCAGGGGCCTCATCAGAATCCCCCCCCTTACATCAGGGGCCCCATCAGAATCCCCCCCCCCTTACATCAGGGGCCCCATCAGAATCCCCCCCCCCCTTACATCAGGGGCCCCATCAGAATCCCCCCCTTACATCAGGGGCCCCATCAGAATCCCCCCCCTTACATCAGGAGCCCAATCAGAATCCCCCCCCTTACATCAGGGGCCCCATCAGAATCCCCCCCCTTACATCAGGGGCCCCATCGGAATCCCCCCCCTTACATCAGGGGCCCCATCGGAATCCCCCCCCTTACATCAGGGGCCCCATCGGAATCCCCCCCCCTTACATCAGGGGCCCCATCAGAATCCCCCCCTTACATCAGGGGCCCCATCAGAATCCCCCCCTTACATCAGGGGCCCCATCGGAATCCCCCCCTTACATCAGGGGCCCCATCGGAATCCCCCCCTTACATCAGAGTCCCAATCAGAATCCCCCCTCCCTTACATCAGGGGCCTCATGAGATTTCCCCCCCCCCTTACATCAGGGTCACCATCAGAATCCCCCACCCCTTTCATCAAGGTCCCAATCAGAGTCCTACTTACATCAGGGTCCCCTTTAGAGTCCCCCCCCTCCCTTATATCAAGGTCCTTATTAAAAACCATACCCAGATGATGAAAAAAAAAAATAATAATATATATATATATATATATATATATATATATATATATATATATATATATATAAAAACAATAATGATGATAATAATAATAAATTAATATATATATAAAAAAAAAAATCCCCCCCTCCTCGGTGGATGGGACTCGGATGGTCCAAAGATGCAGATAACAATAATTAGACGATATAAATAAAAAAAAAAAAATACAAATAAAAAAGAGGATTGGACAGGCTCTGTCCCCCCTCCCCCCACACACACATTCGGTGGATGGGACTCAGATGGTGGCAGAGAACAATAATCCGATGTTGTAAATAAAACAGAATTAAGAAAAATACATACAAATAGGAGGATTGGACGGGCTCTGAGGATGGGATTCGAAGAGTCCAAGGCTGCGGATAACAATCTGATGATATAAATAAAAAGAATAAAGATCCCATTATAAATATAAAAGCAAAATTATAAATAAAATATAATTAAAAAAATATAATAATAAAAAAAATAGTAAAAATAAATAAAACAGTCTTTGCACCTAAACCGGTACTTGTATATTATATGGGCTCTGAGTGACCCAACGTGGGATTTATTAGATCTCAGCGTCACGTGGGGGGGGACATTGTGCTTTTTTGTTCATAATAATAAAAGAAAAAAAAAAAGAAAAATAATAATAATAAATAAAAAATATAAAAATAATAATAATAAATAAAATGAAAAAAAAAAAAAAAAAAATGTATATATATATATATATATATATATATATATATATTAACCACTTCCCTACCCAGCCATAGAAATATGACGTCCACAGATGGGATCTCCCATCCTGAGTGGACGTCATATGATGTCCTGGGATTCCCGGCCATCTAGGGGGCGCGCCCGCCGCGCTGCTCGGGACCCGGTGCGCGTGCCCGTCACCCGCGATTGCCCGTTAACCGAGCCGGATCGTGGATCTGTGTGTGTGTAAACACACAGATCCACGTCCTGTCAGCTCAGAGGAGAGCGATCTGTGTTCCCAGAATGGAGGAACACTGATCGGTCTCCTCCCCTTGTGCGTCCCCTCCCCCTACAGTTAGAATCACTCCCCTAGGAAACACATTTAACCCCTCCCCGCCCCCTAGTGGTTAACCCCTTCACTGCCTGTCACATTTACACAGTAAACAATGCAATTTTATAGCACCGATCGCTGTATAAATGTGATTGGTCCCAAAAATGTGTCAAAAGTGTCCGAAGTGACCGCCATAATGTCGCAATCACGAAAAAAAATTGCGATCGCCCCTAAAAAAAAAAAAAAAATATTTTTTTTTTCAAAAACGCCATAAATCTATCCCAGATTTTGTAGACGCTAAAACTTTTGCGCAAACCAATCAATATACGCTTATTGCGATTTTTTTTGTCCAAAAATATGTAGAAGAATACGTATCGGCCGAAACTGAGGAAAAAAATGTGTTTTTTAAAATAAAAAAATTGGGATATTTATTATAGCAAAAAGTAAAAAAATATTGTGTTTTTTTCAAAATTGTCGCTCTCCTTTTGTTTACAGCGCAAAAAATAAAAACCGGAGAGGCGATCAAATACCACCAAAAGTAAGCTCTATTTGTGGGGGAAAAAATGACGTCAATTTTTTTTTTTTTTGGGTACAACGTCGCACGACCGCGCAATTGTCGTTTAAAGTGCGACAGCGCTGAAAACAAAAAATTGGCCTGGGAAGGAAGGGGGTGAAAGTGCCCAGTATTGAACCGGTTAAAAAGACATTTAAAAAAAATACATCATAATAAAAAATAACAAATAAAAATTGTAGAAAATACTAAAAATAAAAAGACATAACAGTCGTCAGATATTTAGGATGAGATCTCACCTCCGGTGGTGTTGGAGGGTCGGTGGGGCCCATGGTCGGCCGATCAACGGGTAGGGTGATGAGTAGGCGGGTTGGTCGGGGGGTAGGTGGTCAGGAGGATGCTGTCGGGTCCCCGGATCACCCTCTCCCGGTCGCCTCGCTGGGTCCCGGATCGGTACGATGTTCGGTAGGCCCGCCTTCTAAGAAACAAAAATTCTGCGACGTCTGCGGATCCTCGACCTGCGTCACAGTTACCTCAGGATCGCGGGCTGCACTGCGCATGCGCAGCTTTACCGCATCTTTACCGCGCATGCGCAGACTCTCTTCAGTCGAGGATAATTTGAGATTCGAGCGGGAAGTCGGAGGCGGTGCGAGCTTCATAATTACATTATCGTCATCCCCGCCTCCAGCCCCGCCCCTAATAAGCACAGCCCAGTCACAAATATATAGGCAGCCATTGTACCCGCCATATACAGACACTGTGCCCGCCATATGCAGCCACTTGAGCCAATCAAATGGAGAAACTGTGCCAATCATATGCAGCCATTGTACCCACCATATGCAGCCACTTGTGCCAATCAAATGCAGCCACTGTGCCCGTCATATGCAGCCACTGTGCCAGTCATATACATATGCAGCTATTTTTGCCCATCATATGCAGCCACTGTGCCAATCAAATGCAGCCACTGTGCCCGCCATATGCAGCCACTTGTGCCAATCAAATGCAGCCACTGTGCCCGCCATATGCAGCCACTGTGCCCATCATATGCAGCCACTCTGCCCGTCATATGCAGCCACTTGTACCGATCAAATGCAGCCACTGTGGCCATCATATGCAGCCATTTGTGCCCGTCATATGCAGCCACTGTGCCAGTCATATGCATATGCAGCTATTTTTGCCCATCATATGCAGACACTGTGCCCATCAAATGCAGCCACTGGGCACGTCATATGCAGCCACTTGTGCCAATCATATGCAGCCACTTGTGCAAATCAAATGCAGCCACTGTGCCTGTCATATGCAGCCACTTGTGCCAATCAAATGCAGCCACTGTGCCCGCCATATGCAGCCACTATGCCCGTCATATGCAGCCACTGTGCCCGCCATATGCAGACACTGTGCCCGTCATATGCAGCCACTTGTGCCAATCATATGCAGCCACTTGTGCCAATCAAATGCAGCCACTGTGCCCGCCATATGCAGCCACTTGTGCCAATCAAATGCAGCCACTGTGCCCGCCATATGCAGCCACTTGTGCCAATCAAATGCAGCCACTGTGCCCGCCATATGCAGCCACTATGCCCGTCATATGCAGCCACTGTGCCCGCCATATGCAGACACTGTGCCCCTCATATGCAGCCACTTGTTCCAATCAAATGCAGCCACTGTGCCCATCATATGCAGCCACTGTGCCCGCCATATGCAGACACTGTGCCCATCATATGCAGCCACTGTGCCCGTCATATGCAGCCACTGTGCCCGTCATATGCAGCCACTGTGCCCGTCATATGCAGCCACTGTGCCCATCATATGCAGCCACTTATGCCAATCAAATGCAGCCACTGTGCCCGCCATATGCAGCCACTGTGCCCGCCATATGCAGCCATTTGTGCCAATCAAATGCAGCCACTGTGCCCGCCACATGCAGACACTGTGCCCATCATATGCAGCCACTGTGCCCGCCATATGCAGACACTGTGCCCGTCATATGCAGCCACTTGTGCCAATCAAATGCAGCCACTGTGCCCATCATATGCAGCCACTGTGCCCGCCATATGCAGACACTGTGCCCGTCATATGCAGCCACTGTGCCCGTCATATGCAGCCACTGTGCCCGTCATATGCAGCCACTTATGCCAATCAAATGCAGCCACTGTGCCCGCCATATGCAGCCATTTGTGCCAATCAAATGCAGCCACTGTGCCCGCCACATGCAGACATTGTGCCCATCATATGCAGCCACTGTGCCCGCCACATGCAGACACTGTGCCCGTCATATGCAGCCACTTGTGCCAATCAAATGCAGCCACTGTGCCCACCATAAGCAGACACTGTGCCCACCATAAGCAGACACTGTGCCCGTCATATGCAGCCACTGTGCCCGCCATATGCAGACACTGCCCATCATATGCAGCCACTTGTGCCAATCAAATGCAGCCACTGTGCCCATCATATGCAGCCACTGTGCCCGCCATATGCAGCCACTGTGCCCACCGTAAGCAGACACTGTGCCCACCATATGCAGACACTGTGCCCATCATATGCAGCCACTGTGCCCGTCATATGCAGCCACTGTGCCCGTCATATGCAGCCACTGTGCCCGCCATATGCAGACACTGTGCCCGCCCTATGCAGACACTGTGCCCGCCCTATGCAGACACTGTGCCAATCAAATGCAGCCACTGTGACCGCCATATGCAGCCACTGTGCCAAGCAAATGCAGCCACTGTGCCCACCATATGCAGCCACTGTGCCCGTCATATGCAGCCACTGTGCCAGTCATATACATATGCAGCTATTTTTGCCCATCATATGCAGACACTGTGCCCATCAAATGCAGCCACTGTGCACGTCATATGCAGCCACTTGTGCCAATCATATGCAGCCACTTGTGCCAATCATATGCAGCCACTTGTGCCAATCAAATGCAGCCACTGTGCCCGCCATATGCAGCCACTTGTGCCAATCAAATGCAGCCACTGTGCCCGCCATATGCAGCCACTGTGCCCGTCGTATGCAGCCACTGTGCCCATCATATGCAGCCACTCTGCCCGTCATATGCAGCCACTTGTACCGATCAAATGCAGCCACTGTGGCCATCATATGCAGCCATTTGTGCCCGTCATATGCAGCCACTGTGCCAGTCATATGCATATGCAGCTATTTTTGCCCATCATATGCAGACACTGTGCCCATCAAATGCAGCCACTGGGCACGTCATATGCAGCCACTTGTGCCAATCATATGCAGCCACTTGTGCCAATCAAATGCAGCCACTGTGCCCGCCATATGCAGCCACTTGTGCCAATCAAATGCAGCCACTGTGCCCGCCATATGCAGCCACTTGTGCCAATCAAATGCAGCCACTGTGCCCGCCATATGCAGCCACTATGCCCGTCATATGCAGCCACTGTGCCCGCCATATGCAGACACTGTGCCCGCCATATGCAGACACTGTGCCCCTCATATGCAGCCACTTGTTCCAATCAAATGCAGCCACTGTGCCCATCATATGCAGCCACTGTGCCCGTCATATGCAGCCACTGTGCCCGTCATATGCAGCCACTGTGCCCGTCATATGCAGCCACTGTGCCCATCATATGCAGCCACTTATGCCAATCAAATGCAGCCACTGTGCCCGCCATATGCAGCCACTGTGCCCGCCATATGCAGCCATTTATGCCAATCAAATGAAGCCACTGTGCCCGTCATATGCAGCCACTGTGCCCGCCACATGCAGACACTGTGCCCGTCATATGCAGCCACTGTGCCCGCCACATGCAGACACTGTGCCCGTCATATGCAGCCACTTGTGCCAATCAAATGCAGCCACTGTGCCCGCCATATGCAGCCACTTGTGCCAATCAAATGCAGCCACTGTGCCCGCCATATGCATCCACTATGCCCGTCATATGCAGCCACTGTGCCTGCCATATGCAGCCACTTGTGCCAATCAAATGCAGCCACTGTGCCCGCCATATGCAGCCACTATGCCCGTCATATGCAGCCACTGTGCCCGCCATATGCAGACACTGTGCCCGTCATATGCAGCCACTTGTGCCAATCAAATGCAGCCACTGTGCCCATCATATGCAGCCACTGTGCCCGCCATATGCAGACACTGTGCCCATCATATGCAGCCACTGGGCCCATCATATGCAGCCACTGTGCCCGTCATATGCAGCCACTTATGCCAATCAAATGCAGCCACTGTGCCCGCCATATGCAGCCACTGTGCCCGCCATATGCAGCCACTTGTGCCAATCAAATGCAGCCACTGTGCCCTTCATATGCAGCCACTGTGCCCGCCACATGCAGACACTGTGCCCGTCATATGCAGCCACTGTGCCCGCCACATGCAGACACTGTGCCCGTCATATGCAGCCACTGTGCCCACCATATGCAGCCACTGTGCCCGTCATATGCAGCCACTGTGCCCGTCATATGCAGCCACTGTGCCCGTCATATGCAGCCACTGTGCCTGCCATATGCAGACACTGTGCCCATCATATGCAGCCACTGTGCCCGTCATATGCAGCCACAGTGCCCGTCATATGCAGCCACAGTGCCCGTCATATGCAGCCACTTGTACCAATTAAATGCAGCCACTGTGCCTGCCATATGCAGCCACTTGTGCCAATCAAATGCAGCCACTGTGCCCGCCATATGCAGCCACTGTGCCCATCATATGCAGCCACTCTGCCCGTCATATGCAGCCACTTGTACCGATCAAATGCAGCCACTGTGGCCATCATATGCAGCCATTTGTGCCCGTCATATGCAGCCACTGTGCCAGTCATATGCATATGCAGCTATTTTTGCCCATCATATGCAGACACTGTGCCCATCAAATGCAGCCACTGTGCACGTCATATGCAGCCACTTGTGCCAATCATATGCAGCCACTTGTGCAAATCAAATGCAGCCACTGTGCCTGTCATATGCAGCCACTTGTGCCAATCAAATGCAGCCACTGTGCCCGCCATATGCAGCCACTATGCCCGTCATATGCAGCCACTGTGCCCGCCATATGCAGACACTGTGCCCGTCATATGCAGCCACTTGTGCCAATCAAATGCAGCCACTGTGCCCATCATATGCAGCCACTGTGCCCGCCATATGCAGACACTGTGCCCATCATATGCAGCCACTGTGCCCGTCATATGCAGCCACTGTGCCCGTCATATGCAGCCACTGTGCCCGTCATATGCAGCCACTGTGCCCGTCATATGCAGCCACTGTGCCCATCATATGCAGCCACTTATGCCAATCAAATGCAGCCACTGTGCCCGCCATATGCAGCCACTGTGCCCGCCATATGCAGCCATTTGTGCCAATCAAATGCAGCCACTGTGCCCGCCACATGCAGACACTGTGCCCATCATATGCAGCCACTGTGCCCGCCATATGCAGACACTGTGCCCGTCATATGCAGCCACTTGTGCCAATCAAATGCAGCCACTGTGCCCATCATATGCAGCCACTGTGCCCGCCATATGCAGACACTGTGCCCATCATATGCAGCCACTGTGCCCGTCATATGCAGCCACTGTGCCCGTCATATGCAGCCACTGTGCCCGTCATATGCAGCCACTTATGCCAATCAAATGCAGCCACTGTGCCCGCCATATGCAGCCATTTGTGCCAATCAAATGCAGCCACTGTGCCCGCCACATGCAGACATTGTGCCCATCATATGCAGCCACTGTGCCCACCACATGCAGACACTGTGCCCGTCATATGCAGCCACTTGTGCCAATCAAATGCAGCCACTGTGCCCACCATAAGCAGACACTGTGCCCACCATAAGCAGACACTGTGCCCGTCATATGCAGCCACTGTGCCCGCCATATGCAGACACTGCCCATCATATGCAGCCACTTGTGCCAATCAAATGCAGCCACTGTGCCCATCATATGCAGCCACTGTGCCCGCCATATGCAGCCACTGTGCCCACCGTAAGCAGACACTGTGCCCACCATATGCAGACACTGTGCCCATCATATGCAGCCACTGTGCCCGTCATATGCAGCCACTGTGCCCGTCATATGCAGCCACTGTGCCCGCCATATGCAGACACTGTGCCCGCCCTATGCAGACACTGTGCCCGCCCTATGCAGACACTGTGCCAATCAAATGCAGCCACTGTGACCGCCATATGCAGCCACTGTGCCAAGCAAATGCAGCCACTGTGCCCGCCATATGCAGCCACTGTGCCCGTCATATGCAGCCACTGTGCCAGTCATATACATATGCAGCTATTTTTGCCCATCATATGCAGACACTGTGCCCATCAAATGCAGCCACTGTGCACGTCATATGCAGCCACTTGTGCCAATCATATGCAGCCACTTGTGCCAATCATATGCAGCCACTTGTGCCAATCAAATGCAGCCACTGTGCCCGCCATATGCAGCCACTTGTGCCAATCAAATGCAGCCACTGTGCCCGCCATATGCAGCCACTGTGCCCGTCGTATGCAGCCACTGTGCCCATCATATGCAGCCACTCTGCCCATCATATGCAGCCACTTGTACCGATCAAATGCAGCCACTGTGGCCATCATATGCAGCCATTTGTGCCCGTCATATGCAGCCACTGTGCCAGTCATATGCATATGCAGCTATTTTTGCCCATCATATGCAGACACTGTGCCCATCAAATGCAGCCACTGGGCACGTCATATGCAGCCACTTGTGCCAATCATATGCAGCCACTTGTGCCAATCAAATGCAGCCACTGTGCCCGCCATATGCAGCCACTTGTGCCAATCAAATGCAGCCACTGTGCCCGCCATATGCAGCCACTTGTGCCAATCAAATGCAGCCACTGTGCCCGCCATATGCAGCCACTATGCCCGTCATATGCAGCCACTGTGCCCGCCATATGCAGACACTGTGCCCCTCATATGCAGCCATTTGTTCCAATCAAATGCAGCCACTGTGCCCATCATATGCAGCCACTGTGCCCGTCATATGCAGCCACTGTGCCCGTCATATGCAGCCACTGTGCCCGTCATATGCAGCCACTGTGCCCATCATATGCAGCCACTTATGCCAATCAAATGCAGCCACTGTGCCCGCCATATGCAGCCACTGTGCCCGCCATATGCAGCCATTTATGCCAATCAAATGAAGCCACTGTGCCCGTCATATGCAGCCACTGTGCCCGCCACATGCAGACACTGTGCCCGTCATATGCAGCCACTGTGCCCGCCACATGCAGACACTGTGCCCGTCATATGCAGCCACTTGTGCCAATCAAATGCAGCCACTGTGCCCGCCATATGCAGCCACTTGTGCCAATCAAATGCAGCCACTGTGCCCGCCATATGCATCCACTATGCCCGTCATATGCAGCCACTGTGCCCGCCATATGCAGCCACTTGTGCCAATCAAATGCAGCCACTGTGCCCGCCATATGCAGCCACTATGCCCGTCATATGCAGCCACTGTGCCCGCCATATGCAGACACTGTGCCCGTCATATGCAGCCACTTGTGCCAATCAAATGCAGCCACTGTGCCCATCATATGCAGCCACTGTGCCCGCCATATGCAGACACTGTGCCCATCATATGCAGCCACTGGGCCCATCATATGCAGCCACTGTGCCCGTCATATGCAGCCACTTATGCCAATCAAATGCAGCCACTGTGCCCGCCATATGCAGCCACTGTACCCGCCATATGCAGCCACTGTGCCCGCCATATGCAGCCACTTGTGCCAATCAAATGCAGCCACTGTGCCCTTCATATGCAGCCACTGTGCCCGCCACATGCAGACACTGTGCCCGTCATATGCAGCCACTGTGCCCGCCACATGCAGACACTGTGCCCGTCATATGCAGCCACTGTGCCCACCATATGCAGCCACTGTGCCCGTCATATGCAGCCACTGTGCCCGTCATATGCAGCCACTGTGCCCGTCATATGCAGCCACTGTGCCTGCCATATGCAGACACTGTGCCCATCATATGCAGCCACTGTGCCCGTCATATGCAGCCACAGTGCCCGTCATATGCAGCCACAGTGCCCGTCATATGCAGCCACAGTGCCCATCATATGCAGCCACTTGTACCAATTAAATGCAGCCACTGTGCCCGCCATATGCAGCCACTTGTGCCAATCAAATGCAGCCACTGTGCCCGCCATATGCAGCCACTGTGCCCATCATATGCAGCCACTCTGCCCGTCATATGCAGCCACTTGTACCGATCAAATGCAGCCACTGTGGCCATCATATGCAGCCATTTGTGCCCGTCATATGCAGCCACTGTGCCAGTCATATGCATATGCAGCTATTTTTGCCCATCATATGCAGACACTGTGCCCATCAAATGCAGCCACTGTGCACGTCATATGCAGCCACTTGTGCCAATCATATGCAGCCACTTGTGCAAATCAAATGCAGCCACTGTGCCTGTCATATGCAGCCACTTGTGCCAATCAAATGCAGCCACTGTGCCCGCCATATGCAGCCACTATGCCCGTCATATGCAGCCACTGTGCCCGCCATATGCATACACTGTGCCCGTCATATGCAGCCACTTGTGCCAATCAAATGCAGCCACTGTGCCCATCATATGCAGCCACTGTGCCCGCCATATGCAGACACTGTGCCCATCATATGCAGCCACTGTGCCCGTCATATGCAGCCACTGTGCCCGTCATATGCAGCCACTGTGCCCGTCATATGCAGCCACTGTGCCCATCATATGCAGCCACTGTGCCCATCATATGCAGCCACTTATGCCAATCAAATGCAGCCACTGTGCCCGCCATATGCAGCCACTGTGCCCGCCATATGCAGCCATTTGTGCCAATCAAATGCAGCCACTGTGCCCGCCACATGCAGACACTGTGCCCATCATATGCAGCCACTGTGCCCGTCATATGCAGCCACTGTGCCCGTCATATGCAGCCACTGTGCCCGTCATATGCAGCCACTGTGCCCGTCATATGCAGCCACTTATGCCAATCAAATGCAGCCACTGTGCCCGCCATATGCAGCCATTTGTGCCAATCAAATGCAGCCACTGTGCCCGCCACATGCAGACATTGTGCCCATCATATGCAGCCACTGTGCCCGCCACATGCAGACACTGTGCCCGTCATATGCAGCCACTTGTGCCAATCAAATGCAGCCACTGTGCCCACCATAAGCAGACACTGTGCCCACCATAAGCAGACACTGTGCCCGTCATATGCAGCCACTGTGCCCGCCATATGCAGACACTGCCCATCATATGCAGCCACTTGTGCCAATCAAATGCAGCCACTGTGCCCATCATATGCAGCCACTGTGCCCGCCATATGCAGCCACTGTGCCCACCGTAAGCAGACACTGTGCCCACCATATGCAGACACTGTGCCCATCATATGCAGCCACTGTGCCCGTCATATGCAGCCACTGTGCCCGTCATATGCAGCCACTGTGCCCGCCATATGCAGACACTGTGCCCGCCCTATGCAGACACTGTGCCCGCCCTATGCAGACACTGTGCCAATCAAATGCAGCCACTGTGACCGCCATATGCAGCCACTGTGCCAAGCAAATGCAGCCACTGTGCCCGCCATATGCAGCCACTGTGCCCGTCATATGCAGCCACTGTGCCAGTCATATACATATGCAGCTATTTTTGCCCATCATATGCAGACACTGTGCCCATCAAATGCAGCCACTGTGCACGTCATATGCAGCCACTTGTGCCAATCATATGCAGCCACTTGTGCCAATCATATGCAGCCACTTGTGCCAATCAAATGCAGCCACTGTGCCCGCCATATGCAGCCACTTGTGCCAATCAAATGCAGCCACTGTGCCCGCCATATGCAGCCACTGTGCCCGTCGTATGCAGCCACTGTGCCCATCATATGCAGCCACTCTGCCCGTCATATGCAGCCACTTGTACCGATCAAATGCAGCCACTGTGGCCATCATATGCAGCCATTTGTGCCCGTCATATGCAGCCACTGTGCCAGTCATATGCATATGCAGCTATTTTTGCCCATCATATGCAGACACTGTGCCCATCAAATGCAGCCACTGGGCACGTCATATGCAGCCACTTGTGCCAATCATATGCAGCCACTTGTGCCAATCAAATGCAGCCACTGTGCCCGCCATATGCAGCCACTTGTGCCAATCAAATGCAGCCACTGTGCCCGCCATATGCAGCCACTTGTGCCAATCAAATGCAGCCACTGTGCCCGCCATATGCAGCCACTATGCCCGTCATATGCAGCCACTGTGCCCGCCATATGCAGACACTGTGCCCCTCATATGCAGCCACTTGTTCCAATCAAATGAAGCCACTGTGCCCATCATATGCAGCCACTGTGCCCGTCATATGCAGCCACTGTGCCCGTCATATGCAGCCACTGTGCCCGTCATATGCAGCCACTGTGCCCATCATATGCAGCCACTTATGCCAATCAAATGCAGCCACTGTGCCCGCCATATGCAGCCACTGTGCCCGCCATATGCAGCCATTTATGCCAATCAAATGAAGCCACTGTGCCCGTCATATGCAGCCACTGTGCCCGCCACATGCAGACACTGTGCCCGTCATATGCAGCCACTGTGCCCGCCACATGCAGACACTGTGCCCGTCATATGCAGCCACTTGTGCCAATCAAATGCAGCCACTGTGCCCGCCATATGCAGCCACTTGTGCCAATCAAATGCAGCCACTGTGCCCGCCATATGCATCCACTATGCCCGTCATATGCAGCCACTGTGCCCGCCATATGCAGCCACTTGTGCCAATCAAATGCAGCCACTGTGCCCGCCATATGCAGCCACTATGCCCGTCATATGCAGCCACTGTGCCCGCCATATGCAGACACTGTGCCCGTCATATGCAGCCACTTGTGCCAATCAAATGCAGCCACTGTGCCCATCATATGCAGCCACTGTGCCCGCCATATGCAGACACTGTGCCCATCATATGCAGCCACTGGGCCCATCATATGCAGCCACTGTGCCCGTCATATGCAGCCACTTATGCCAATCAAATGCAGCCACTGTGCCCGCCATATGCAGCCACTGTACCCGCCATATGCAGCCACTGTGCCCGCCATATGCAGCCACTTGTGCCAATCAAATGCAGCCACTGTGCCCTTCATATGCAGCCACTGTGCCCGCCACATGCAGACACTGTGCCCGTCATATGCAGCCACTGTGCCCGCCACATGCAGACACTGTGCCCGTCATATGCAGCCACTGTGCCCACCATATGCAGCCACTGTGCCCGTCATATGCAGCCACTGTGCCCGTCATATGCAGCCACTGTGCCCGTCATATGCAGCCACTGTGCCTGCCATATGCAGACACTGTGCCCATCATATGCAGCCACTGTGCCCGTCATATGCAGCCACAGTGCCCGTCATATGCAGCCACAGTGCCCGTCATATGCAGCCACAGTGCCCGTCATATGCAGCCACTTGTACCAATTAAATGCAGCCACTGTGCCTGTCAAATGCAGCCACTTGTACCGATCAAATGCAGCCACTGTGGCCATCATATGCAGCCATTTGTGCCCGTCCTATGCAGCCACTGTGCCAGTCATATGCATATGCAGCTATTTTTGCCCATCATATGCAGACACTGTGCCCATCAAATGCAGCCACTGTGCACGTCATATGCAGCCACTTGTGCCAATCATATGCAGCCACTTGTGCCCGCCATATGCAGCCACTTGTGCCAATCAAATGCAGCCACTGTGCCCGCCCTATGCAGCCACGTGTGCCAATCAAATGCAGCCACTGTGCCTGCCATATGCAGCCACTATGCCCGTCATATGCAGCCACTATGCCCGCCATATGCAGACACTGTGCCCGTCATATGCAGCCACTTGTGCCAATCAAATGCAGCCACTGTGCCCATCATATGCAGCCACTGTGCCCGCCATATGCAGACACTGTGCCCATCATATGCAGCCACTGTGCCCGTCATATGCAGCCACTGTGCCCGTCATATGCAGCCACTGTGCCCGTCATATGCAGCCACTTATGCCAATCAAATGCAGCCACTGTGCCCGCCATATGCAGCCACTGCGCCCGCCATATGCAGCCATTTGTGCCAATCAAATGCAGCCACTGTGCCCGTCATATGCAGCCACTGTGCCCGCCACATGCAGCCACTGTGCCCGTCATATGCAGCCACTGTGCCCGTCATATGCAGCCACTTGTGCCAATCAAATGCAGCCACTGTGCCCGCCATATGCAGCCACTTGTGCCAATCAAATGCAGCCACTGTGCCCGCCATATGCATCCACTATGCCCGTCATATGCAGCCACTGTGCCCGCCATATGCAGCCACTTGTGCCAATCAAATGCAGCCACTGTGCCCGCCATATGCAGCCACTATGCCCGTCATATGCAGCCACTGTGCCCGCCATATGCAGACACTGTGCCCGTCATATGCAGCCACTTGTGCCAATCAAATGCAGCCACTGTGCCCATCATATGCAGCCACTGTGCCCGCCATATGCAGACACTGTGCCCATCATATGCAGCCACTGGGCCCATCATATGCAGCCACTGTGCCCGTCATATGCAGCCACTTATGCCAATCAAATGCAGCCACTGTGCCCGCCATATGCAGCCACTTGTGCCAATCAAATGCAGCCACTGTGCCCGCCATATGCAGCCACTTGTGCCAATCAAATGCAGCCACTGTGCCCGCCATATGCATCCACTATGCCCGTCATATGCAGCCACTGTGCCCGCCATATGCAGCCACTTGTGCCAATCAAATGCAGCCACTGTGCCCGCCATATGCAGCCACTATGCCCGTCATATGCAGCCACTCTGCCCGCCATATGCAGACACTGTGCCCATCATATGCAGCCACTGGGCCCATCATATGCAGCCACTGTGCCCGTCATATGCAGCCACTTATGCCAATCAAATGCAGCCACTGTGCCCGCCATATGCAGCCACTTGTGCCAATCAAATGCAGCCACTGTGCCCGTCATATGCAGCCACTGTGCCTGCCACATGCAGACACTGTGCCCGTCATATGCAGCCACTTGTGCCAATCAAATGCAGCCACTATGCCCACCATATGCAGCCACTGTGCCCGTCATATGCAGCCACTGTGCCCGTCATATGCAGCCACTGTGCCCGTCATATGCAGCCACTGTGCCCGTCATATGCAGCCACTGTGCCCGCCATATGCAGACACTGTGCCCATCATATGCAGCCACTGTGCCCGTCATATGCAGCCACAGTGCCCGTCATATGCAGCCACAGTGCCCGTCATATGCAGCCACTTGTGCCAATTAAATGCAGCCACTGTGCCTGTCAAATGCAGCCACTTGTACCGATCAAATGCAGCCACTGTGGCCATCATATGCAGCCATTTGTGCCCGTCATATGTAGTTATTTGTGCCCGTCCTATGCAGGCACTGTGCCCATCATATGCAGCCACTGTGCCCGTCGTACGCAGCCACTTGTGCCCATCATATGCAGCCACTTGTGCCAATCAAATGCAGCCACTGTGCCTGTCATATGCAGCCACTGTGCCCGTCATATGCATATGCAGCTATTTTTGCCCATCAGTGCCCGTCATATGCAGCCACTTGTGCCAATTAAATGCAGCCACTGTGCCTGTCAAATGCAGCCACTTGTACCGATCAAATGCAGCCACTGTGGCCATCATATGCAGCCATTTGTGCCCGTCATATGTAGTTATTTGTGCCCGTCCTATGCAGGCACTGTGCCCATCATATGCAGCCACTGTGCCCGTCGTACGCAGCCACTTGTGCCCATCATATGCAGCCACTTGTGCCAATCAAATGCAGCCACTGTGCCTGTCATATGCAGCCACTGTGCCCGTCATATGCATATGCAGCTATTTTTGCCCATCATATGCAGACACTGTGCCCATCAAATGCAGCCACTGTGCCCGTCATATGCAGCTATTTTTGCCCATCATATGCAGTAACTTGTGCCAATCATATGCAGCCACTGTGCCCGCTATATGCAGACACTTGTGCCAATCAAATGCAGCCACTGTGCCCGTCATATGCAGCCACTGTGCCCGTCATATGCAGCCACTTGTACCGATCAAATGCAGCCACTGTGGCCATCATATGCAGCCATTTATGCCCGTCATATGCAGCCACTGTGCCCATCATATGTAGTTATTTGTGCCCATCATATGCAGCCACTGTGCCAGTCGTACGCAGCCACTTGTGCCCATCATAAGCAGGCACTTGTGCCAATCAAATGCAGCCACTGTGCCCGTCATATGCAGCTATTTTTGCCCATCATATGCAGACACTGTGCCCATCAAATGCAGCCACCGTGCGCGCCATATGCAGCCACTTGTGTCAATCAAATGCAGCCACTGTGCCCGCCATATGCAGCCACTTGTGCCAATCAAATGCAGCCACTGTGCCCATCATATGCAGCCACTGTGCCCGCCATATGCAGCCACTGTGCCCGCCATATGCAGCCACTGTGCCCGCCATATGCAGCCACTTGTGCCAATCAAATGCAGCCACTGTGCCCGCCATATGCAGACAATGTGCCCATCATATGCAGCCACTGTGCCCATCATATGCAGCCACTGTGCCCATCATATGCAGACACTGGGCCCATCATATGCAGACACTGGGCCCATCATATGCAGCCACTGGGCCCATCATATGCAGCCACTGTGCCAGCCTTATGCAGCCACTTGTGCCAATCAAATGCAGCCACTGTGCCCATCATATGCAGCCACTGTGCCCGTCATATGCAGCCACTGTGCCCGCCACATGCAGACACTGTGCCCGTCATATGCAGCCACTTGTGTCAATCAAATGCAGCCACTGTGCCCGCCATATGCAGCCACTTGTGCCAATCCAATGCAACCACTGTGCCCATCATATGCAGCCACTGTGCCCGCCATATGCAGCCACTGTGCCCGCCATATGCAGCCACTGTGCCCGCCATATGCAGCCACTTGTGCCAATCAAATGCAGCCACTATGCCCGCCATATGCAGACAATGTGCCCATCATATGCAGCCACTGTGCCCATCATATGCAGACACTGGGCCCATCATATGCAGCCACTGGGCCCATCATATGCAGCCACTGTGCCAGCCTTATGCAACCACTTGTGCCAATCAAATGCAGCCACTGTGCCCATCATATGCAGCCACTGTGCCCGTCATATGCAGCCACTGTGCCCGCCACATGCAGACACTGTGCCCGTCATATGCAGCCACTTGTGCCAATCAAATGCAGCCACGGTGCCCATCATATGCAGCCACTGTGCCCGTCATATGCAGCCACTGTGCCCGCCATATGCAGAGACTGTGCCCGTCATATGCAGCCACTGTGCCCGCCATACGCAGACACTGTGCCCGTCATATGCAGCCACTTGTGCCAATCAAATGCAGCCACTGTGCCCGTCATATGCAGACACTGTGCCCGCCATATGCAGCCACTTGTGCTAATCAAATGCAGCCACTGTGCCCGCCATTTGCAGCCACTTGTGCCAATCAAATGCAGCCACTGTGCCCATCATATGCAGCCACTGTGCCCGCCATATGCAGCCACTGTGCCCTCCATATGCAGCCACTGTGCCCGCCATATGCAGCCACTGTGGCCATCATATGCAGCCATTTGTGCCCGTCATATGCAGCCACTGTGCCCATCATATGTAGTTATTTGTGCCCTTCATATGCAGGCACTGTGCCCATCATATGCAGCCATTGTGCCCATCGTACGCAGCCACTTGTGCCCATCGTACGCAGCCACTTGTGCCCATCGTACGCAGCCACTTGTGCCCATCAAATCCAGCCACTGTGCCGGTCATATGGAGCCACAGTGCCCGTCATATGCATATGCAGCTATTTTTGCCCATCATATGCAGACACTGTGCCCATCAAATGCAGCCACTGTGCCCGTCATATGCAGCTATTTTTGCCCATCATATGCAGCCACTTGTGCCAATCATATGCAGCCACTGTGCCCGCTATATGCAGACACTTGTGCCAATCAAATGCAGCCACTGTGCCCGTCATATGCAGCCATTGTGCCCGTCATATGCAGCCACTTGTACCGATCAAATGCAGCCACTGTGGCCATCATATGCAGCCATTTATGCCCGTCATATGCAGCCACTGTGCCCATCATATGTAGTTATTTGTGCCCATCATATGCAGCCACTGTGCCCGTTGTACGCAGCCACTTGTGCCCATCATAAGCAGGCACTTGTGCCAATCAAATGCAGCCACTGTGCCCGTCATATGCAGCTATTTTTGCCCATCATATGCAGACACTGTGCCCATCAAATGCAGCCACCGTGCGCGCCATATGCAGCCACTTGTGTCAATCAAATGCAGCCACTGTGCCCGCCATATGCAGCCACTTGTGCCAATCAAATGCAGCCACTGTGCCCATCATATGCAGCCACTGTGCCCGCCATATGCAGCCACTGTGCCCGCCATATGCAGCCACTGTGCCCGCCATATGCAGCCACTTGTGCCAATCATATGCAGACAATGTGCCCATCATATGCAGCCACTGTGCCCATCATATGCAGACACTGGGCCCATCATATGCAGCCACTGGGCCCATCATATGCAGCCACTGTGCCAGCCTTATGCAGCCACTTGTGCCAATCAAATGCAGCCACTGTGCCCATCATATGCAGCCACTGTGCCCGTCATATGCAGCCACTGTGCCCGCCACATGCAGACACTGTGCCCGTCATATGCAGCCACTTGTGCCAATCAAATGCAGCCACGGTGCCCATCATATGCAGCCACTGTGCCCGTCATATGCAGCCACTGTGCCCGCCATATGCAGAGACTGTGCCTGCCATATGCAGAGACTGTGCCCGTCATATGCAGCCACTGTGCCCGCCATACGCAGACACTGTGCCCGTCATATGCAGCCACTTGTGCCAATCAAATGCAGCCACTGTGCCCGTCATATGCAGACACTGTGCCCGCCATATGCAGCCACTTGTGCTAATCAAATGCAGCCACTGTGCCCGCCATTTGCAGCCACTTGTGCCAATCAAATGCAGCCACTGTGCCCATCATATGCAGCCACTGTGCCCGCCATATGCAGCCACTGTGCCCGCCATATGCAGCCACTGTGCCCGTCATATGCAGCCACTGTGCCCGTCATATGCAGCCACTGTGGCCATCATATGCAGCCATTTGTGCCCGTCATATGCAGCCACTGTGCCCATCATATGTAGTTATTTGTGCCCTTCATATGCAGGCACTGTGCCCATCATATGTAGTTATTTGTGCCCTTCATATGCAGGCACTGTGCCCATCATATGCAGCCATTGTGCCCATCGTACGCAGCCACTTGTGCCCATCGTACGCAGCCACTTGTGCCCATCGTACGCAGCCACTTGTGCCCATCAAATCCAGCCACTGTGCCGGTCATATGCAGCCACAGTGCCCGTCATATGCATATGCAGCTATCTTTGCCCATCATATGCAGACACTGTGCCCATCAAATGCAGCCACTGTGCCCGTCATATGCAGCTATTTTTGCCCATCATATGCAGCCACTTGTGCCAATCATATGCAGCCACTGTGCCCGCCATATGCAGACACTTGTACCGATCAAATGCAGCCACTGTGGCCATCATATGCAGCCATTTGTGCCCGTCATATGCAGCCACTTTGCCCGTCATATGCAGCCACTGTGCCCGTCATATGCAGCCACTTGTACCGATCAAATGCAGCCACTGTGGCCATCATATGCAGCCATTTGTGCCCGTCATATGCAGCCACTGTGCCCATCATATGTAGTTATTTGTGCCCGTCATATGCAGGCACTGTGCCCATCATATGCAGCCACTGTGCCCGTCGTATGCAGCCACTTGTGCCCATCATATGCAGCCACTTGTGCCAATCAAATGCAGCCACTGTGCCTGTCATATGCAGCCACTGTGCCCGTCATATGCAGCTATTTTTGCCCATCATATGCTGCCACTTGTGCCAATCATATGCAGCCATTGTGCCCGCCATATGCAAACACTTGTGCCAATCAAATGCAGACACTGTGCCCGCCATATGCAGCCTCTTGTGCCAATCAAATGCAGCCACTGTGCCCGCCATATGCAGCCACTTGTGCCAATCAAATGCAGCCACTGTGCCAATCATATGCAGCCACTGTGCCCGCCATATGCAGCCACTGTGCCCATCATATGCAGCCAATGTGCCCGTCATATGCAGACACTGTGCCCGTCATATGCAGACACTGTGCCTGTCATATGCAGCCACTTGTGCCAATCAAATGCAGCCACTGTGCCCATCATATGCAGCCACTGTGCCCACCATATGCAGACACTGTGCCCATCATATGCAGCCACTGTGCCCATCATATGCAGCCACTGTGCCCGTCATATGCAGCCACTTGTGCCAATCATATGCAGCCACTGTGCCCATGAAATGCAGCCACTGTGCCCATCATATGCAGCCACTGTGCCTGCCACATGCAGCCACTGTGCCCGCCATATGCAGCCACTGTGCCCGCCATATGCAGCCACTTGTGCTAATCAAATGCAGCCACTGTGCCCACTATATGCAGCCACTGTGCCCGTCATATGCAGCCACTGTGCCCGTCATATGCAGCCACTGTGCCCGCCATATGTAGACACTGTGCCCAACATATGCAGCCACTGTGCCTGCCATATGCAGACACTGTACCCGTCATATGCAGCCACTTTTGCCAAACAAATGCAGCCACTGTTCCCGTCATATGCAGACACTGTGCCCGCCATATGCAGCCACTTGTGCCAATCAAATGCAGCCACTGTGCCCGTCATATGCAGCTATTTTTGCCCATCATATGCAGACACTGTGCCCATCAAATGCAGCCACCGTGCGCGCCATATGCAGCCACTTGTGTCAATCAAATGCAGCCACTGTGCCCGCCATATGCAGCCACTTGTGCCAATCAAATGCAGCCACTGTGCCCATCATATGCAGCCACTGTGCCCGCCATATGCAGCCACTGTGCCCGCCATATGCAGCCACTGTGCCCGCCATATGCAGCCACTTGTGCCAATCAAATGCAGCCACTGTGCCCGCCATATGCAGACAATGTGCCCATCATATGCAGCCACTGTGCCCATCATATGCAGCCACTGTGCCCATCATATGCAGACACTGGGCCCATCATATGCAGACACTGGGCCCATCATATGCAGCCACTGGGCCCATCATATGCAGCCACTGTGCCAGCCTTATGCAGCCACTTGTGCCAATCAAATGCAGCCACTGTGCCCATCATATGCAGCCACTGTGCCCGTCATATGCAGCCACTGTGCCCGCCACATGCAGACACTGTGCCCGTCATATGCAGCCACTTGTGTCAATCAAATGCAGCCACTGTGCCCGCCATATGCAGCCACTTGTGCCAATCCAATGCAACCACTGTGCCCATCATATGCAGCCACTGTGCCCGCCATATGTAGCCACTGTGCCCGCCATATGCAGCCACTGTGCCCGCCATATGCAGCCACTTGTGCCAATCAAATGCAGCCACTATGCCCGCCATATGCAGACAATGTGCCCATCATATGCAGCCACTGTGCCCATCATATGCAGACACTGGGCCCATCATATGCAGCCACTGGGCCCATCATATGCAGCCACTGTGCCAGCCTTATGCAACCACTTGTGCCAATCAAATGCAGCCACTGTGCCCATCATATGCAGCCACTGTGCCCGTCATATGCAGCCACTGTGCCCGCCACATGCAGACACTGTGCCCGTCATATGCAGCCACTTGTGCCAATCAAATGCAGCCACGGTGCCCATCATATGCAGCCACTGTGCCCGTCATATGCAGCCACTGTGCCCGCCATATGCAGAGACTGTGCCTGCCATATGCAGAGACTGTGCCCGTCATATGCAGCCACTGTGCCCGCCATACGCAGACACTGTGCCCGTCATATGCAGCCACTTGTGCCAATCAAATGCAGCCACTGTGCCCGTCATATGCAGACACTGTGCCTGCCATATGCAGCCACTTGTGCTAATCAAATGCAGCCACTGTGCCCGCCATTTGCAGCCACTTGTGCCAATCAAATGCAGCCACTGTGCCCATCATATGCAGCCACTGTGCCCGCCATATGCAGCCACTGTGCCCTCCATATGCAGCCACTGTGCCCGCCATATGCAGCCACTGTGGCCATCATATGCAGCCATTTGTGCCCGTCATATGCAGCCACTGTGCCCATCATATGTAGTTATTTGTGCCCTTCATATGCAGGCACTGTGCCCATCATATGCAGCCATTGTGCCCATCGTACGCAGCCACTTGTGCCCATCGTACGCAGCCACTTGTGCCCATCGTACGCAGCCACTTGTGCCCATCAAATCCAGCCACTGTGCCGGTCATATGGAGCCACAGTGCCCGTCATATGCATATGCAGCTATTTTTGCCCATCATATGCAGACACTGTGCCCATCAAATGCAGCCACTGTGCCCGTCATATGCAGCTATTTTTGCCCATCATATGCAGCCACTTGTGCCAATCATATGCAGCCACTGTGCCCGCTATATGCAGACACTTGTGCCAATCAAATGCAGCCACTGTGCCCGTCATATGCAGCCATTGTGCCCGTCATATGCAGCCACTTGTACCGATCAAATGCAGCCACTGTGGCCATCATATGCAGCCATTTATGCCCGTCATATGCAGCCACTGTGCCCATCATATGTAGTTATTTGTGCCCATCATATGCAGCCACTGTGCCCGTTGTACGCAGCCACTTGTGCCCATCATAAGCAGGCACTTGTGCCAATCAAATGCAGCCACTGTGCCCGTCATATGCAGCTATTTTTGCCCATCATATGCAGACACTGTGCCCATCAAATGCAGCCACCGTGCGCGCCATATGCAGCCACTTGTGTCAATCAAATGCAGCCACTGTGCCCGCCATATGCAGCCACTTGTGCCAATCAAATGCAGCCACTGTGCCCATCATATGCAGCCACTGTGCCCGCCATATGCAGCCACTGTGCCCGCCATATGCAGCCACTGTGCCCGCCATATGCAGCCACTTGTGCCAATCATATGCAGACAATGTGCCCATCATATGCAGCCACTGTGCCCATCATATGCAGACACTGGGCCCATCATATGCAGCCACTGGGCCCATCATATGCAGCCACTGTGCCAGCCTTATGCAGCCACTTGTGCCAATCAAATGCAGCCACTGTGCCCATCATATGCAGCCACTGTGCCCGTCATATGCAGCCACTGTGCCCGCCACATGCAGACACTGTGCCCGTCATATGCAGCCACTTGTGCCAATCAAATGCAGCCACGGTGCCCATCATATGCAGCCACTGTGCCCGTCATATGCAGCCACTGTGCCCGCCATATGCAGAGACTGTGCCTGCCATATGCAGAGACTGTGCCCGTCATATGCAGCCACTGTGCCCGCCATACGCAGACACTGTGCCCGTCATATGCAGCCACTTGTGCCAATCAAATGCAGCCACTGTGCCCGTCATATGCAGACACTGTGCCCGCCATATGCAGCCACTTGTGCTAATCAAATGCAGCCACTGTGCCTGCCATTTGCAGCCACTTGTGCCAATCAAATGCAGCCACTGTGCCCATCATATGCAGCCACTGTGCCCGCCATATGCAGCCACTGTGCCCGCCATATGCAGCCACTGTGCCCGTCATATGCAGCCACTGTGCCCGTCATATGCAGCCACTGTGGCCATCATATGCAGCCATTTGTGCCCGTCATATGCAGCCACTGTGCCCATCATATGTAGTTATTTGTGCCCTTCATATGCAGGCACTGTGCCCATCATATGTAGTTATTTGTGCCCTTCATATGCAGGCACTGTGCCCATCATATGCAGCCATTGTGCCCATCGTACGCAGCCACTTGTGCCCATCGTACGCAGCCACTTGTGCCCATCGTACGCAGCCACTTGTGCCCATCAAATCCAGCCACTGTGCCGGTCATATGCAGCCACAGTGCCCGTCATATGCATATGCAGCTATCTTTGCCCATCATATGCAGACACTGTGCCCATCAAATGCAGCCACTGTGCCCGTCATATGCAGCTATTTTTGCCCATCATATGCAGCCACTTGTGCCAATCATATGCAGCCACTGTGCCCGCCATATGCAGACACTTGTACCGATCAAATGCAGCCACTGTGGCCATCATATGCAGCCATTTGTGCCCGTCATATGCAGCCACTGTGCCCGTCATATGCAGCCACTGTGCCCGTCATATGCAGCCACTTGTACCGATCAAATGCAGCCACTGTGGCCATCATATGCAGCCATTTGTGCCCGTCATATGCAGCCACTGTGCCCATCATATGTAGTTATTTGTGCCCGTCATATGCAGGCACTGTGCCCATCATATGCAGCCACTGTGCCCGTCGTATGCAGCCACTTGTGCCCATCATATGCAGCCACTTGTGCCAATCAAATGCAGCCACTGTGCCTGTCATATGCAGCCACTGTGCCCGTCATATGCAGCTATTTTTGCCCATCATATGCTGCCACTTGTGCCAATCATATGCAGCCATTGTGCCCGCCATATGCAAACACTTGTGCCAATCAAATGCAGACACTGTGCCCGCCATATGCAGCCTCTTGTGCCAATCAAATGCAGCCACTGTGCCCACCATATGCAGCCACTTGTGCCAATCAAATGCAGCCACTGTGCCAATCATATGCAGCCACTGTGCCCGCCATATGCAGCCACTGTGCCCGTCATATGCAGCCAATGTGCCCGTCATATGCAGACACTGTGCCCGTCATATGCAGACACTGTGCCTGTCATATGCAGCCACTTGTGCCAATCAAATGCAGCCACTGTGCCCATCATATGCAGCCACTGTGCCCACCATATGCAGACACTGTGCCCATCATATGCAGCCACTGTGCCCATCATATGCAGCCACTGTGCCCGTCATATGCAGCCACTTGTGCCAATCATATGCAGCCACTGTGCCCATGAAATGCAGCCACTGTGCCCATCATATGCAGCCACTGTGCCTGCCACATGCAGCCACTGTGCCCGCCATATGCAGCCACTGTGCCCGCCATATGCAGCCACTTGTGCTAATCAAATGCAGCCACTGTGCCCACTATATGCAGCCACTGTGCCCGTCATATGCAGCCACTGTGCCCGTCATATGCAGCCACTGTGCCCGCCATATGTAGACACTGTGCCCAACATATGCAGCCACTGTGCCTGCCATATGCAGACACTGTACCCGTCATATGCAGCCACTTTTGCCAAACAAATGCAGCCACTGTTCCCGTCATATGCAGACACTGTGCCCGCCATATGCAGCCACTTGTGCCAATCAAATGCAGCCACTGTGCCCGCCATATGCAGCCACTGTGGCCATCATATGCAGCCATTTGTGCCCGTCATATGCAGCCACTGTACCCGTCATATGTAGTTATTTGTGCCCGTCATATGCAGGCACTGTGCCCCTCATATGCAGCCACTGTGCCCGTCGTACGCAGCCACTTGTGCCCATCATATGCAGCCACTTGTGCCAATCAAATGCAGCCACTGTGCCTGTCATATTCAGCCACTGTGCCCGTCCTATGCATACGCAGCTATTTTTGCCCATCATATGCAGACACTGTGCCCATCAAATACAGCCACTGTGCACGTCATATGCAGCTATTTTTGCCCATTATATGCAGCCACTTGTGCCAATCATATGCAGCCACTGTGCCCGCCATATGCAGACACTTGTGCCAATCAAATGCAGCCACTGTGCACGTCATATGCAGACACTGTGCCCGCCATATGCAGACACTTGTGCCAATCAAATGCAGCCACTGTGCCCGCCATATGCAGCCACTGTGCCCATCATATGCAGCCACTGTGCCCGCCATATGCAGCCACTGTGCCCGACATATGCAGCCACTGTGCCTGCCATATGCAGCCACTGTGCCCGCCATATGCAGACACTGTGCCCGTCATATGCAGCCACTTGTGCCAATCAAATGCAGCCACTGTGCCCATCATATGCAGCCACTGTGCCCGCCATATGCAGCCACTGTGCCCATCATATACACTGTGCCCGTCATATGCAGCCATTGTGCCCGCCACATGCAGCCATTGTGCCCGCCACATGCAGACACTGTGCCCGTCATATGCAGCCACTGCGCCCGCCAAATGCAGACACTGTGTCCGTCATATGCAGCCACTTGTGCCAATCAAATGCAGCCACTGTGCCCATCATATGCAGCCACTGTGCCCGCCACATGCAGACACTGTGCCCGCCACATGCAGACACTGTGCCTGTCATATGCAGCCACTGTGCCCGCCAAATGCAGACACTGTGCCCGTCATATGTAGCCACTTGTGCCAATCAAATGCAGCCACTGTGCCCATCATATGCAGCCACTGTGCCCGCCATATGCAGACACTGTGCCCATCATATGCAGCCACTGTGCCCGCCATATGCAGACACTGTGTCCGCCATATGTAGACACTCTGCCCGTCAAATGCAGCCACTTGTGCCAATCAAATGCAGCCACTGTACCCGTCATATGCAGACACTGTGCCCATCATATGCAGCCACTGTGCCCATCATATGCAGACACTGTACCCGTCATATGCAGCCACTTGTGCCAATCAAATGCAGCCACTGTGCCAATCATATGCAGCCACTGTGCCCGCCATATGCAGCCACTGTGCCCGCCATATGCAGCCACTGTGCCCGCCATATGCAGCCACTTGTGCCAATCAAATGCAGCCACTGTGCCCGCCACATGCAGACACTGTGCCCGCCATATGCAGACACTGTGCCAGTTATATGCAGCCACTTCTGCCAATCAAATGCAGCCACTGTGCCCATCATATGCAGCCACTGTGCCCGTCATATGCAGCCACTGTGCCCGCCATATGCAGACACTGTGCCCATCATATGCAGCCACTGTGCCCGTCATATGCAGCCACTGTGCCCATCATATGCAGACACTGTGCCCGTCATATGCAGCCACTTGTGCCAATCAAATGCAGACACTGTGCCCGTCATATGCAGACACTGTGCCCGCCATATGCAGACACTGTGCCCGCCATATCCAGCCATTTGTGCCAATCAAATGCAGCCACTGTGCCCGCCATATACAGCCACTTGTGCCAATCAAATGCAGCCACTGTGCCCGCCATATGCAGCCACTGTGCCAGTCATATACAGCCACTGTGCCCCGATTAAATGCAGCCACTGTGGCCATCATATGCAGCCATTTGTGCCCATCATATGTAGTTATTTGTGCCCATCATATGCAGGCACTGTGCTCATCATATGCAGGCACTGTGCTCATCATATGCAGTCACTGTGCCCATCGTACGCAGCCACTTGTGCCCATCATATGCAGCCACTTGTGCCAATCAAATGCAGCCACTGTGCCCGTCATATGCATATGCAGCTATTTTTGCCCATCATATGCAGACACTGTGCCCATCAAATGCAGCCACTGTGCCCGTCATATGTAGCTATTTTTGCCCATCATATGCAGCCACTTGTGTGAATCATATGCAGCCACTGTGCCCGTCATATGCAGCCACTTGTGCGAATCATATGCAGCCACTGTGCCCGTCATATGCAGCCACTTGTACCGATCAAATGCAGCCACTGTGGCCATCATATGCAGCCATTTGTGCCCGTCATATGCAGCCACTGTGCCCATCATATGCAGGCACTGTGCCCGTCATATGCAGCCACTTGTGCCCATCATATGCAGCCACTTGTGCCCGCCATATGCAGCCTCTTGTGCCAATCAAATGCAGCCACTGTGCCCATCATATGCAGCCACTGTGCCCGCCATATGCAGCCACTGTGCCCGTCATATGCAGCCACTGTGCCCGTCATATGCAGCCACTGTGCCCGCCATATGCAGACACTGTGCCCGTCATATGCAGCCACTTGTGCCAATCAAATGCAGCCACTGTGCCCATCATATGCAGCCACTGTGCCCGCCATATGCAGCCACTGTGCCCATCATATACAGACACTGTGGTCATCATATGCAGCCGCTGTGCCCGTCATATGCAGCCATTGTGCCCGCCACATGCAGACACTGTGCCCGTCATATGCAGCCACTGTGCCCGCCAAATGCAGCCACTGTGCCCGTCATATGCAGCCACTGTGCCCGCCACATGCAGACACTGTGCCCGTCATATGCAGCCACTGTGCCCGCCAAATGCAGACACTGTGCCCGTCATATGCAGCCACTTGTGCCAATCAAATGCAGCCACTGTGCCCATCATATGCAGCCACTGTGCCCACCATATGCAGCCACTGTGCCCGTCATATGCAGCCACTGTGCCCGCCATATGCAGACACTGTGCCCATCATATGCAGCCACTGTGCCCGCCATATGCAGACACTGTGTCCGCCATATGCAGACACTGTGCCCGTCATATGCAGCCACTTGTGCCAATCAAATGCAGCCACTGTGCCCGTCATATGCAGACACTGTGCCCATCATATGCAGCCACTGTGCCCATCATATGCAGACACTGTGCCCATCATATGCAGACACTGTGCCCGTCATATGCAGCCACTTGTGCCAATCAAATGCAGCCACTGTGCCAATCATATGCAGCCACTGTGCCCGCCATATGCAGCCACTGTGCCCACCATATGCAGCCACTGTGCCCGCCATATGCAGCCACTGTGCCCGCCATATGCAGCCACTTGTGCCAATCAAATGCAGCCACTGTGCCCGCCACATGCAGCCACTGTGCCCGCCATATGCAGACACTGTGCCAGTTATATGCAGCCACTTGTGCCAATCAAATGCAGCCACTGTGCCCATCATATGCAGCCACTGTGCCCGTCATATGCAGCCACTGTGCCCGCCATATGCAGACACTGTGCCCATCATATGCAGCCACTGTGCCCATCATATGCAGACACTGTGCCCATCATATGCAGCCACTTGTTCCAATCAAATGCAGCCACTGTGCCCGTCATATGCAGACACTGTGCCCGCCATATGCAGCCACGGTTCCCGCCATATCCAGCCACTTGTGCCATTCAAATGCAGCCACTGTGCCCGCCATATACAGCCACTTGTGCCAATCAAATGCAGCCACTGTGCCCACCATATGCAGCCACTGTGCCCGTCATATACAGCCACTGTGCCCCGATTAAATGCAGCCACTGGCGCCATCATATGCAGCCATTTGTGCCCGTCATATGCAGCCACTGTGCCCATCATATGTAGTTATTTGTGCCCGTCATATGCAGGCACTCTGCCCATCATATGCAGCCACTTGTGCCCATCGTACGCAGCCACTTGTGCCAATCAAATGCAGCCACTGTGCCTGTCATATGCAGCCACTGTGCCCGTCATATGCATATGCAGCTATTTTTGCCCATCATATGCAGACACTGTGCCCATCAAATGCAGCCACTGTGCCCGTCATATGCAGCTATTTTTGCCCATCATATGCAGCCACTTGTGCGAATCATATGCAGCCACTGTGCCCGTCATATGCAGCCACTTGTGCGAATCATATGCAGCCACTGTGCCCGTCATATGCAGCCACTTGTACCGATCAAATGCAGCCACTGTGGCCATCATATGCAGCCATTTGTGCCCGTCATATGCAGCCACTGTGCCCATCATATGTAGTTATTTGTGCCCGTCATATGCAGGCACTGTGCCCATCATATGCAGCCACTGGGCCTGTCGTACGCAGCCACTTGTGCCCATCATATGCAGCCACTTGTGCCAATCAAATGCAGCCACTGTGCCTGTCATATGCAGCCACTGTGCCCGTCATATGCATATGCAGCTATTTTTGGCCATCATATGCAGACACTGTGCCCATCAAATGCAGCCACTGTGCCCGTTGTATGCAGCTATTTTTGCCCATCATATGCAGCTACTGTGCCCGCCATATGCAGACACTTGTGCCAATCAAATGCAGCCACTGTGCCCATCATATGCAGACACTGTGCCCGCCATATGCAGCCACTTGTGCCAATCAAATGCAGCCACTGTGCCCGCCATATGCAGCCACTTGTGCCAATCAAATGCAGCCACTGTGCCCGTCATATGCAGCCACTGTACCCATCATATGCAGCCACTGTGCCCGCCATATGCAGCCACTTCTGCCAATCAAATGCAGCCACTGTGCCCATCATATGCAGTCACTGTGCCCGCCATATGCAGACACTGTGGCCATCATATGCAGACACTGTGCCCATCATATGCAGCCACTTGTGCCAATCAAATGCAGCCACTGTACCAATCATATGCAGCCACTGTGCCCGCCATATGCAGCCACTTGTGCCAATCAAATGCAGTCATTTTGCACGTCATATGCAGCCACTGTGCCCGTCATATGCCGCCACTGTGCCCGTCATATGCAGCCACTTGTGCCAATCAAATGCAGCCACTGTGCCCACCATATGCAGACACTGTGCCCGTCATGTGCAGCCACTGTGCCCGTCATATGCAGCCACTGTGCCTGTCATATGCAGCCACTGTGCCCGTCATATGCAGACACTGTGCCCGTCATATGCAGCCACTTCTGCCAATCAAATGCAGACACTGTGGCCATCATATGCAAACACTGTGCCCATCATATACAGCCACTGTGCCCGTCATATGCAGCCACTTGTGCCAATCAAATGCAGCCCCTGTGCCAATCATATGCAGCCACTGTGCCCGCCATATGCAGCCACTTGTGCCAATCAAATGCAGCCATTTTGCCCGTCATATGCAGCCACTGTGCCCGTCATATGCAGCCACTTGTGCCAATCAAATGCAGCCACTGTGCCCACCATATGCAGACACTGTGCCCTTCATATGCAGCCACTGTGCCCGCCATATGCAGACACTGTGCCCATCATGTGCAGCCACTGTGCCCGTCATATGCAGCCACTGTGCCCGCCATATGCAGCCACTTGTGCCAATCAAATGCAGCCACTGTGCCCGTCATATGCAGACACTGTGCCCGCCATATGCAGCCACTTGTGCCAATCAAATGCATCCACTGTGCCCGCCCTATGCAGCCACTGTGCCCATCATATGCAGCCACTGTGCCGTCATATGCAGCCACTTGTACCGATCAAATGCAGCCACTGTGGCCATCATATGCAGCCATTTGTGCCCGTCATATGCAGCCACTGTGCCCATCATATGTAGTTATTTGTGCCCGTCATATGAAGGCACTGTGCCCATCATATGTAGCCACTTTGCCCGTCGTACGCAGCCACTTGTGCCAATCATATGCAGCCACTGTGCCCGTCATATGCAGCCACCATATGCAGTTCCCATCTTATGCAGCCACTGTGCCGGTCATATGCAGCCAGTGTGCCCGTCAAATGCAGCCACTTGTGCCCGCCATATACAGTCACTTGTGCCCGTCGTATGCAGCCACTGGTGCCCGTCGTATGCAGCCACTGGTGCCCGTCGTATGCAGCCACTGGTGCCCGTCATATGCAGCCACTGGTGCCCGTCATATGCAGCCACTGGTGCCCGTCATATGCAGCCACTTGTGCCCGTCATACGCAGCCACTTGTGCCAATCAAATGCAGCCACTGTGCCCATCATATGCAGCCATTTGTGCCCGTCATATGCAGCCACTGTGCCAATCATATGCAGCCATTTATGCCAGTCATATGCAGCCACTGTGCCCATCATATGCAACCATTTGTGCCCAATATATGCAGCCACTGTGCCCATCATATGCAGCCATTGTGCCCGTCATATGCAGCCACTGTGCCCGTTATATGCAGCCATTTGTGCCCGTCGTATGCAGCCACTGTGCCCATCATATGCAGCCATTTGTGCTCGTCATATGCAGCCACTGTGCCCATCATATGCAGCCATTTGTGCCCGTCATATGCAGCCACCTTTATCTGTATTTTTTTATTTATATCATAAACTAGACCGGCGGGGGGGGGGGGGATGGGTGTTGTGTGGGTGGGTGGGTTAGTGAAGTGACAGCTGAGCTGGGGGACGCTCCTGGCTGCATTTAATGGGCACAAGTGGCTGCATATGGGCACAGTGGCTGCATAAAATTCGGTCTAAGTGTGTTCATCTGAGCACTAATACACGGCCCAACAAGAATTCTCCTGCCTTTGTGGCTGTGTGTGAGTAATTATTATTTGGATATACTGGATTTATTGGCGTATAACATGCACCTTCACATTAAGAGGGAAGATGCAGGAAAAAATCTTAAATTTTAAATAAAGAACTGTGAAGCAAAATAAGGGTCAGTGCCCATCAATGCAGCTTCACAAGTGCCAAATGCAGCACACCACTTGTCCTGAATGCAGCACCCCCGTTGTTCTGAATGCAGCACCCCCCTTGCCTTGAATGCAGCATCCCACTTACCTTGAATGCAGCACCCACCTTGTCCAGAATGCAGCACCCCCCTTGCCTTGAATGCAGCATCCCACTTACCTTGAATGCAGCACCCACCTTGTCCAGAATGCAGCACCCCCCTTGTCCAGAATGCAGCACCCCCCTTGTCCAGAATGCAGCACCCCCCTTGTCCAGAATGCAGCACCCCCCTTGTCCAGAATGCAGCACCCCCGTTGTTCTGAATGCAGCACCCCCGTTGTCCTGAATGCAGCATCCCCCTTGCCTTGAATGCAGCACCCCCCTTGCCTTGAATGCAGCACCACCCTTGTCCAGAATGCAGCACACCCCTTGCTGACAATGTAATTAAGGAACTCTTACCGCCTCCGCCCGAGTCTAAAATTATCCTCGACTGAAAGGAGAGTCTGCGCATGCGCGGCATAGACACGGTGAAGCCGCGCATGCGCAGTGGAGCCCGCAATCAGCTGTGTTGTGATGTAGCCCCACAGGAAGTGATGCGGGTCGAGGTTCTGCATAGGTCGCAGAAATTTTTACAACACCGGCACAAGAAATACACAATGGAGGGCTCTAGCAGTGAACAGGCTCCCCCCAGACATACAACAATGCAATGCTTTACAGGCCATATGATTTAATGCCGCTCCCAAATTAAAGTGGCAGTGGGACAAACCACCGCTATGGAGTATGACTATGACATTACATGTCGGCCTCAATTCACAAAATCATGATGCCCGTTAACTACATTAGATTATTCCCTTCATTTTTAAAGATATCATTTTTTTTTCAACTTAATTAAGTATTTTATCATTACCTAATAACCAAATTTATAGTTTGTAGAAGTCAAGTAACAGAAATCAATACGAGGGCCATGACTTCTTAAATATACCGTTACCTTTCGGATGGTGTTAACCAGAAAAAAAAAAAGGCTTAAAGATTAGTTGCAGGCAGACACTTTTTTTTTTAATATACGGATTTTACTTTTAAAATATATAACAAAAAAAAATCTGCAATACTCGCCTTCAATGTTTTTTTTTTTTTTCTGTGTCCCCTATTCTTCCTTTTTTTCTTTTTCTGTTTCGTCATTTTTTCTCTTTCTTTTTTATTTTTTTTTCTGTGTCCCCTATTCTTCCTTTTTCCGTTTCTCCATTTTTTGTTTCTATTTTTTTTCTTTTGCTGTGTCCCCATTCTTCCTTTTTTCGTTTTGCCATTTTTTTTTCTTTCTTTTCTTTTGCTGCTTTTGCTGTGTCCCCTATTTTTTCTTTTTTCCTTTTTCCATTTCGCCATTTTTTCTCTTTCTTTACTTTTTCTTTTCTTCTTCTTTTGCTGTGTCCCCTATTCTTCCTTTTTCCGTTTCTCCATTTGTTTTATTTATTTATTTATTATTATTATTTTTTTCTGTGTCCCCTATTCTTCCTTTTTTTCCGTTTCGCCATCTTTTTTTTCTATTTTTCCATTTTGCCATTTTTTCTCTTTCTTTTCTTTTTTCTTTTGCTGTGTCCCCTATTCTTCCTTTTTCCGTTTCTCCATTTGTTTTATTTATTTATTTTTTATCTGTGTCTCCTATTCTTCCTTTTTACATGTTTTTCCTATCTCACTTGTGTCATGAGTATTTTCACATCTAGTACTTAAAAGCGGCACAGTGGTATAGTGGGTAGCACTTTCACCTAGCACTACCTGCCTGGAGTTTGCATGTTCTCCCTGTGCCTGCGTGGGTTTCCTCCGGGTACTCCGGTTTCCTCCCACACTCCAAAGACATGCTGGTAGGTTAATTGGATCCTGTCAAAATTGTCCCTAGTATGTATGAATGTGAGTTAGGAACCTTAGAGTGTAAGTTCCTTGAGGGTAGGGACTGATGTGAATGTACAATGTATATGTAAAACGCTGCGTACATTGACAGCGCTATATAAGTACCTGAAATAAAATAAAAAAATAAATAAAATGGGTTGTAAACCTTCGTGTTTTTTCACCTTAATGCATCCTATGCCATTAAGGTTAAAAAGCACCTGGCAGTCACCGGCCCCCCAGCCCCTCCGTTTTACTTACCTGAGCCCCTTCAGCTCTTCGGCGGGGGATGCGCTGTCCCTCTCTCCACGGGGTCCCGCCTCTTGATTGGATAGATTGATAGCAGCGCAGCCATTGGCTCCCGCTGCTGTCAATCAAATCCATCGACGTGGGTGAGTTGGGCATTCGTGTCTGTGGACTCGGGGAGCGTACCCGCAAGGTAACGCCCTCAGGGGAGCGATTCTCCCAAGGGGTTATCTGATGCGGGGAGGAGCCGCGAGAGCAGCCGGGGGAACCCCAGGAGAAGAGGTTCGGGGGCCACTCTATGCAAAACGAGCTGCACCATGGAGGTAAGTATGACAGGTTTGTTATTTTTAAAAAAACACCCAAAAAACGATCCTTTACAATCACTTTGATTACTTTTCTGTTTGCTTATGTGCATAGGTCATTAACCAATAGCATGTCCAGCTCCAGAGGTTTCTTCATAGTGATATACTCCCCCACCAACCCAACAACTCTTCAATTTGCATGATTAGCCGGATGCCGATTGGGTGGGTGCAGATCCCTATATATTATATAGAATGCGTTTCTCTGTCATTTTTATGCAGTGACCAAGGCTCTCCAGCCGAAACGCGTCTGCTTTTTATTTTTCATACAGATGTGCTGATAAATTATTCTTATGGATTGGAGTTGCCGGCTATTTTTCTATTTTGTCTACCTATTTGGGTGTTGTTTGGAGGACACGGCAGCCTGAGCCACCCACCTGTGGACACCGCCCTGCCTGTTGTTATTCCCCTGTCCAGAGCGCTGCACTTTTCTGTTTGTACAACAGGAGGGGACGTCCCCCTCCCCCCCTCCTGCTGCCTTCCGTGGCTTTCTCGGGCTCTCCCATCCCACCGGGAGACCAGAGCGACCAGCCGGCGCTTCTGCCGGCTGCCTGGAGAGCCAAAAAAAAAAAAAGCCAGGATCGGCTTTAATCGGCAGTTCAGAAGCAATGACATGATATCACTTCTGGTTTACTTGAAAACCATCGGCGCCAGTTTTTAAAATTCTAAAGCATTCAAAACCGCCGAACTTGGTGTTTTGAATGCTTTTAAGTGCAGAGGAAGGATTTGGCATCGTATAGACCCCCCGATCCCTCTATAAAGAGGGCCTGTCATGTGCCTATTGCTGTCACAATGGATGTTCACATTCCTTGTGACAGTAATAAAGGTGATCAAAAGCAAGGTGATTAATGCAACGGTGTAATAATAAAATAAATGGCGAACACACGTGTCGGTATCACTGTCATGTCAGATGCCCACACATATGAGATAATGAGGTACCACCATGAATGTTAGATCATGGGCAGTAATTGTATATATGGCACTTGCAGTGACGGCCCGTCCATCCATGCGTCCGGCCTCCTGATCTACATATCAGTGGCGCCGGACCATGGATTCCAATGCCAGGGGGGTTTAAGCACCTGATTAGAGCAGGAGGCTCCAATTGTCAGGGCTGGGCTCAGCCCTTCCTTCTCTGAGCTGGCCGCTCAGCTGTTGGCTAATTGCCAGCTCCCATCTCTCTCCACAGTTACTCACCTATTGATGATCCTATTTAATTTGTTCATAAACGACCTGGAGGTTGGGATAAACAGTTCAATCCCTGTATTTGCGGACAATAATAAGCTAAGCAGGGCAATAACTTCTCCGCAGGATGTGGAAACCTTGCAAAAAGACTTGAACAAATTAATGGGGTGGGCGACTACATGGCAAATGAGGTTCAATGTAGAAAAATGTAACATAATGCATTTGGGTGGCAAAAATATGAATGCGATCTATACACTGGGGGGCAGGGGCGGACTGACCATTGAGCGACTCGGGCACTGCCCGAGGGCCCTGGTCCACTAGGGGGCCCCATCAGGGTTGCCAGCCTCAGTAAAACCAGGGACAGTATGTATAAATCTGTGTTTTTTTTACATCTGTCTGTGTATACTGTGTGTGTGTATACTGTTTGATTGTATACTGTGTGTATACTGTGTGGCCCCATAATCTCTGATTGCCTGGGGGCCCCATAATCTCCTATTGCCTGGGGGCCCCATGAGTTATCAGTCCGCCCCTGCTGGGGGGAGAACCACTGGGGGAATCTAGGATGGAAAAGGACCTGGGGGTCCTAGTAGATGATGGGCTCAGCAATGACATGCAATGCCAAGCTGCTGCTAACAAAGCAAACAGGATATTGGCATTAAAAAGGGGATCAACTCCAGAGATAAAACGATAATTCTCCCGCTCTACAAGACTCTGGTCCAGCCGCACCTGGAGTATACTGTCCAGTTCTGGGCGCCAGTCCTCAGGAAGGATGTACTGGAAATGGAGCGAGTACAAAGAAGGGCAACAAAGCTAATAAAGGGTCTGGAGCATATTAGTTATGAGGAAAGATTGCGAGCTCTGAACTTATTCTCTCTGGAGAAGAGACGCTTGAGAGGGGATATGATTTCAATTTACAAATACCCTACTGGTGACCCCACAATAGGGATAAAACTTTTTCGCAGAAGAGATTTTAACAAGACTCGTGGCCACTCATTAAAATTAGAAGAAAAAAGGTTTAACCTTAAACTGTGTAGAGGGTTCTTTACTGTAAGAGCGGCAAGGATGTGGAATTCCCTTCCACAGGCGGTGGTCTCAGCGGGGGGCATTGATAGCTTCAAGAAACTATTAGATAAGCACCTGAATGACCGCAACATACAGGGATATACAATGTAATACTGACACATAATCACACACATAGGTTGGACTTGATGGACTTGTGTCTTTTTTCAACCTCACCTACTATGCAACTATGTAACTACGATATCCTGCTCGTCAGTCCTGCCTACTTAAGCCGTCAAGTCCAGAGGATCTCTGCCTTCGCCTTGGTCAACATCACAAGAAACTATCTCCTGCATTTCTGTTAAAAGACTTGCTTGGCTGACATCCCTTCTGGTTCCAGATCCTGCTTGCTGTTTTACTACGCTCATCTCCGTCTCCCTGACGTTTGGCTTGTCTGACTATCCGTTCCGGTTCCTGAACTCTGGCTATGTTTTGTTCTATTTACTTTTATTATGAAACAAGTGTGATTTAACTGTACTTCTGTCTCGGTCTGATTTCATGGTTTCTGACACCAATAGGCTTCAAAAAAGGGGGGCCTTGGAGCGCAGAGCTATGCGCTCCGAGCACACCCAGTTGTGCGAACATAGCGAATGAAGTTTAGCTATTATCACACTAAAGTTCCTCCCCTCCCCTGTGGGACCTGTTTCTCGATTGGCCAAAGCATCAGGCGATCCTATTGGATGCCTAGCGCTTTGGCGGAAGCGGAGACACAAGGCGGAGGAAGCTGGAGGAGCGGACACCAGAGCCACCGTAGCCGCTGCCAGCACTCCAGGAGAGAACACCACAGCCCCACCACACGAGTGGGGGAGGGGGTGCTGTTTCAGTGCTGTGCCACGGGAGGGGGGGTTGTTTGTTTGCCGCCCCCCCTCCCCCAAGAGAAGAACCCATCAGCCGCCACTGGGCACTTGGACGAATCATGTCTCAGGGTCTGATGACGAAGCTGCAGCTGCTCACTACTGCAGCTTCCCCATCACACCCTGAAAACAGGACAGTATACCGCGGCCGGGGTGGGACAAACTTAGATGGGGGGGGCACTCGATTTTAGTCTTGCCTAGGGCAGCACAAAACCAAAATACACCACTGCTTTAAGCTCTCCCCTGCCTTGTAACCCCTCCCTATTACAAAAAATAAATTTACATTTAAACATTTTTTATTTCTCAAGTTCAGGTCCATCATTCTCACCTAGGTGAGGATAACATGCCCGGACCCCACGCATGCACAGGAATGTCACAGGTCACTCTGGGATCCATTGTGACGTTAAGGCGCACGTGCAAGGTCCTGGGAACCGCCTCCTGGGATCACTCAAAACAGGAAAACCCCTTGCCAGACATCACACGCTGTTTCTGGGCATGTGCGAGACTCCCGCAACCTGCTTCCTGGGATGAGTGACATAGAAATCCCAGGAGGCCGATCGCACATTCAAAAACGGTGAGGGATGCCTACCAGTTTACTGGCTGGGGTCCGTGGTGTGTCTGGATATGCACAAGAGGTTCAGCGCATGCACAGGCATAATGCAGGGCTCTGTAAACCCCTGAACTGTGCATGCGGCAGAAATGAATTCAAGATGGTGGGGGCCGGACAGCAGCAGTGTAGGGAAAACTTTTCCAACAAGCAAGACAATGCTGGACTCCATGGAATAGTAAGCATGTATTTTTTTTTTTTACTTTTATACAGGGACAATTTTTTTTAAGATTTAAAAATGTTAATAGTAAGGGTGGAGTTTCTCTTTAAGCAAATATTAATGTTTGTGGATTTTGAAGAGAAAATGATATTTTCAATTTAATTGGCCCAAACAATGAAGTTAACTGGCCCTATTCATTTCTTTTAATAATTATTGTACATTCGCTATCTAAATATATTCAAATCAGAGAGAGGCAGGTCTGGTTAGGCATTTTTTTAATTAACATAAACCGTAATGCTTATGGACACGGCCTTCAGCGTATGAATAGATACGTGAAATTAATTTTATATATATATATATATATAATATATATATATATATACAGTGGCTTGCGAAAGTATTCGGCCCCCTTGAACTTTTCAAGCTTTTGCCACATTTCAGGCTTCAAACATAAAGATATAAAATTTTTATTTTTTGTGAAGAATCACCAACAAGTGGGACACAATTGTGAAGTGGAACGAAATCTTTTGGATTTTTGAAACTTTTTTAACTAATAAAAAAATGAAAAGTGGGGCGTGCAAAATTATTCGGCCCCCTTGCATTAATACTTTGTAGAGCCACCTTTTGCTGCGATTACAGCTGCAAGTCGCTTGGGGTATGTCTCTATCAGTTTTGCACATCGAGAGACTGAAATTCTTGCCCATTCTTCCTTGCAAAACAGCTCGAGCTCAGTGAGGTTGGATGGAGAGCGTTTGTGAACAGCAGTTTTCAGCTCTTTCCACAGATTCTCGATTGGATTCAGGTCTGGACTTTGACTTGGCCATTCTAACACCTGGATACGTTTATTTGTGAACCATTCCTTTGTAGATTTTGCTGTATGTTTGGGATCATTGTCTTGTTGGAAGATAAATCTCCGTCCCAGTTTCAGGTCTTTTGCAGACTCCAACAGGTTTTCATCCAGAATGGTCCTGTATTTGGCTGCATCCATCTTCCCCTCAATTTTAACCATCTTCCCTGTCCCTGCTGAAGAAAAGCAGGCCCAAACCATGATGCTGCCACCACCATGTTTCACGGTGGGGATGGTGTGTTGAGTGTGATGAGCTGTGTTGCTTTTACGCCAAACATATCGTTTTGCATTGTGGCCAAAAAGTTCGATTTTGGTTTCATCGGACCAGAGCACCTTCTTCCACATGTTTGGTGTGTCTCCCAGGTGGCTTGTGGCAAACTTTAGACGAGACTTTTTATGGATATCTTTGAGAAATGGCTTTCTTCTTGCCACTTTTCCATAAAGGGCAGATTTGTGCAGTGTACGACTGATTGTTGTCCTATGGACAGACTCTCCCACCTCAGCTGTAGTTCTTTGCAGTTCATCCAGAGTGATCATGGGCCTCTTGGCTGCATCTCTGATCAGTCTTCTCCTTGTCTGAGCTGAAAGTTTAGAGGGACAGCCAGTTCTTGGTAGATTTGCAGTGGTCTGATACTTCTTCCATTTCAAAATGATCGCTTGCACAGTGCTCCTTGGGATGTTTAAAGCTTGGGAAATCTTTTTGTATCCAAATCCGGCTTTAAACTTCTCCACAACAGTATTACGGACCTGCCTGGTGTGTTCCTTGGTCTTCATGATGCTCTCTGCGCTTTCAACAGAACCCTGAGACTATCACAGAGCAGGTGCATTTATACAGAGACTTGATTACACACAGGTGGATTCTATTTATCACCATCAGTCATTTAGGACAACATTGGATCATTCAGAGATCCTCGCTGAACTTCTGGAGTGAGTTTGCTACACTGAAAGTAAAGGGGCCGAATAATTTTGCACGCACCACTTTTCAGTTTTTTAATTGCTAAAAAAGTTTAAAATATCCAATAGATTTCGTTCCACTTCACAATTGTGTCCCACTTGTTGGTGATTCTTCACAAAAAATTAAAATTTTATATCTTTATGTTTGAAGCCTGAAATGTGGCAAAAGGTTGAAAAGTTCAAGGGCGCCGAATACTTTCGCAAGCCACTGTATATATAGATATATATATATATATATATATTGCACACATATTATACTCCGCACCCCAAAACTTCCATCCTCAGCGCAATACCGCCCGTCCATTTCTCGGGGTGCAGTTTAAGAAATCGTGCTATACGAGGAGCCTCCATAGTGACCCACATTGGGGTGTCTGAGTCCTTGTTCCCAGGGAATATCTGAAAGACAAAGTGCAGAGTTTTCCTAATTTATTGAAAACCGGAAATTGTAGCAATATGTGAATGATAAAGAAAAAAGGAAATACGATTTTTTGGGCACCCCATTACTGCTGACCGGTACATCTGCATAGATCGCCATTCTCCAAAGGATCCCCAAATTCCACATAGAGATACAGATGTATTCTTTTCTGAGTTGCCAGATATCATGATTTTGGTGACTTACATTTTTTTCCCCAAGTAAAATCCTCCAAATTAAATAATTCACAATAATAAATGTCTTTTTTTTTTTCTTTAGTTTTTACTGGCTCTGCATTAAAATGATTTTCTTCTAAAGACACCGTGCAACAATGTGTTTATTCATTTTCAAGGAGTGCCAGTTATATTATTTTTTTTCCAAGTAAAATCCTCCAAATTAAATAATTCTCAATAGGAATTTTTTTTATTTATTTATTTTTTTATTGTTTACTGGCTCTGCATTCAAATGATTTTCTTGCATGTAAATTTATTAAAATAAAGACACCGTGCAACAATGTGTTTATTCATTTTGAAGTAGTGCCAGTTATATTACAGTATGTGCCGTTCATAGTGCTAAGCCTGTGATCTTTCAGGATCTGCATTGAAAAGATTCATTTTTAAAAGCATAAAAAAAAAAAAAAAAATCATAGACACTGATGCCTATCCAAAAAAAAAAAGATTCAGTAAATTGTCTGAAGGACCCCATTTCCAGTTCAAATGGGAGCAGGGTGATGGTTATGGACTTTCAGGTATCTTCACATTTTTTAACAAGCAGGAAATAGGCTTTAGCAGTACCTCGGCAGAATAGCTCACCCTGCTCCCCCCTCCCATCTGTGACTAAGCAGCTCAGCCCACTTTCTCTGAAGTGACCCCACAGATTAGCTCCCCCTCCCAGATGTAACTCAGCAGCTCAGCAACTCGTGCTCCCCCTTCCAGGTGTGACCAAGCGCAGCTTAGCTCCTCCTGCTCCCCCTTCCAGATGTCACTTGGCAGATCAGCTGTCCCTGCTCCCCCTCCCAGCAGTAACCCAGCAGTTTAGTTCCTCCTACCAACCCCCTTTGCCCCCAATCCAGCTGTGACTAAGCTCACTTTCCCTGCAGTGACCCATAAGATTAGCTCCCTCTCCCAGATGTAATTCAGCAGCTCAGCTCCTCCTGCTCCCCGTGTCAGGTGTGACCAAGCAGCTCAGCTCCTCCTGCTCCCCCTTCCAGGTGGTACTGGGCAGATCAGCTCTCCCTGACCCCCCCCCCCCCCTTATCCCAGCTGTGACAGCATTTAATCTCTTCTTGCCCACTCCTACTCCAAGCAGCTACTCTGCATTGCTGAGAAAAGAACATGGTTAGCAGAGCTGCTAGATCACTGCTGTAGGGAGGAGCAGGGCGAGCTGAGCTGTTGAGAGCAGCTTTAGTGCGTGTGATGTGATCTTTGAGGATTAAATGCAGCAACAGAGGTCACTAAGGGCTGACAACAATTAGGACACAGGCAGCAACAAAAACATGACAGGGGGTCCATACCTTCTCCATTCTGTCCACAACTAGAAAACAAGTTTTGGCCGGAGTTGGTCTTTATGCAAACCCTGCATAGGGCTGTGTAAAAATGTGTCATGATTATTGGTGGATCCCTCATCTATAACATACCTGTCGTTGTCCATTGGAATTTTGCACAGCAGTCCATCTGAGGCCATCATTACTGAAGCTGAGAGAGAACTCCGTGATGTACATGGAGGAGAACGAACGGGCACCTTGTATCATTATTCCGGTCACCTTCATTTCACGGCCAAGATCTATCTGGAACCATTCACCGGGTCTGTCTGCCTGTGGACAAATATAAGACCAACATATGATATACTGTATATACTATACAAGATAGAAAGAAGATATATTTTCCAAACCCCTATACATGCTCCTATACACAAAAAAGGAACCTCAACCCTACTGAACGCCTTCGGGATGTATCAGAATGCCAATTGTAAGCCATGTCTTATCCAACATCCTACAGTCTCTGTCCTCCAACCCTCCTACAGTCTCTGTCCTCCAACCCTCCTACAGTCTCTGTCCTCCAACCCTCCTACAGTCTCTGTCCCCCAACCCTCCTACAGTCTCTGTCCCCCAACCCTCCTACAGTCTCTGTCCCCCAACCCTCCTACAGTCTCTGTCCCCCAACCCCCCAAAAGTCTCTGTCCTCCAACCCCCCAAAAGTCTCTGTCCTCCCACTATCCTAGTCTCTGTCCTCCAACCCTCCTACAGTCTCTGTCCTCCAACCCTCCTACAGTCTCTGTCCTCCAACCCTCCTACAGTCTCTGTCCTCCAACCCTCCTACAGTCTCTGTCCTCCAACCCTCCTACAGTCTCTGTCCTCCAACCCTCCTACAGTCTCTGTCCTCCAACCCTCCTACAGTCTCTGTCCTCCAACCCTCCTACAGTCTCTGTCCTCCAACCCTCCTACAGTCTCTGTCCTCCAACCCTCCTACAGTCTCTGTCCTCCAACCCTCCTACAGTCTCTGTCCTCCAACCCTCCTACAGTCTCTGTCCTCCAACCCTCCTACAGTCTCTGTCCTCCAACCCTCCTACAGTCTCTGTCCTCCAACGCTCCTACAGTCTCTGTCCTCTAACCCTCCTACAGTCTCTGTCCTCCAACCCTCCTACAGTCTCTGTCCTCCAACCCTCCTACAGTCTCTGTCCTCCAACCCTCCTACAGTCTCTGTCCTCCAACCCTCCTACAGTCTCTGTCCTCCAACCCTCCTACAGTCTCTGTCCTCCAACCCTCCTACAGTCTCTGTCCTCCAACCCTCCTACAGTCTCTGTCCTCCGACCCTCCTACAGTCTCTGTCCTCCAACGCTCCTACAGTCTCTGTCCTCCAACCCTCCTACAGTCTCTGTCCTCCAACCCTCCTACAGTCTCTGTCCTCCAACCCTCCTACAGTCTCTGTCCTCCAACCCTCCTACAGTCTCTGTCCTCCAACCCTCCTACAGTCTCTGTCCTCCAACCCTCCTACAGTCTCTGTCCTCCAACCCTCCTACAGTCTCTGTCCTCCAACCCTCCTACAGTCTCTGTCCTCCAACCCCCCAAAAGTCTCTGTCCTCCCACTATCCTAGTCTCTGTCCTCCAACCCTCCTACAGTCTCTGTCCTCCAACCCTCCTACAGTCTCTGTCCTCCAACCCTCCTACAGTCTCTGTCCTCCAACCCTCCTACAGTCTCTGTCCTCCAACCCTCCTACAGTCTCTGTCCTCCAACCCTCCTACAGTCTCTGTCCTCCAACCCTCCTACAGTCTCTGTCCTCCAACCCTCCTACAGTCTCTGTCCTCCAACCCTCCTACAGTCTCTGTCCTCCAACCCTCCTACAGTCTCTGTCCTCCAACCCTCCTACAGTCTCTGTCCTCCAACCCTCCTACAGTCTCTGTCCTCCAACCCTCCTACAGTCTCTGTCCTCCAACCCTCCTACAGTCTCTGTCCTCCAACCCTCCTACAGTCTCTGTCCTCCAACCCTCCTACAGTCTCTGTCCTCCAACCCTCCTACAGTCTCTGTCCTCCAACCCTCCTACAGTCTCTGTCCTCCAACCCTCCTACAGTCTCTGTCCTCCAACCCTTCTACAGTCTCTGTCCTCCCACTATCCTAGTCTCTGTCCTCCAACCCTCCTACAGTCTCTGTCCTCCCACTATCCTAGTCTCTGTCCTCCAACCCTCCTACAGTCTCTGTCCTCCCACTATCCTAGTCTCTGTCCTCCAACCCTCCTACAGTCTGTCCTGCCACCATCCTACAGTCTCTGTCCTTCAATCATCCTACAGTCTCTGTCCTCCAATCATCCTACAGTCCCTGTCCTCCAACCCTCCTATAGTATCTGTCCTCCCACCATCCTACAGTCTCTGTCCTCCACCCCTCTACAGTCCCCATCCTCTCACCATCCTACAGTCTCTGTCCTCCAACCCTCCTACAGTCCCTGTCCTCCAACCCTCCTACAGTCTCTGTCCTCCAACCCTCCTACAGTCTCTGTCCTCCAACCCTCCTACAGTCTCTGTCCTCCAACCCTCCTACAGTCTCTGTCCTCCAACCCTCCTACAGTCTCTGTCCTCCAACCCTCCTACAGTCTCTGTCCTCCAACCCTCCTACAGTCTCTGTCCTCCAACCCTCCTACAGTCTCTGTCCTCCAACCCACCTACAGTCTCTGTCCTCCAACCCACCTACAGTCTCTGTCCTCTCATCAACCTACAGTCTCTGTCCTCTCACCATCCTACAGTCTCTGTCCTCTCACCATCCTACAGTCTCTGTCCTCTAGGGCTGCAACTAACGATTATTTTCATAATCGATTAGTTGGCCAATTATTGTTTCGATTAATCGGTTAATAAACTTAAAAAAAAGTGTGGTGTATAATTTACGGTAGTTAATATGTAAAGTTTTAAAATAAAGGCAATTTATTCTTAAATATCTCTATGCAGTGGTAAATATAAATAACCAACTATATGGTTAGGGAGCAAAATATCTAATCCACTCTTAGAATAAGGCCTCTTTCACATGAGCGATACGTTCAGGTCTGCCTGTCAGTTTTTTAGGCGGAACTGAACAGACCCTCCATAGACCTCTATGGAGCGTCGGATGTCAGCGCTGACATCCGACCCTCTCTGATCCGAAAAAGTGTAATGGAGGAAAAACCTACTTTTCCATCCGTTTTTGGATCGGATGACGACGGACTCTACGGTCCGTCGTCATCCGATCCCCCATAGAGGAGAGCGCTGCACTGTGTGCAGAGACAGACGGGTCATCTGCCTGCTCAGCGGGGATCCACGGAGCAATCCCCGCTGAGCAAGCGGATGTTCACGGGCAGATCATCACGGATCCGTCCAGTGTGAAAGAGCCCTAACAGACAGAAGAGATATACTATTAGAGGATATATACTGTGTATACTATTAGAAGAGATATACTGTATATACTATTAGAGGATATATACTGTATATACTATTAGAAGAGATATACTGTATATGCTATTAGAGGAAATATACTATATATACACTATTAGAAGAGATATACTGTATATGCTATTAGAGGATATATACTGTATATACTATTAAAGGGTGAATCTGGTAAATATCATCAGACTCAGTGATCAAATTTTTTATTTAAAAAACAATGTCTAACTTCAAAAAAAAAAAGTAAATTTAACGGTAAAATTTGGAAATAATAGAAAACTTCTTTGTCAAAGGAATTTTCAGACAGTGGATGTGGTTTTAGTTCAGAAATTACATTCATTTTAAAAACAGAATGTTAAAAACAAGTGAAAATTTCAAACATTCTTTACATAGTTAGTAAGGTTGAATAAAGACACCAGTCCATCCAGTTCAACCTGAGTGAGCACCCACAATTGTCCCCATCCCCTCACACTGCATCCCATCAAGATGCCCATCCACTATATTATTAATTTTTATATATTTAAGGTACCCATGTAGCGCCATCAAACTACACAGCGCTCCACACACACCCACAAGGTCTGCAATCCGAGGTCCCCAACTCACACCCATACACCAGGGCCAATTTTTGGACAGAAGCCAATAAACCTACCAGCATGTCTTTGGAGTTCATTCAGCAAATGTACAAGGATTTTTTTGTCTGAATATTCTCGTCTGAAAATTGATCGGTGTGGCCAGCACAAGGCTCGGTACACACCTATGCAGTTTGCTTTTGATCTATTTCTGCTGTGCTTTTTGCTGTGCATTTTGATTTTTGTGCACGTGATTTTGCTGCGATTTGCGTTTTTTTGCATTTTTTTTTTTTGGCCAGTTTGTTGTTAGGCAATTAAAAAACACAAATTGCTGCAAAATTGCATTCCATGCTTTTCTGCAGCTTCTCCATTGAAGTATATTGAACCAAAAAAGCATCGTTTTGCATTAAACAAAAGTCCCTGACCCTTTCCAAATAAGCAGCGGCTGAAAAAAGCATAGATGTGAACATGTCCCATGGGAGACCATGTAAATGAACTGAAGTGCGTTTCTGCAAAAAACACATAGATGTGAACCAGGTCTAAGATGTTTATTAACATAATGGGGTTAAAAAAAAAAAAACGAAAATTTGCCCTTTATAGTACAAAAAAAGCAAATAATCACTACTGTAAGGGGTTTATTTGCTCTTTTTGTACTATAAAGGGCTCATTTTAGTTTTTTTTAACCCCATTATGTTACTGGCCGATTAATCGATTATGAAAATAGTAATCATTTAATTTCATAATCGATTAGTTGTGGATTAATTGATTAGTTGTTTCAGCCCTAATCTGGTGGCAGGCTGCTGGTTGCAAGTGGCACACTGTATCTGGTGGCAGGCTGCTTGTGGCAAGTGGCACACTGTATCTGCTGGCAAGTGGCACACTATCTGGTGGCAGGCTGCTGGTGGCAAGTGGCACACTGTATCTGATGGCAGGCTGTGGGTGGCATCTGGCATGCTGCATCTGGTGGCAGGCGATGGTGGCAAGTGACATGCTGCATCTGGTGGCAAGTGACAAGCTCAGGTTCCCACTGATTCTGCATAATGGTGAGTTGAACTATTTGACTATATATTACAATGTAGTAATAGAAATAATGGAATTTGATCATCCTGACGCCATATCAAGCATAGTGTCAGGATGATTTTAAGTGCTAACACCAGCCATTTGCCCGAAAAATCACCCCCACCACCTATTTCCCCATCAACCCCGAGACTACATCCCCCTCATCTTTCTTTGGGAAGGGGGGGGTGTCCCTGAATGGCAGTTTGGAAATGTGGTCGCCCTATGTTGGTTAGTGAGAGACCGCATAGCAGGTGGTATTAGTGGTGTTGCTGCTGCTCAGATCCTCAGCACCAGGCCCATGATGCTCTTAATCTGGCCCTGGGAGGTAAGCAATCTTCCCCTTCCTCCTCCACAGGCTATTAGGGAAAGGAGTTAGTCATTTCAGTTATTATTTTATATGGTGTTTGCTATTGTATGGTAATGTTATGCCACGTCTCACACACGTGGTATCCCCGTACTCAGGAGAAGCAGCAGAATGTATTTTGGGGTGTAATTCCACATATAACAATGGCATGTGTGAGCAATATATCATTTAGTGACAACTTTGTGCAATTTTTTTTTGTCATTTTTCAATCACTTGTGACAAAAAAAAAAAAAAAAAATTCAATGCGTTTAACAAACCTCTAAGCAATTTCTTTGGGGTGTCTACTTTCCAAAATGGGATCATTTGGGGGGGGGGGGGGGTTGTACTGCCCTGCCATTTTAGCACCTCAAGAAATGACATAGGCAGTCATCAACTAAAAGCTGTGTAAATTCCAGAAAATGTACCCTAGTTTGTAGACGCTATAACTTTTGCGCAAACCAATAAATATACGCTTATTGACATATTTTTTTTTTCATTTTTTTGACCAAAGATATGTGGGTGAATACATTTTGGCCTAAATGTATGACTAAAATTGAGTTTATTGGATTTTCTTATAACAAAAAGTAGAAAATATCATTTTTTTTTCAAAATTTTCAGTCTTTTTCCGTTTATATTGCAAAAACTAAAAATCGCAGAGGCAATCAAATACCATCAAAAAAAAGCTCTATTTGTGGAAAAAAAAAAAAAGGACACAAATTTTGTTTGGGTACAACATTGCATGACCGCGCAATTACCAGTTAAAGCAGCGCAGTGCCAAATTGTAAAAAGTGCTCTGGTCATTGAGCAGCCAAATCCTCTGGGGCTGAAGTGGTTAAAAAAAACAAAAAAAAACGAGGGTTTACAAACCCTTTGCAATGATTTTTAATTTTTATTGTCTCACTTTATGCATCATTAAAAACACTTTTAAAAACAATCTTTTAAAAAAAAAAAAAAAATAGCATTGATACATGTCCCCCAGGGCAGTACCCAGGCCCCTATACACTTTTTTTTTGCCAATAACTTGCATATAATACTTCACAATGGGCACTTTTTATTTTTCACGTTTGGGACCCATAGACTTCAATGTGGTTCAGAGTTTGGGTTCAAACTTTTTGTGATGCTCGAGAGTTCTGGCAGGAAGCGAACTGAGGGGGGGGGGGGGGGGGGCGGGGTGTTCGGCTTAAGCCTGGCAGTAAAATTTACTGCTATAAGCAAACAGCATGTAAGCCAAGCTCCAGAGGTCAGCCAAGGAGCCCAAATAGAGACCTGGGACTTGTGGTTCAGGGAGAAAAGCATTGCTGCCCAGTAATAAACACTTTTGGTGGTGTTTAATCACCACTGGGGTTTTTATTTTTTGTTAAATAAACTTTGTTTCTGTTATAAAATTTTTGCAAATAAATAATCTTTCTACATAAATGTAGGCCAAACTCTATTCTGCTACATTTCTTTGGTGAAAAAAACCCAAATCGTATATTGTTTAGTCTGTAGGAAGGGTATAGAGTCCACAAAACTATGGTATACACTATATTACCAAAAGTATTGGGACACCTGCCTTTACACGCACATGAATGCTAACAGCATCCCAGTCTTAGTCCGTAGGGTTCAATATTGAGTTGGCCCACCCTTTGCAGCTATAACAGCTTCCACTCTTCTGGGAAGGCTATCCACAAGGTTTAGGAGTGTGTCTATGGGAATGTTTGACCATTCTTCCAGAAGTGCATTTGTGAGGTCAGGCACTGATATTGGACGAGAAGGCCTGGCTCCCAGTGTTCTATTGTGTTGAGGTCAGGCCAATCAAGTTCCTCCACCCCAAACTCGCTCGCAGTGATCTGTTGTGATTGGTCACAGCGATTACATGGTACTGGCAGTGGGCCGGTATACTGATCAGTCATCTACGGTGTCCGGTGGACACAGCAGGTGACAGATCGTGCCAGTGCGTGGCCCGCCGGGCCCATGCGAGGCGCGTTCTGGGGAGGATATCATATGATGTCCACCCAGAACAATAGGGCTCCTTCTCGGGCATCATTTCACAATGGCCCAGGCGGGAAGCAGTTAAACATGTATTGCAATGTATGTGAACTAAAAATCCCTGTTTTTATGCAAAGTTGGCTAGAAAGGGTGCATAGCAGTGGATAGGGTCCATTCAGAACTTTTATTGTTAACATGCAGTCATGCCCCTTTAGCACCTGATGGGTAAATTATATATGTCTTAGCCAGGGGTCCCCAAACTTTCTAAACAAAGACCAGTTCACTGTCTTTCAGACTTTAGGGAGTCGAAAATGTCCTGGCATCAGCGGGAGTAAACAATGTCCTATCCTTGGTATTAGGGGAAATATTAGTGCCCTATCATTGGTGTCAGTGGGAGGAATAGTGCCCCATGGTTGCTGTAAGTGAAAGGAACAGTGCCCCATTATTGGTATTAGTGGGAAGAACAGTGCCCCACTGTTGGTATTGGTGTCAGTGCAGGAACCATTATTGACCCATAGTTGGTGTCAGTAGAAGGAACAGTGCCTCATATCAGTGGGAGGAATATTGCCCCATGAGCCAGATAAAGGTATGCAAAGGGCTGCATTCGGCCCCCTGGTTGCAGTTTGGAGACCATTCGTGTAAGCTTTTTAGATTTGAGCACAGGAATATCTTATGTCTATTACACTCTGCAGGTCAGTGACCAGACCTGAACCTGTAGCCCTCCTACAACTTGTTCCTATTTGCCCCATATTGGCACTATATCCACTGAGGTATGCTATCAGAAAGTAAGTACTTTGCAGAGCAGAATAGAGTAGAGTAGGGACTGGCCAGAGAGGGATTACTTTGACGCAGTTGGCCGGCTTAAACATGTATTGCAATAAATGTAAACTTTTGCTAAGTTTGCTAGAACTAGTGTACAGCAGTATGCAGAGGGTTCATTCAGATGTTTTAGTGTTAACATGTGGTCAAACCCCTTTAGCACCTAATGGGTTCAATATACTTTATATGTTAGGCGATTATAATTTGAGCACAGGTATATCTTATTTTTATTGAATGGTTGTCACCCAGGCTGGACTTCAAATAAGTCTACGTATGTACATCTCCATTACATGCAGGGTGATGGCAGGGCTGGGACAAGGGCTGGGCAGAGAGGGGGGCTTCCCTGGGCATTGGGTTTATTGCTGGGACGTGGGTGCCCTGACACTAACCCTAAGGGAAAGGGGGGGGGGGCGCGGTTTGGGATCTTTGCCCTGGGCACTGGATGGCCTTGTCCTGGTACTGGGTGATGGGATTAGTAGATCCCATCACCCAGTACCCACCCAGTAGTGAGTCTTATTCAACTGGACTTGTTCTCTAATGTTGAAAGAACCTTTAAACAGCCAGCAATTACATAACAAGTCCAGTTAAGTATGAATAACTAGTGGTTTACACAAGAAAGATAACATTGTTTTATCGGGACAATAACATTGTTTTATCAAAAAAGACAGTGGGAACTTATTATACAACCTTGAGGAAAGAAGGGGGAGCATAAGTGAAATAAAGGTAAATACGTAATATGTAGCAGGTTTTTTTTTTTATTGATCCTTTAGGTTTATGTAAGGTAGGCTCTCATTTATAGCACAGTAAATATGGAGTATGTTCTGGCTACAAGCACTGCAGACTATGTACAGTGTATACCATATGCAGGTTTAGGCTTTAGCTGACCATGTTCCTTTAAGGCACGCCCAAAATTAAGACACAACTTGGTCATGCCCATTTTCACCATGGCACGCATTTATGTCAGAAACATCTTAAAAGCAACACGAGAAGACAAATCGGATGGAATCAATCGACAAGCAGTGCGCCATACATTATTCCATCAAATCTTACAGACAGTATTTAGAATAATACAGAAATGCGAACCAACTTGAAGTCACTTCCGTGGACCTCGTAGGAAGTCCTTTTAGAAACAGACTACAATACATGTAGGATATGAAGGGTGAAGTGAAAGGTGTTTACTCCCTCTTGCTTTGTCTATACCAGGGGTCTCCAAACTTTCCAGAGGGCCAATTTACTGTCCTTCAGACTTTTGGGGGGCCAGACTTTGGCCAGTGGGAGTAGAAAATGCCCCAGTCTCAGTGAAAGTAAACAGTTCCCCATCATTGGTTTTAGTGGAAGTAATAGTGCCCCATTGTTGGCATCAGTGGAAAAAATAGCTCCCCATTGTTGGTATCACTGGGAATATTAGGGCTCTCCCTATCAGTGTGAGGAATAGCATCTCATCTTTGGCATCTGTTGGAGGAATAGTGCCCCACCTGGTGTCAGTGGGAGAAATGGTACCCCACCATTGGTTTCAGTGGGAGGAATAGTGCCCCACCATTGGTGTCAGTGGGAGGAATGGTGTCCCCTCCTGGGTGTCAGTTGTGGATGAAATAGTGCCCCAGGGGCAAGGAAATGGCCACAATTTGGAGACCACTGGTCCATATGGTTGCAATTAGTAATAGGCAAATGCCACCCAGAAGGTCACTACTATCGGTTACCCTTCCAGGACAGAGGCCCTCTGGAAGCTGGCAAGAAGTCCAAAAACCATGGGATAATCTGGAAGGGGGAAAAAAAGTGTGGGGTGGGGGTTAATGTGATGGAAGGGAACAGTTTAAAAGAGAAAACGTAAAAAAAAAAAAGAGAACTACGGTTTCTCCCCATGGATACGTCTCAGTGAAGGCGCATTTCTTTTCGGTCCCATAGTGTCCCTCATTTTTAACTTACAAAGTTGGGAGGTATGAGTACCTGACTTCACAAATGGGTACAAATTCTCACAGACATCCTCCAGAACCTTATGGAAGGAGGATAGAGGATGTTACAGTGGCAAAGGGAGGTCAACACCATATCAATGGCCATGGTTTTGGAATGGTATGTCCCAACAAGCTTGTAGAGTTGATATAGTCAGGTGCCCATACAGTCTACCTAGCCATTTTAGCAGACCAGATAATGAAACAAGGCCAGTAACAGATCATGAAGCAGCAGGAACACTTACCTGTGGCCTCCAGGCATTAATTCGACCTTGCTGCTTCAACCTTGCCAAATTTGGAACCCAGGAAGAGAAGACAGAGTGAAGAGAAGTGGAGGCAGACAGCTGGTATGGAATGATAGCTCCGGACTGCATACCAAGAGGCATGGAGCAACCTGGAGGGGAGAGCAAAAAGGACAACTAGTTTACATATAAAATGACCCACCAAAATATTACACATATGTTGAATGGCATTTGTGAAGATAGCCATACCTAGGCTGGGTTCTACCTAAAATGGAGGAACTGCTACAAAAGCATGGCCTCAGCAGATAATTATTTCTGTCTTATAGTGTCAGTCAAAGTTGAGAAGTCCCATATACCCCATTTTCCTTCTTTAAGATTTCGTAACTGATCCACAGGTGACTGGCTGAAAAAATTTAAAGCCGTGGAGCAGCATAGTGGCTGAGTGGTTGGTACTCCTGCCTTGCAGCACTAGGGTCCTCAGTCCAAATCATGGAGTTTGCATATTCTCTTTGTGTAGGTTTCTTTTGTGGGTTTCCTTTGGGGGTTCCCCCCCCTCCCCACCTCAAAGGCATGCTGGTAGGTTACTGAGCTCCTTCCTCAATTGGTCATAGTATGTGTATGTATGCAAGGTGCAATCAATATGCAAAGCGCTGCGTAAAGTGGTGGACATCATATAAATAGCTATATTAATAAACTCCAGACATAGACCAATCAAGGTAAGTACCTGGATTTGACCTGGTATCAATCCCATGTACAGCAGAGCTGAGATTGGGAAAACGAGAAACAACACAAAGGAGCCTATTTGTGTCACATGCTGATAGGAAGAGAGAGCAGAGCGTCAGAGAAATACGGTTATTAATCTGCTGCTTCTCCTTCAGTGTTCAATCACAAGCTTGAAGGTTCCGCCCCACTCAAGACACTTTGGAACCTTCAAGCTCTAGGCCCCTGGGGGAGGAGGCAAGACCTGTGAGTATTAATTAACCCTTTGTGACAGTGTGATGTCCTGCCACTGTGAAAATGTAGGAGAAAATTACACAGGATTTGCATTAAGGCTTAATGCAAAATTCCAGGCTATCGGTTCTAAGTGGAGAAAGCTGCGTTTTTGGCTTTCTTTGGACTATAGTCCAGGATTGGGGCCTGAAGTTTGAAGATCTTGAGTGAGACTAAACCTTCAATCCAGTGTCTGGATTTTACTGCGTGAGTACTCAGATGTGCAGGGTCGTTATATAATTAAGCCTGAGGATAGCCCAGGGCCCCCAGTTTGGAGACAGCTTCCAAGTCAGAGACAGAAGGTCTCACACATGGGTCAGAGGTGCCCCAGCCAGGAGTCAAGAGACAGGAGGGCTCATTCCAGGACTCAGGTCAGGTATTATTGGGGTGTCAGAAGAACCCCTATAGGCCATGCAGCAGGGCGCTACAACCAAAGGGTAAAGAGGAAGTTCCGCCTGTTTGCATCCTCCCTCCCCTTCTCCTTTTTTTTTTTGGGGGGGGGGGGAGTGGGTACCTAGTTTTGACAGGTACCGGCTCCCACTTTCAGTCAGATGCGCCACAGCGATCTAAACTGGATTAACAACCCCCCTCCACCGCCTTTTGGGACACATCACAGGTCCCAGAAGACTCCAGGACCATTCACAAAGTGTGGCGTGGCTCGTGCATGGACAGTAGGAAACTGACTGTGAAGCTGCAAGGTTTCACTGCCGGTTTCCCTTAATCAACTGGCCAGCACCTGCACCCGAATCGGCTTAGGTGAGGACATTGCTGGATCCCTGGACAGGTAAGTGTCCTCAATACTAAAAGTCAGCAGCTACAGTATTTGTAGCTCCTGAATTTTAATTTTTTTGGGGGGGAGCCTGGAGCTCCTCTTTAGGTGAGCGAAGTGAACAAGGAGAGCTGGACAATACATTCAGAGTATAAATAAGAACGCCACATGTGCTCAGGTTAACACAATTACATCAAAAAAAGCAGCTAGCATAAATTGTGGGTAACAATGAGCCAAACATCGAAATAAAATGTAGCGCTTATTATAAAAGTCCATTCAAAGAGTTTCCAAAAATCCAAAGGGAGCACCCAGAGTGTATGACAATCTATATCTGTAAACGGTAAAACGATCCTCCACCAACACCACAGCAAACTGGGCCTTTTACCCTCAGGGCTGGGACAAGGGGTGGGCCGGAGGGTCGGCTGCCCTGGGCGCAATGGCTTACTGGGGGCGCCTTTCTTTTTTTGCAATACTGACAGGAGTAGTGTCAGCGGCAGTGATATTGACACGCAAGTGACTGCTGGAACTAGGATCCCCTAAGCTTGCACATCATACGTGGGAGAGGGGGGGGCGCAGTTTGGAATCTTTGCCCTGGGCACTGGATGACCTCGTCCCGGCACTGCACACATGTATGGTAATCTGACCTGTGGAGAAACACTCTCAGAGGGGATAACAGAATTTGAACCATAATCTTTATGCAGCCTTTGGTGAACAGGAACATGCAAGATGGATGACAGGGCGCTGTTAGACCATCTATAATCTAGTGGTCCATTCCTGAGGGTAAGAGGCCCAGTTTGCTGTGGTGTTGGTGGAGGATCGTTTTACCACTTACAGATATACCTTTGTCATACACTCTGGGTGCTCCCTTTGGATTTGTGAATGCAGTCAGAGGAACTGATAAGAAGAGCAGCAGTGCTGTTGACAAGGGAGCCAGGTGGTTTGGCATTTTCATTTGACTGCTGTTGTTGATGGTGGAAACCCCTGTGTGGGCAACTGAGAACCGTGCCGTTCTTTGTAATAAAAGTGGGCTGCCAAGCCCTAAAATGCAGCTTGGGCTGGCATAACTTATTGGAAAATGCATCTGCGACATGAGTATAATCACCCCAATACCACACCTTTATTGCCACAAACAGTGCCATCTTAATAGCATCATGGGCCCCTGGGCAAAGTACCAGCCTGCATCAGGTGTCCCCATCAGAGCCCCCTTACATCAGGTTCCCTCTTCACAGTGTCCCCACATATAAGGTGACCACCATTAATTCAGGTTCCCCCATCACAGTGCCCCCATGCATCAGGTTCCCACATCACAGTGCCCCCTTACATCAGGTTCCCCCATCACAGTGCCCCCTTACATCAGGTTCCCCCATCACAGTGTCCCCTTGCATCAGGTTCTCCCATTACAGTGCCCCTTTACATCAGGTTCCCCCATGACAGTGCCCCTTTACATCAGGTTTCCCCATCACAGTGTCCCCTTGCATCAGGTTCCCCCATCACAGTGCCCCCTTGCATCAGGTTCTCCCATCACAGTGCCACCTTACATCAGGTTCCCCCATCACAGTTCCCCTTTACATCAGGTTTCCCCATCACAGTGCCCCCTTACATCAGGTTCCCCCATTACAGTGCCCCCTTACATCAGGTTTCCCCATCACAGTGCCCCTTTACATCAGGTTTCCCCATCACAGTGCCCCCTTACATCAGGTTCCCCCATCACAGTGCCCCCTTACATCAGGTTCCCCCATCACAGTGTCACCTTACATAAGGTTCCACCCATCACAGTGTCCCCTTACATAAGGTTCCCCATCACAGTGTCCTCTTACATAAGGTTCCACCCATCACAGTGTCCCCTTACATAAGGTTCCACCCATCACAGTGTCCCCTTACATAAGGTTCCACCCATCACAGTGTCCACTTGCATAAGGTTCCCCCATCACAGTGCCCCCTTACACCAGGTTCCCCCATCACAGTGTCTCCATAAACAAGAAAGAATAGTCTGCACACCACGACTGTAGTCCAAAATCCTTTATTAGGACATTAATCATGATTAAGCACTTATAATAGTGTGAAACACGCCTACCGGGCATTTTGTCCCTGCGGTGTCACTCTTGGATATCCTAATAAAGGATTTTGGACTACAGTTATGGTATGCAGCCTATTCTTTCTTGTTCATTGGTTGCGGAGGCGAGCACCCACAAATTCCATTAGGCTTCCTCATCTCATCTGGAGCGGCAAGCCTTCTTTTGTACAGTGCCCCCTTACATCAGGTTCCCCCATCAGTGTCCCCATATATCAGCTTCCCCCATTACAGTGCCTCTTTACATCAAGTTCCCCCATCACAGTGCCCTCTTAAATCAGGTCCCCCCATCACAGTTTCCCCATACATCAGGTTCCCCCATCACAGTGTCCCCATACATCAGGTGTCCTCCATTACAGTGCCTCCTTACATCAGGTTCCCCCATCACAGTGTCCCCTTACATCAGGTTCCCCCATCACAGTGCCCCCTTACATCAGGTTTCCCCATACATCAGGTTTCCCCATCACAGTTTCTCCATACATCAGGTGCCCCCATCCATCAGAGTTGTGCCCCCCTCCCCTTCCCCCTTACAGATTACAAATGTTGTTCCCACCTGCAATGAAGGCAGCTCCTCCTTCCTCTCTGGTGAGCTCTCAGTCTCAGTCCTGGCTCTCTTTTGCCCCCTATAGGAGGGTGGAGAAAGCTGAGTCCTCTCTAGTGGAAACCAGACGCTGTTTCTTCTGACAGGAGTAACAGTGCAGTTACTCCTGTCAAAGAAAATCGTCACGAGTGGACAAATCGCCAGTGCATTCCTCCAACACAGCGCCCACATCCCCCCCAACCTTTTCCTGGCCCTGATAATGGGCCCCCCATGCAGCTGCGGCTCCTGGACAGTGCCCAGGTGTGCCCATTCATTAAGTCAGCCCTGCTACCGACTGTATGCCATATAGTAACATAGTAGGTGAGGTTGAAAAAAGTCCATTAAGTCCAACCTATGTGTGTGATTATATGTCTGTATTACATTGTAAATCCCTGTATGTTGTGGTCGTTCAGGTGCTTATCTAATCGTTTTTTGAAACTATCGATGCCCCCCGCTGAGACCACCGCCTGTGGAAGGGAATTCCACATCCTTGCTGCTCTTACAGTAAAGAACCCTCTTCGTAGTTTAAGGTTAAACCTTAAACCTTTTCTTCTAATTTTCTTCTAATTTTAGTGAGTGGCCACGTATCTTATTAAACTCCCTTCCACAAAAAAAGTTTTATCCCTATTGTGGGGTCACCAGTACAGTATTTGTAAATTGAAAACATATCCCCTCTCAAGCGTCTCTTCTCCAGAGAGAATAAGTTCAGTGCTCGCAACCTTTCCTCATAACTAGTATCCTCCAGACCAGAGATCTCAAACTGGCGGCCCTCCAGCTGTTGCGAAACTACAAGTCCCATGAGGCATTGCAAGGCTGACAGTTTACAAGCCTGACTCCCACAGGCAGAGACATGATGGGACTTGTAGTCCCACAACAGCTGGAGGGCCGCCAGTTTGAGACCCCTGCTCCAGACCCTTTATTAGCTTTGTTGCCCTTCTTTGTACTCGCTCCATTTGCAGTACTTCCTTCCTGAGGACTGGTGCCCAGAACTGGACAGTATACTCCAGGTGCGACCGGACCAGAGTCTTGTAGAGCAGGAGAATTATCGTTTTATCTCTGGAATTGATCCCTTTTAAATGCCAAAATCCTGTTTGCTTTGTTAGCAGCAGCTTGGCATTGCATGCCATTGCTGAGCCTATCATCTACTAGGACCCCCAGGTCCTTCTCCATCCTAGATTCCCCCAGAGGTTCTCCCCCCAGTCTATAGATTGCATTCATATTTTTGCCACCCAAATACATTATTTTACATTTTTCTACATTGAACCTCATTTGCCATGTAGTTGCCACTCCATTAATTTGTTCAGATCTTTTTGCAAGGTTTCCACATCCTGCGGAGAAGTTATTGCCCTGCTTAGCTTGGTATTGTCTGCAAATACAGAGATTGAACTGTTTATCCCATCCTCCAGGTCGTTTATGAACAAATTAAATAGTATGGTCCCAGCACAGAACCCTGGGGAACCCCACTACCCACCCCTGACCATTCTGAGTACTCCCCATTTATCGCCACCCTCTGAACTCGCCCTTGTAGCCAGTTTTCAGTCCATGTACTCACCCTATGGTCCATGCCAACGGACTTTATTCTGTACAGTCAACGTTTATGGGGAACTGTGTCAAATGCTTTTGCAAAATCTAGATATACCACGTCTACGGGCCTTCCTTTATCTAGATGGCAACTCACCTCCTCATAGAAGGTTAATAGATTCTTCATGAATCCATGCCGATTACTGCTAATGATACCCTGATAAACTGGTGGCAGCCTGGAATTTTATACACACTAGCAACCGTCGGCTGTCAGATGGAAGCGATCTGGCAATTGTACAGCCGCTGGATCGGTTCCACATTCCCTGGCAACAGTACCAGGGCAGGATCATCTAGAGTCCAGGGTGAACATGCCAAACTGCACCCCACCCCAAGATGTATGAGCATTATGTGTCAGCAAAAATCCCCCCCACAAAAACACTAAGGGCTAAACTGCATGCTTACCCCCTAAGCATAAATTGCCCCTCTTCCCAGTACAAATCTGCCCCCTGCTGAAATCCCCCTTATCAGCACAAATCTTTGACCCCCCCCCAATCCCTCTCAGCTCAAATGCGCCCCCCCCCCACAAAAAAAATCACCCCTAGCACAAATTATATACCCCTAAAATTTCCCCTCTTAGTATACATCTTCTCCCCCCACTTCAAATTCCCCCTTCCAACACAAATCCACCCTCCTAGCACAAATCTTCTTCCCCCCAACACAAGTCCCCTTAGTTCAACACTCTTAGCACCCCCCCACCCCCCCAAAAAATAATAATTCCCCTCTTAGAACAATACTTACCCCCTGCCGCCCCCTAAATTCCCCCTTCCTACACAAATCCCCTTCTTGTGGCACCCCCTACCTCACATGATAGCACAGTGCCCAGGGCAGCTGCCCCTCCTGCCCACCCCTTGTACTGGCCCTGCCTGGCAATAGTGCCCCCACCCAGGCTCCGTGCTCCTATCAGTGGACCCGGGACCAGCATGGCAGGTGCCACTAAGAAGAGGAGGGGAGATTAGAAAACATCCATTCACTGCTCTCTCCTTCCTACTAAGAACCTGGAAGTGACATGTAACGCATCACTTCCTTTTTCTGATGTCACTTTCTCTAGTCGGTCTGGCCTGGGGAAGAAGCTAATGGAAATGAGAGAAGGAAGCAATGGAAGGGGAGCAAGTGCTGCTGCTAGGGTAAAAGTAAAGGTTCATATTAATGTTACAAGTCTTTATACCTTCATTAATAAGATTAATAATAATAAATATAAAATCAATTATCTAAATTCTCACTAGTAAGGTCACAGCCAAAAAGTTCCATCCTCAGGCCCGCCCTACTTCCAGTGTGCAGCGGGTGGATCCTTATGAAACGAGCGATGATAGGAGGATTAAAAGAGTTCTCTCGAATACTAGAGGCGTCGACATTTCCAAAAAATACCTGCAGATAAACAAATCAATGCATTCATTAAGTGACCAATTAACGTTTGGAAAAAAAGATAGACATGTGAAAATCATGACGTTAAGGCCCCATTCACACCTGCGCAATTATCTGCTTGAAGCTCAAAAAATGCCGGAGGAGAAAAAAAACATTCTCTATGGAGACGGTTCGCATCTCCACTCCATGTCGCCTGAAGCCAAACCCCTGAAGATCAAACGAGTTATGGAGCTTTTTTTTTTGTCGCTCGAATCGGGCAGATTTGGGCATTTTTTGCGTGATTGTATTCCCATAGAAATCAATGGAAACGGGCGTAAAGTAAAAAATTAAATAGTAATTATATATAAATAAATAAATGTAAAATAAAGAGACGCTTGAGAGGGGATATAATTTCAATATACAAATACCGTACTGGTGACCCCACAATAGGGAGAAAACTTTTTCGCGGAAGGGAGTTTAACAAGACTTGTGGCCACTCATTAAAATGAGAAGAAAAGTGGGTTAACTTTAAACTACGTAGAGGGTTCTTTACTGTAAGAGCGGCAAGGATGTGGAATTCCCTTCCACAGGCGGTGGTCTCAGCGGGGAGCATCGATAGTTTAAAAAAACAGATAAGCACCTGAACGACCACAACATACAGGGATATACAATGTAACACTGACACATAATCACACACATAGGTTGGACTTGATGGACTTGTGTCTTTTTTCAACCTCACCTACTATGTAATTATGCCCAGTTCTTCTGCATTTTTTTTAATTAATCAACATTACATATGGGGTCTATTTATAAAAATTAAAAAAAATTCACCATGTGACCATGTGAATATCCCAGCCATCGCAAATGATCCCTCTGATGTGTCTAATGCCCTGTACACACGGTCGGACATTCCGACAACAAAATCCTAGGATTTTTTTCCGACGGATGTTGGCTCAAACTTGTCTTGCATACACACGGTCACACAAAGTTGTCGGAAAATCCGATCATTCTGAACGCGGTGACGTAAAACACGTACGTCGGGACTATAAACGGGGCAGTAGCCAATAGCTTTTATCTCTTTATTTATTCTGAGCTTGCGTGGCACTTTGTGCGTCGGATTTGCGTACACACGATCGGAATTTCCGACAACGGATTTTGTTGTCGGAAAATTTTATATCCTGCTCTCAAACTTTGTGTGTCGGAAAATCCGATGGAAAATGTGTGATGGAGCCCACACACGGTTTGAACTTCCGACAACAAGGTCCTATCACACATTTTCCGTCGGAAAATCCGACCGTGTGTACAGGGCATTATATGTTTTTTCCCAGGACCATCAGCTCCATCTAGTGACCATAATGCTGTATTTTCCTCATTGCGGTAAAATTAATAAGGCCACTAGATGGTGTTGATGAGCTTAGGAAACAAACATTTTAGACACATTACGGGAGTTATTCGTGAATGCTGATCACATAGCGAATGTATAAAGAGACCCCATGAGGTGCAAAAACATTCCATTTGAACATAACAATCGGTCTGGGGACTGGATCGGCAGGTGAATTTACCAACTCGGCCCCTCACACATGTATTCTTCTTATGCATCAGAACAATTTTACATTTTAGCTATAGGCCTATTGATTCAGTCTGGGGGAACTGGGATCACTCTGTGCGAGCCAATCTACCTTACATAGCAGGAAACATCTAACAGGGGCTCTAATCCTTCTCCACTAATTAAAAACTTAAAAAAAATACGTTTGGCTTCAACAATATAAGATGTCTATTTTTTTTCCAACTGCTGCAAAAATACATACATACCATCTGATTACTACTGGTGTTCCCTTGGTACTGGTTCCACTTTTCTCCATCCAGGCTATAGAAGATAATATATTGGGATATGTACAGGGTAAGGAATTTCTGTCGAGCGCCTTGAGTTTGTATGGCGTGAATCACCATAGGTGCCAGAAGATCCACCTGAAATAATAGACAATGAAACAAAAGTTTTATTTAGCTTCTCATCCTCCATATTTGCAGCTACCTTATCTGGGGGTTTCCTAAGTCTTCTATGCAGTATTAGCCCATTTCCCTGGGCCATATACATTAATGAAGCCACAAAGGTTTTGAGATGTTAATTTTCCTACAGTAGGATGATCTTCTTCTCCAATGGTCCAATAGGAACATTATTGGCTAGCACTTTTAAATGAAACTTAATTTTTCGGCCCCTAAGGGCTCCTTCAGCATTTATGCACATTTTGGCATGCTTACCTTACAAAGTCCTCTCCTCCCAAGAGGTTCCCATTGTCGCTCTGTCTTGGTCTTTCTGAGTAAGGAAGTCTTAGATGAAGATCCACTTTCAAGCGCAACTCCAGACTCTAAGCTCCTCCCCTGAGGATCTCCCCTTAAGACCTTTATTGCAGCATGGTATCCTTTTCTTGGTATATATCTTTTTCTGATTTTTTCTAGTGCATCTGGGTATAAAAGTATTGGCTGGAGAACTGCTTTAAAGCCCAACCCCAGGTTTCATGTTCCTCCCCTGAGGAATCCCCCCTTTAAGGCCTCTATGACAGTATGGTATTCTATTTTATATGTACCCTTTTTCTGATGTCATCTAGCCCATTTGGGCCTGGAAATTCACTATGAAGCCCAAGTCCAGGCTGCATGCTCCTCCCCTGAGGATCCCCCTTTAAAGCTTCTATGACAGTATAGTATCCTTTTTTTTTTCATTTTATATGTACTTTTTCCTGATGTCTTCTAGCCCATCGGGGCTTGGAAGTCTTGGCTGGAGATCCAGTTACTAGCCAGTCACACGATGCGCCAAATTATTTTCACCTTCTACTGGCAGTAAGCAATCCCGGATGATGCAGAGAATGGCCCTCAAGTGATCAGCACCGCTCTTTGCATTAATCCATTCAGAGCATTGCATTAAGAGTATTAATATTATTGCACTTTTTACATTGAGTGCTCAATAGCAGGGGCCAGGACACCCTTCACTTCCAGCCTGTCCCCAGTCAATGGGGATGAGGATATCTTTTGGTGGATTACAGATACTGCGGGGGGGGGCAGCTTTGGATTTAGTTACCACAGTCAGAGTTTTTTTTCTAAAATGAACCTGCGGTTGGGTTTTAAGTACATTAAGCCAGCAGAAATATTTGTTTTTTTAACCTGTCCAATCATTATTTTTCCTGACAAGCCTTGGTTGGCAACTTCAAGGGCTAAGTGCTCTCCAAGGTGGGGGAACACAGTAAAGGAACAGGACTGTAGCGGCAAAAGTAGACTTGACACATCTTCGTGGGGCAGTTGAGCATAAGAGGACAAAGGATTCATTAATATTTGGGATTCTGGAGAACCTCCCCAGCATCAGTAATGCACACTGGGCAGCTCTTTATGTCACCCACGTGTATGGGCTCCTAGGGGTGTATTAAAAAAATGTGCATAGCTGTTCATCCATGGACATTGCATGTAAATTTATTCTGCGCAAATAGTGCAGAATCGAGCGTCTGTGAACAGCAATTTTCAAGTCTTGCCACAGATTCTCAATTGGATTTAGGTCTGGACTTTGACTGGACCATTCTAACACATGAATATGCTTTGATCTAAACCATTCCATTGTAGCTCTGGCTGTATGTTTCGGGTCGTTGTCCTGCTGGAAGGTGAACCTCCGCCCCAGTCTCAAGTCTTTTGCAGACTCTAACAGGTTTTCTTCTAAGATTGCCCTGTATTTGTCTCCATCCATCTTCCCATCTACTCTGACCAGCTTCCCTGTCCCTACTGAAGAAAAGTATCCCCACAACATGATGCTGCCACCACCATGTTTCACGATGGGGATGGTGTGTTCAGAGTAATGTGCAGTGTTTTTACGCCACACACAGCGTTTTGCATTTAGGCCAAAAAGTTCAATTTTGGTCTCATCTGACCAGATCACCTTCTTCCACATGTTTGCTGTGTCCCCCACATGGCTTCTCACGAACTGCAACCAAGAATTGTTATGGCTTTCTTTCACCAATGTCTTTCTTCTTGTCACTCTTCCATAAAGGGCAGATTTGTGGAGAACACGACTAATAGTTGTCCTGTGGACAGATTCTCCCCCCTGAGCTGTGGATCTCTGCAGCTCCTCCAGAGTTACCATGGACCTCTTGGCTCTTCTCTGATGAATGCTCTCCTCGCCCGGCCGGTCAGTTTAGGTGGACGGCCATGTCTTGGTAGGTTTGCAGTTGTGCCATACCCTTTCCATTTTTGGATTATGGATCGAACAGAGCTCCGTGAGATGTTCAAAGCTTGGGATACATTTTTATAACCTAACCCTGCTTTAAACTTCTCCACAACTTAATCCCTGACCTGTCTGGTGTGTTCCTTGGCCTTCAAAATGCTGTTTGTTCACTAAGGTTCTCTAACAAACCTCTGAGGGATTCACAGAACATCTGAATTTATACTGAGAGTACATTACACACAGGTGGACTCTATTTATTAATTAGGTGACTTCTGAAGGCAATTGGTTCCACTAGATTTTACTTAGGGGTATCAGAGTAAAGGGGGCTGAATACAAATGCACGCCACACTTTTCACATATGTATTTGTAAAAAATTTTGAAAAACATTTATCATTTTCCTTCCACTTCACAATTATGTGCCACTTTGTGTTGGTCTATTACATAAAATCCCAATAAAATACGTTTACATTTTTGGTTGTAACATGACAAAATGTGGAAAATTGCAAGGGGTATGAATACTTTTTCAAGGCACTTTATTAATTACGCAGGTCCTATGGCTGATTAACGTGGTAAGTAAATCCACTTGGTGCCCTACCTGCATTAAATTAGCTCCGGGAACCTGTGTAGTTATTATGTGTTCAGTTTTAAAGGGATGAGGAGGCAACCCTAAGCCCCAGCAAGGAGCCATGAAATGGGAGATCTCATCTCAAGGGTCAAAGGAACCCCAGCCAGCAGCCAGGAGACAGAGGGTCTCACTCAGGGCTCAGAGGAGCCCTGCCAGGAGTCGGAGGACAGAGGGTCTCACCCAGGGGTCAGAGGAGCCCCAGCCAGGAGTCAGGAGACAGAGGTTCTCACCCAGGGGTCAGAGGAGCCCCAGTCAGGAGTCAGGAGACAGAAGGTCTTACCCAGGGGTCAGAGGAGCCCTGCCAGGAGTCAGGAGACAGAAGGTCTTACCCAAGGGTCAGAGGAGCCCCAGCCAGGAGTCAGGAGACAGAGGGTCTCACCCAGGGGTCAGAGGAGCCCTGCCAGGAGACAGGAGACAGAGGGTCTCACCCAGGGGTCAGAGGAGCCCCAGCCAGGAGTCAGGAGACAGAGGTTCTCACCCAGGGGTCAGAGGAGCCCCAGTCAGGAGTCAGGAGACAGAGGGTCTCACCCAGGGGTCAGAGGAGCCCCAGCCAGCAGCCAGGAAAAGGAAGTCTCATTCCAGGAGTCAGGTAGGCTCCTATCGGAGTGTTAGGTAAACCCCTATCCAGAGGCCAGCAGTGGGCTGTGAAGCAGGCACTGCGACTAAAGACTAAGAACCAGGGGAGCTGGACAATAAAGTCAGAGGAACTGGTAAGAAGAGCAGCGGTGCTGCCTACAAGAGAGCCAGATGGCTCTGCGTTTTCAGTTGACTTTTCATGTTGATGGTGGAAACCCCTGCGTTGGCAACTGATGCGTATGTGAATTTTCCATTTTGTTCAATAAAAGTTGGCCCACCATGCCCTAAAATACAGTTTAAACTGGCGCAATTTGTTATAAATAGGCTCTGTCCTTGGGCCTCTCCTTTTCTCACTCTATACCTCTTCCCTGGGCCAGTTGATCACCTCCCATGGCTTCCAATACCATCTCTATGCCGATGACACACAGATCTATCTCTCCACTCCCCAACTCACCCCCACTATCTCCTCATGGATCTCAAACTTGCTGAATGACATATCGGTATGGATGTCACACCACTTCCTCAAACTTAATCTTTCTAAAACTGATTTTGTTATATTTCCTCCTTCACGGTCCCCCTCCTGTGACTTCACCATTAATATCAACAACACAACCATTGGTCCCTCCACACATGCCAGAGTCCTGGGTGTAATCCTTGACTCTGACCTCTCCTTCAGCCCCCATATCCAATCACTGGCTAAATCCTGCCGCCTTAACCTCCGCAACATCTCCAAAATTCGACCCTTTCTGACTAATGACACTACAAAACAACTTATTCACTCTTTGATTATTTCCCGCCTCGACTATTGCAACTCTCTCCTTAATGGCCTACCCTTAAGCAGGCTATTCCCCCTTCAGTCTATTATGAATGCTGCTGCTAGACTAATACACCTCACTAATCGATCCGTGACTGCTGCTCCTCTCTGCCAATCCCTTCACTGGCTTCCCCTACCCCACCGTGTAAAATTCAAAATGCTAACCATAACATACAAGGCCATTCACAACATCGCCCCCATCTACATCACCAACCTCATCTGCAGATATCGCCCAAATCGCCCCCTCCGCTCCTCCCAGGACCTCCTGCTCTCTAGCTCCCTTGTTACCTCCTCCCATGCTCGCCTTCAGGACTTCTCCAGAGCCTCTCCCATCCTCTGGAATTCCCTGCCCCAGTATGTCCGATCAGCCCCTACCCTGTCCACCTTTAGGAGATCCTTGAAAACTCATTTATTCAGGGAAGCCTATCCCACACCCACATAACTGTCCCTGAGCCACCCCCATCAAATCATTCTTTGCAGATATTACCTTTTGTACCACCACCCCCTCCCTTTTAGAATGTAAGCTCTACGAGCAGGGCCCTCCTGTACCTTTTGTATTGTACTGTAATTGTGTTGTCCCCCTTATACATTGTAAAGCGCTGAGTAAACTGTTGGCGCTATATAAATCTCGTATAATAATAATAAATAGACTCTTTAGTGTTCTGATATTTACCAAACCAACAAATGCTATTTTCAAGCAAATTGGCACTTTTTTTTTTTTTTACCAACCCTCACCTGAATCCAAGAATTCTGACTGTTTACACTCCAGGCGTTTATAGTCCCGCTGTTTCCCAGTCTGGCCAGGGATGGCACCCAAGATGCTTTATTAACAAAAGGGAAAAGGATAATGACAGTACATAAGAACAAAACAACAAAAAAATATCTAGGTGCACCCTATCTTTGGCCCGTCATGTACTCTGTGAAGTCTACCTCACCACCTCATTAGGAACACCTAATGCCGCGTACACACAGTCAGAATTTCCGTCAGAAAAAGTCTGATGGGAGCTTTGCATCGTATATTCCGACCATGTGTATGCCCCATCGGACTTTTTCAGTCGAAAATTCAGACGGACTTAGATAGAGAACATGTTCTATATTTTTCCGACGGAACAAATTACTATCGGAAAAAACGCTCGTCTGTATGCTGTTCCGACGAGATTAGCAGAAGGAGCCCAAAGGGTGGCGCACTGGCTATTGAACTACCTTTTTCTAGTGCCGTCGTACGTGTTGTACGTCACCGCGTTCTTGACGGTCGGAATTTGGTGTGACCGTGTGTTTGCAAGACAGCTTGAGTAGAATTCCGTCAGAATTCCGTCGCAAAAACCTTCAGAGTTTATTCCGACGGTAAAATCGGTCGTGTGTAGAGGGCATAAAGAGTGGAGAGACCATGGAGTAGGCAGCTTTACTAAAGTACACTATATAGCCAAAGGGTTGTGGACACCTGACCATCGCAACAACCCCCTTCAAATGAGTGATCTCAGGATTCCAAGTGAATGTTACCGTCAATGGTAACGGAATACAAAGAATATGGAGCGTATTCATAAAAACTTTGTATAGCTGTTCGTACATCAAAACTGCATGTAAATTCATCTTTTGTAAATGGGGCAATAAAGGATGGTATCAAGCTATATTCTCTTTAGATCGATTGTCATTAATGGAAAACAAAAATGTGAATGTTTGGGGACAATACCACATTACGGTCTCTAGATGGAGCTGAGTATCATAAGAAATAAGTAAGCTCCATCTAGTGGCCACAATGCCCTATTTTTACGATTTACACTGCTGTTTTCAATGAATAACGTTCAATCTGCAGAGAATATGCATTTGCTGATCTGCCACAGTACATATACTGCAGCAGGTTGGCACATGAAGGTACAATCACACACCTGTACTTGATGTGCCTGCACTCAGTTTAGGAGCGCACCCCCCTGCGACCGCCAGACACAGCAGATTGAGGAACCCAATACTCTAGGGCCGGTAATCATGTGATCGCTGTGCAATCACATGATCACAATGTCTACAAAGCTGTTATGAATGAATGAATTCATAACAGCTGTGCTGCCTGTGCTGTGATTGGCCTACAGCTATCACAGTGTACCTGGGCAGATCACAGCACCCTGTACCATGTGATTAGCTGTAGCCAATCACAGATCACTAGTCTTCACATCTGTCATGAATGGCTAACCCATTAATGGCAAATAAAAACTTTGCTGTTGCAATGACCTTCATTGTAACAACAAAATGTAAAAGAAAAAATTTAAAAAATTAAAAAAAAAAGGGAAAAATTTTGAATAAAAAAATTATTATTTTAACATACAAGTAGCACAGTGCTGAACAGCAAAAAATGTCCTCGTCATGAAAGTGGTAAAACCTTCTGGAGTTGAAGTGGCTGTAGCCTGAGAACATTTGATTTTGTCACATTCACACAGAACACATTTAGATGCAGTTTCAACAGATAAACTGATATTTACACTTTTTTTTTTTTTTTTTATAAATACAATCCCCTCAACCTTGTGGCATTTTCTTTTTCAGCTCCATAAAGGCACAGACCAGTCTGGTGTGGAGGGACTTGAGTGACCTACACACAGCCCTGACCTCAACCCTATCGAACACCTTCAGGATAACCAGGAATGTTGATTGTGAGCCGGGTCTTCTCCTCCATCACTAGTACCTGGCCTCACAAATGTTCTTGTGGCTGCATCAGGACAGCCGCAAAGGGGGAACCAAGTTAATGCCCATGCTTTGTTTTCAGAATGGAAATGTCCAACATGCCCATATAGGTTTTGATGGTCAGATGCCCACAAACTTTGACCCCATAATGTATGTCATATATTTTATTTGAGGTTGCACCTATGCATTTCTGGTTATCTTGTTGTATATGTTTGTTTTGTCTCCTTTATAGTAATTTTTTAAAAATATTTTAATTTCTTACCGTAATGCCCTGAAGCAGTTATCTGTGAATCTTTGATTTTTCCTGATGATAAACCAAGAGGTTGGTGACACCCTAAAAGACAAATCACATGTACAATATGTATTATGTTCTAAATATCTAAATTACAAACATGTAATGATGCATTAATATGTACACTATATGGACAGAGGTATTTGGCCCCTCTCCAAGTGATTGGGTTCAGGTATTTCCAGTGAAGGGTACTGTTAATATTATAAAATAAAAATACATTTTAGACAATTATTCTCATCCACCATTGTGGTAACAGTCTGAGGAAGACCCCTTTCTGTTCCAGCATGACTGTACCCCTGTGTACAAAGCCAGCTCCATAGAGACATGGTTTGACCAGTTTGGTGTGGAGGAACTTGAGGGTCCTGCATAGAGCCCTGACCTCATACCCTACATAAGGAAGAACTTAAGGATAAGGTCTTCTCATCCAATATCGGTTCCTGCCCTCAGCACTAAATCTAAATCTTGTGGAACATTTTCCCAGGACAATGGAGACTGTTATAGCTGTAATGGGGGCAACCCTATAATAATGGCCATGGGTTTTGTAAATGAATGTCCAACAAGCTTATAGAGGTGTGAAGGTCACTTTTTGGGCGTAAATTGTAGATTTAATTACATCTTTAATCACAATATTGCCATGTTTTAAATATTAAAATTACAAACAACACCCAGTCACTCATCTCCACAAACTTATCTTTGCATAGACTCACTTGGATCATAGACTAGGTAGAGTGCTGTCATATTATAGTTATTATGTTCTCCTTCTGGTTCTATAAGCCACAGGCCAGTTGTCTGAGCTGTCATTTCCAAAGTCACCCCAACACCTGAAATAAAGACATCAATGAAAGTTGAAGAGAGTAAAAAAAAAAGTTGACAAAAAAACCCAAAAAAACAAAATTGAAATTCCATATCTTCCAGAAGAGCCCGTGCGTTTTAGCAGCCTTCATGTTAATTCTATGAATTAATGAATTAAAAAAAAATATTAATACAATGTATTAATGGAATTCGTACTTAACTAAACTCCTTCTGTCACAGCCATTCAGGGGCAATATTAGAAAACATGGGGCCCCATACAGCCCTTGGGCACCCAGCGGAGAATAATGATGGTTGTAGGTGTAGCATAATTGTGATAATAGTAGGGGGGGGGGGTTAAAACTTGAGGTGTAGAGGTCAGAAGTATGTAATATAAAGAGTGCATGGGTCAGAAGTATTTATTGTACAGAGTGCAGGGGTCAGAAGTATGTAATGTAGAGAGTGCAGGAATCAGAAGTATGGAAAGTATAGAGTGCAGGGTTCAGAAGTATGTAATGAACAGAGTCCATGGGTAAGATGTATGTAATGTACAGAGTCCATGGGTCAGAAGTACGTAATGTACAGAGTGCAGGGGTCAGAAGTATGTAATGAATAGAGTGCGTAACATACAGAGTCCAGGGTTCAGAAGTATGTAACGTACAGAGTGCAGGGTTCAGAAGTATGTAACGTACAGAGTGCAGGGTTCAGAAGTATGTAACATATAGAGTGCAGGGGTCAGAAGTATGTAATGTATAGAGTGCAGGGGTCAGAAGTATGTAATGTATAGAGTGCAGGGTTTAGAAGTATGTAATGTACAGAGTACAGATGTCAGAAGTATGTAATGAATAGAGTGTAGGGGTCAGAACAATAGAACAATAGATCCACAACAGCAACTAAAGAGCCCCACCAGCAATAACAGATCTTCAAACAGCCACCATCAATAGACCATCTAGTAGCCGGCAACAATAGACCTCGACCATCAAAAGTAGATTGCTCCCAGCAACATTAAAGCAACACTTGATATCCCACCAACAATAGATCTGCCTCAGCAGCAAAACAGCCCCACCGGTAATAACAGATACCCCAGCAGCCAGCAAAAAATAGACCCTCCACAAAAATAGACCCTTCCCACCAACATAAAACACCCAAGCAACAATACATGCCCCACCTGCAACAATAGAGCCACCCCAGTAACAAAAGAGTCTCAGCAGCAATAAAATATCCCCCAGCAGCCACCATCAATAGACCATTTAACAGCCAGCAACAATAGACACCCCCCACCCCCTCAAAAGTAGATCTCTCCCAGGAACATAAAACAATTAGGCAACAATGATTCCCCGCCAGCAACAATAGACCTCCCGAAACAGTAGACCACCCCCAGCAACAATACACCCCCTCATGACAATAGGTCACCCAGCAGCCAGCATCAATAGAATCTCCCAGCAACAATAGACTCCCAACCAGCAACAATAGATGCATCCAGCAACTAAAGAGCCCTACCAGCAATAATAGATCCCCAAACACCCGCCACCAATAGACCATCTAGCAGTCAGCAACAAGAGACCCCCCCCCCCCACAAAAGTAGACCCTTCCCAGTAACATAAAACACCCAAACAACAATAGATGCCCCACCTGTAACAGCAACAGCAACAAAAGAGTCTAAGTAGCAATAATAGATCCCTCAGCAGCCACCATCAATAGACCATTTAGCAGCCAGCAACAATAGACTATCAAAAGTAAATCTCTCCCAGCAACATAAAACAATTATGCAACAATAGATTCCACCACCAGCAACAATAGACCTCCCACAACAGTATATAAGAGAGAGGAGCCGACAACTCCAAATTCCTTGATGCAAAAATGCATTGGCTACATTTGAGAATTAAAATGCTGATGCGTTTTGATGTGAGCCTTAGTTATAGCCAACAGTAGACCACCCCCAACAATACACCCACTCATGACAATAGATCATCCAGCAGCCAGCATCAATAGATCCCCCAGCACACCCCTTGCTAGCACATACTTTCCGTGCTGGAGGTTCCAGAGCTGCAGACCACTGACAAAAAAACATCCTCTACTCCTACTAGTAAGTCAACCCCTTTGTGGTGGAAACCATGCGTGTCTTTGGATTTAGTGGAAACGCTACGTCAATAGTTGTGGTGGAAACCATGCGTGTCTTTGGATTTAGTGGAAACGGTACTTCAATAGTCATTTCCCATACATAGAAGGATGAAATCCTACAACAATCCTTACCAGGGTATAGGTTCACTATACTACATGGGTGGCCCTTCTGGCTTCCTTGCTTGAGGATGTTCCCATGAAACTGCACAGGAAGGATGTCTCTTCCTCCCACGTTCAGTAGATGCCATCGTGTCTTTCTATCCAAAGGCGAGACGAGTCCAGGAAGAGAGTCACCCACATAGCCATTGATTGCTAAAAAGCCAAGAAAGATTAAAAAAAATAAATAAATAAATAACAATATAACTCTTTACTGAAATGAGATCATAGAAGCATCATTGCCCAACCAGGATAGGTAGATACAACCCAGGATCTCCTCACTTTTTAGGAATTTCCTCACTTCCTGTTTTGGCTATGGGAAAGGACGTAAAGGGAAATTTCCCCAATGGCAGATAAAAACTGATCCTTAATAAATCGAAAATAAAATAGCAAATTTTCTTTAGTTCAACTTTGAGTGATAATAAGAATATCGTCAATAGACAAGGAGCAGCGGGATGTCTGTAAATACAAAATATACAGGATAATTTAACGGAAGGAAGCAATAATTCAATAGCCGCCCACCCTTCTAATATGAACACAGAACAAGGGCTCTTGGAGGGGAGAATGTATCTATTGGTTTACTGCTGGGAGGGGGGAGCTGAGCTGCTGAGTCACTGCTGGCAGGGGGACCTGAAATGCTGAGCCACTGTTGGTACTGCCAGGGGAGAGCAGGGGGAGCTGCTGAGTCATTGCTGGGAGTGGGGAACAATTGAACTGCTGAGAGAAGACTTCAGCGAATCTGCCGTGAACTTTGAGAATGAATTGCTCCACTATGCCTGCAGCTACTGAGGTCAGTGGGGGCTTGTTTTAAAGTTGATTAAATTGCTTACCAATAATGCTTAAAAAAACTGAATGCCTATAGCCCTGCCACAGAAATTAGAAAAATGAATTGGTCCACAGTGCTCACGGCTACTGAGGTCAGTGAGGTGTTAGTTTAAAGTTGGTCTAATTGCTTGCCAAGAATGCTTTAAAAAATATGAATGTCTATAGTGATTCTGCTTGAACTTTGAGGATGAATTGCTCCACAATGCCTACAGTTACTGAGGTCAGTGGGGGCTTGTTTTAAAGTTGGTCTTGTCAAGTGTCAGGGCTGGGCTCAGCCCTTCCTTCTCAGAGCTGGCTGCTCAGCTGTCAGCTAATTGCCAGCTCCCATCTCTCTCCACAGTTACTCAGCTGTTGATGATATCCTGCCCGTCAGTCCTGCCTACTTAAGTCGTCCAGTCCGGAGGAGCTCTGCCTTCGCCTTGGTCACATCACAAGAAACATCTCCTGCAGTCCTGTTTATTTATTTATTTTTTTTTTTTAAATTCTTTATTTTCTGACAGTCATATATAACATGCCACTTGAAACTTGAAACATTTCTTTTTAAACATCATCTCAACATATGCATATTCTTTCTATCATAATATAGCTTTTTCACTCGTTTCCTTACCAATTGACTCTAAGTCTCTTCTATTCCAAGGGCAAGCATATAATTCCCCCTTTTTCATTTCCCCTAACCCCATTACCCCCCAACCCCACCAGTACAAAAAAAAAAAAAAACGTTATTTACCCCACCCCCCCAAGGGGGGGGGAAGGGGGGGACCCCTCTCCTCAGGTCCATTCGGTCTTATCTATCCCCCTTCTCCTGCTCTCTAATTCTATACTCTACTAGGGGAGACCAAATCCTCCGATATTTCTCATCTTGTTCTTTCAGCATCATCGTCAAGTTTTCCATTTGTTGAATTTCTGTGATTCTAGCCCACCACTGAGATTTAGTCGGAGGGACTGTACTCTTCCACAGAGCCGGGATACACGCCCTTGCGGCGGTGAGAAGGTGTCTAAGCAGAGACTTCCTATATTTTTCCACCGATAGGGGGACATCATTTAATAGAAATGCAGCCGGGTTGCTCCCAAGAGACACACCTGTAATGTCCTTAATCGTTTCCTCAACTGTTTCCCAGAAGCCCTTAATATCCTCACATTCCCAGAATATATGTGTCATCGTTCCCACCCCCCTCTTACAGCGCCAACATCTATCTGAAACTTGAGGATAAATTTTTTGAAGGGCTGCTGGTGTTCTATACCATCTGGTAAGGATTTTATATCCTCCCTCTTGGTATCTGCTGGCAATTGATGTTTTATGTACTGATTTTAATATTTTTGTCTTCTGCTTTTGAGTAAACGTTACTCCTAGCTCTCTCTCCCAGGCTTGCATAAAGTTGAACTCCTGTGGCACTTCCAGGCTTGTTAATATTTCATAAAAATGTGATAAGGAATGCCTGATATTTTCACCATTTAGGCAGGTCCGTTCAAACCTAGTCAGCTCCCGTATTACTGAGAATTTTTTATTTTTTGAGCGGATATACGCTCCTAACTGCATAGCCCTAAAATAATCCAGATCTTCTGTCACCTCTCCCTCTATCTCGCCTCTTGTCATCAGGCGGCGGTCCCTAGAAAAGTCTATCAGCCTACTTTTCCCTTTGTATTTTATTACTTCATACCTCCGATCGATTAACCCTGGTAAGAAGTCCGGGGCACCCAATACCGGGGTCATTGGGCTCGGAATTGGTGAAAGATTTGTTTTTTTGAAGATCATGTAAGTGGAGCGGATAGTTGCCCCTGTTAACGGGTGTTTTTTCACTATGGTGGGTAATTCTGATTTTTTAATCCATGCTAATCCTTCCAATGGAATTTTAGACGTCGCCTGCTCTAACTGTATGTGCGGTTTCCTTACCGAGGCGCACCATTCCACCACTCTCGCTAGTTGTAGGGCTTCCCAGTAGTGTACTGGGTCTGGGAAACCAATACCTCCTTTCCCTTTTGGGAGTACTAGGATATTTCTCCTTATCCTTGCTGGTTTACCTGCCCATATAAACCTTAAAAACCCTGATCTAAGGCCCTTTAGAAAGTTTGATGGGATCTTTATTGGTAACGTTTGAAACAAATAGAGAATTCTGGGCATCACGTTCATCTTTATAATGTTTGTCCTTCCAAACCAGGTAAAGATGTCCCTATCCCATCTCCTAAAATCTTGTTTAATTTGTCTTGACAGCGGGGCATAGTTTAGTTCAAACATTCTACTAAGTTTCTTTGGAATTTTAGTCCCCAGATAACTTATGTGGGAATCTGTCCACCTAAAATTAAATTGTGCTTTTATCCGATATATTTCAGTTGTGTCCATCTCCAACCCCATAGCTTCAGACTTAGTATAGTTTACCTTATAGTTTGCTAACTCCCCATACTCATTTAACTCGCTTAGAAGGGAAGGGAGGGATATAGTTGGAGAGGTAATGAAGAAGATCAAGTCATCAGCATATGCTGCTAATTTGTGTTCCTCTCTCTCCGTCTTAATACCCCTGATATTACAATCCGCACGTATTTTCCTTAGGAAAGGTTCCAGTGTAAGAATGAAAATGATTGGTGAGAGAGGACACCCCTGCCGCGTTCCGTTTTGTATCTCAAAGGGATCCGATAGCCTATCATTAACCTTAACCCTTGCGCTTGGAATTGAGTAAAGGTTTGAGAACCAGCTCAACATTCCTTCACCCAGTCCGATCTGTTGTAAGGTTGTTTTGAGAAAGATCCAGTCAACCCTATCGAAAGCTTTTTCTGCGTCCGCTGAGAACAGTACGAGGGGTTCCTGTCTGCTCTGTGCTGTATATATTGCATTTATTACTCTTTGCGTGTTTTCCCTACCTTCCCTTCCTGCCGTAAATCCCACCTGGTCTGGATGAATCAGGTGCAGTCCTGTTTAACGACTGGCTTTGCTGACATCCCTTCTGGCTCTGGATTCTGCTTGCTGTTTCACTACTTTGATCCTTGACTTCTGGCTTCGCTGACTATCCGTTCCGGTTACTGAACTGTTTTGACTACGTTTGTTCTTTTTACTTTTATTATTAAACAAGTGTGATTTAACTGTACTTCTGTCTTGGTCTGATTTCATGGTTTCTGACATGTTTAAAAAACCCTGAATATCTATTGACCTGCCACAGAACTCTGAGGAAGCATTCCTCCACAGTGCCTGCAGCTACTGAGGTCAGTGAAGGATTGTTTTGAAGTTAATCTAACTGCTTGTCAAGAATGTTTAAAAACGGAATAACTATAGCCCTACCACAGAACTTTGAGGATGAATTGCTCTACAGTGCCGGCAGCTACTGAGGTCAGTGGAGGATTGTTTTAGGCTCCATGCACACTGGCTTAAATAATGTTGCTTCTTTTGTGTTCTGCCTGTAGAAGCAGCTCAATGTTATTCTATGTGTCCATGCACATTAGGACGTTTAGAGGCATATTTTGGGCTCAACCTTAGAGGCAGGAAAAAAAACCCTTCTAGACTTTGTACAAAAAATGCTCTATATGAGAGTTTTTTTAAGGCCAGTGTGCATGGAGCCTAAAAGTTCATCTAATTGCTTGTCGGAAAACAAAAAAACTGAATATCTATAGCCCTACCATAAAACTTTGAGGATGAATTGCTCCAGTCCACAGTGCCTTCAGCTACTGAGATCAGTGAGGGTTTTTTTAAAGTTAGTCTAATTGCTTGCCAATAATCTATAGCCCTGCCACAGGTCACCTTAAACCAGCTGGGAGCCACAAAGAAGGAGCAATATGAGCCCACGCAGCCTAAATCACCATTCTAACATGTCTGGCATAGACCAACTTTTGGATCGTTCTTTCTTTCTCGCCCCATAACCCTATAGTAGTCCAACCAAGGCTTTGCATAAGACAGAAATGGTCATATTGTGACTGAAGCCCATTACCATGAAAGATGTGGTCATGCTGAATATCCTCAGCAGGCGCAGTTAATGGTGACTTGCAGGCAGGAGGGCAGGAACGTAATACATTGGTTTGAAAACCACAGGTGGAGGGACAATGTTGCTGCCAATTCTCTGTGAAGTACCAGCTCTTCATTTCGTCCATCTCCATAAACACAAGAGAGAAATCTTCCATCGGAATCTGCTGCACAGTGGACCGCTTGAAGACATTTGGTCGGCAGACAAGCAAAGGTCCGATGAGCCCGGAATGAAAGTCTTTGTACTGGTTGGAAACACGGGAACAAAAGTCAAGTTTGAATTACATTAACATCTATCTACACCAAACGTTCTTTAAACTTCTACCTTGCCCACAAGACATATGTCATATTGAGGTGCAAAATTGCACACAAGTCCTTTGTAGTAAAGAAAGAGCCAATTCACACTCATAATAACACTGGGAACTTTTTGTTAAAGGAAAATAATTTAAATAAGAATAAATTGCTCACCGAGTGGCCTTTAGAGGTGTAGAACCAGGTCCGGCACTCCTCAGATCCAGTGGGCCCGAACTGTGAGCTGACTTTTCCTGTGTATGTACGGGTGTGTTGTGGGCGAACACTGTCTTCCTCCTTCCCTTGTACAGCTAAAACATTGGAGTAGAAGGAGTAGGGTCTGGAAGCCATGTTCTTAAACTGTATCTGGAGGCACAAGACGAAATGACAAACTGGTTCAAGTAAATTATTTTATGCAAGAAAGTCACAATAATAATTAATAGATAAAAATGAGTGAACTGCATTATAAAGTATTATAAATGTAATAAATATAATTTATCATGTTTAGTAAATGTAATAAATTTACTAAAAATAAATAAATACTAATGTAAATATATATATATACATATACACATACACATACACATTATCTCACAAAAGTGAATACACCTCTCACATTTAATATTTTATTCTATCTTTTCATGTGACAACACTGAAGAAATGACACTTTGCTACAATGTAAAGTAGTGAGTGTACAGCTTGTATAACAGTGTAAATTTGCTGTTCCCTCAAAATAACTCAACACACAGCCATTAATGTCTAAACTGGTGGCAAAAAAGTGAGTACACCCCTAAGTGAAAATGCCCAAATTGGGCCAAAGTGTCAATATTTTGTGTGGCCACCATTATTTTCCAGCACTGCCTTAACCCTCTTGGGCATGGAGTTCACCAGAGCTTCACAGGTTGCCACTGGAGTCCTCTTCCACTCCTCCATGACGACATCACGGAGCTGGTGGATGTTGGAGACCTTTTGCTCCTCCACTGTCCGTTTGAGTATGCTCCACAGATGCTCAATAGGGTTTAGGTCTGGAGACATGCTTGGCCAGTCCATCACCTTTACCCTCAGCTTCTTTAGCAAGGCAGTGGTGGTCTTGGAGGTGTGTTTGGGGTTATCATGTTGGAATACTGCCCTGCGGCCCAGCCTCCGAAGGGAGGGGATCATGCTCTCCTTCAGTATATCACAGTACATGTTGGCATTCATGGTTCCCTCAATGAACTTTATCTCCCCAGTGACGGCAGCACTCATGCAGCCCCAGACCATGACACCCCCACCACCATGCCACCAAGACACTTGTCTTTGTATCCTCACCTGGTTGCCGCCACACACGCTTGACACCATCTGAACCAAATAAGTTTATCAGGCCACAGGACATGGTTCCAGTAATGCATGTCCTTAGTGTGCTTGTCTTCAGCAAACTGTTTGCAGGCTTTCTTGTGCATCATCTTTAGAAGAGGGTTCCTTCTGGGACGACACCCAAGCAGACCAATTTGATGCAGTGTGCGGCGTATGGTCTGAGCACTGACAGGCTGACCCCCCCACCCCTTCAACCACGCTGGCAGCACTCATACATCTATTTCCCAAAGACAACCTCTGGATATGACGCCGAGCACGTGCACTCAACTTCTTTGGTCCACCATGGCGAGGCCTGTTCTGAGTGGAACCTGTCCTGTTAAACTGCTGTATGGTCTTGGCCACTGTGCTGCAGCTCAGTTTCAGGGTCTTGGCAAACTTCTTATAGCCTAGGCCATCTTTATGTAGAGCAACAATTCTTTTTTTCCGATCCTCAGAGAGTTCATGCCATGAGGTGCCATGTTGAACTTCGAGTGACCAGTATGAGAGAGTGAGAGCGATAACACCAAATTTAACACACCTGCTCCCCATTCACACCTGAGACCTTGTAACACTAATGAGTCACATGACACCGGGGAGGGAAAAAGGCTAATTGGGCCCAATTTTAACATTTTCACTTAGGGGTGTACTCACTTTTGTTGCCAGTGGTTTAGACATTAATGGCTGTGTGTTGAGTTGTTTTGAGGGGACAGAAAATTTACACTGTTATACAAGCTGTACACTCACTACTTTACATTGTAGCAAAGTGTCATTTCTGCAGTGTTGTCACATGAAAAGATAGAAGAAAATATTTACAAAAATGTGAGGGGTGTACTCACTTTTGTGGTATATAGTATATATACTGTAGATATATATATATATATATATATATATATATATATATATATATATATATATATATACTGTAGATAAATCTATCTATATATATTGTAGATATATCTATACACACATATATATATATATATATATACACACACACACACTATGTATATATATATATATATATATATATATATATATATATAAATTTTTTTAACATGTTTTCATTTATTTGATATTTCTTGTGGCGCACAGTTTCGGCTGCTGGCTGTCAAAGAGGTTTGTAGATTAAAGTTTATTCACCACAGAGCTTCCTGCAGGGAAGAGCTAACCCACAGGTTGTGGGTGGGAAAAGTTTATACCCCAACATTTTTTAAGTTTAGAATAAAGCAAGGAAATGTAAATATTTTACTGGTTGAGAAAGAATGATTTAAAATGAAGGAATTGTCCATTGCATGGGTTACATATAGTCACATGACACAGAAAGCTTACTTACTATGATTTCATCATTAACCTCTGCCCGGATACATGGCCCTAAAAGTCCTAAATGGGCATCTCTTTCTCCACGGAAGGCGGGCTCACTAAAGCTGCTATCTAGATACTCCCGAAAAACTACTTTCTTATATGATGGGAACCCATGCAGCATATGGTGACTGATGGAAAAAAAAAAGTGGAAACGTATTAAACATGGTGGCTGACTACAAAATATAAAAGAAAAGAAAAAAAGAAAAGAGGTAATAAAACAAAATAAAAATACAGAAAATAAAAACAAATAAAACAAAATAAATAAAATAAAAGTAAGGAAACAGGGGACCCGCCTTATTTAAAAAATTCCAGGTTACACAATACAAATTTAGACACATTAAAAATAAATATATACAATTCATTCAAAAATATGAAATCAAATTACCTGTCTTTTATGAAATAAGGGGACCGTCCGCCACCATAATCCCACTCTATCTCCTCAGCTGCAATGAAATAAGTGTGGATTTGCCCTACATGGCTCCGAGGATCTAGTTCTCCATACAAGTCAATATACTCAAAATCACCGCTGTAATCATCATAGAAGTCCACATTGTCATCCGCCGAGTTATTGGCACGAGATCCATTTTCTAACCTTTTGTTTGCTGGGCCGATTTGCCCCGTTGTATCTCTGCGCCGTCTACTTAACTCTTTAACTGGTTCCCCTTTCACTTCGCCCTTTTGAATTTCAGTAGATCCAACGGGCTGCAAAGCCTTTGTAGAATCTTGCAGAGACTCGTCGTTTAGGATTCCATCATCCAAATATTCTGGGGTTGGTGATTTCGTCAAGTAGCTTTGAGGTCCAGAGGGTGGGGTTTTGAAAGGGGTAATAAATGGAAACTGATAAAAAGTGGGATCGGGGGTGAAATCTTTTGAATCGTCATGATCGTATTCATAGTAGTCCTCTTGATGCTGCTCGCAGCGAGTGACTTTCAATGTTGCTCGCATACCTACATTTGCGGGAGGGGAGTCTGGTGCCACATGCCATTGTCCTACAGGAAAGAAATCAACCAGTCATGAATTTAAAGAGTAAGGAAGTACAATTGTAGACTTATACTTTTTTTTATGATAGTTTTTCCCCACCTCTGGTGGGAAGACTGGTGGCTCTAAATGCTGCCCATTTGGAGCCACCGGCCTTTCTAACAAGGTGGCTGTCCCATTCATTCCTATGGAAATTTATACTCCTGGCAGCCCCAATCAGTCCCTTTCCCTTAAAAATAAATAGGGAAGTGGCGTGCATGCGCTGGACATTTTGGGAGAAAGGTTGTGCAGCTCTGAGGGGGATCAAACCTCCTTGGATTATGGCTGAAGGTAAGTTTTTCAATTTGTGGGCAGCAACAACTTAGATGAAAACTGTACAAGACTGCAGTTGCCCTTTAACTACTTCCAGTCTGGACCTTTTCTGGCACTTTTTGTTCACATGAAACAATTAGTATTTTTTTTTTATGCTAGAAAACGACTTAAAACCCCCAAACATTATATACATTTTTTAAAGCAGGGGCCCTATAGAATAAACTGGTGGGTTTTGCAATTTTTTATGTCACGAGGTATTTGCACAACGGTTTTTCAAATGCGCATCTTTGGGAAAAAAAATTATTTTGTTGAATTTTAATGCAAAAAATAAAATAAACGCAATACATAACCCAAATCTTTCGTAAATATAAAATACAAAGTTATGCTGAGTAAATAGATACCAAACATATCACGCTTTAAATTTGCGCACTCCCATGCTTTGGCGACAAAAGACTTAAATTTTACTATCCATAGGCGATGCTTTCAAAGCCTTTACAGGTTACCACTTTAGATTTAGAGGAGGTGCTAGCATTACTGCCCATGATCTGGCGTTCATGGTGATACCTCACATGTGTGGGACGATTGCTGTTTGTGTGCGCGCAGGACCAAAGTGCTTGTTTGCCTTTGCGCACAAGAACAAGGAGGACGGGGGCACTTTACAGGTTTTTTATTTTAATTATTAATTAAATTTTTTTTTTTTTTTTTTTTTTACACTGTTACTTTAACCGCTTCAGCCCCGGAAGATTTGAAGATTTTACCCCCTTCCTGACCAGAGCACTTTTTGCGATTCGGCACTGCGTCGCTTTAACTGACGACGACGTTGCACCCAAGCAAAATCGACGTCCCTTTTTTTCCCCACAAACAGAGCTTTCTTTTGGTGGTATTTGATCCCCTCTGTGTTTTTTTGTTTTTTTTGCGCTATAAACAAAAAAAAAATCGACAATTTTGAAAAAAAAGCAATATTTTTTACTTTTTGCTATAATAAATATCCCCCAAAAATATAAAAAAAACACTATTTTTTTCCTCAGTTTAGGCCGATATGTATTCTTCTACATATTTTTGGTTAAAAAAAAAAATAAATCGCAATAAGCGTATATTGATTGTTTTGCGCAAATGTTATAGCGTCTACAAAATAGGAGATAGTTTTATGGCATTTTTGTTATTCATTTTTTTTTATTAGTAACGGCGGCGATCTGCGATTTTTATCATGACTGCAACATTATGGCGGACACATCGGACACTTTTGACACTATTTTGGGACCATTGTCATTTATACAGTGATCAGTGCTATAAAAATGCACTGATTACTGTGTAAATGACACTGGCAGGGAAGGGGTTAAACACTAGGGGGGCGATCAAGTGGTTAAGTGTGTCCTAGGGAGTGATTCTAACTTTGGGGGGGCTGGGTTACCACTCACATGACAGCGATCACTGCTCCCGATCACAGGGAGCAGTAGATCTTTGTCGTGTCACAAGGCAGAGTGGGAAAATGCCTTGTTTATATAGGCACTTCACCGTTCTGCGGCTCCGTGACACGATCGCCGGAAGACCGGCGGACATCGAGTCTGCCAGTCCCGCGGGCATGGTCACGACGTACGCTAGCCCCGCCAATTAAAGGGGACGTACAGGTACGCCCATTTTCCCACCGTTGCCATTGCGCCGACGTATATCGGCGTGCATCGGTCGGCAAGTGGTTAAAAAAAAAAAAAAAAATCTTTTTTTGATCACTTTTATTGCTGTCACAAGGAATGCAAACATCCTTGTGACAGCAATAGGCATGTGACAGGTACTCTTTATGGAGAGATCTGGATTCTGGTATAAGACCCCAAATCCCTCCTCTGCTATTAAAAGCATTCAAAAACACCAGGATCAGTGTTTCTGAATGCTTTCGATTTTTAAAACTGGCGCCGGTGGTTTCCGAGTAAACCGGAAGTGATGTCACGTCATGGTTTCCAGGTTACTAATACAAACAGCCGATAAAAGCCGATCCCGGCTTTGCTTGGCTGTCCGGCCAGCTGGCAGACACGCCGGCTGGTCACTCTGGTCTCACGGTAGGACGGGAGAGCCAGAGAAAGCCACAGGGGGTGGCAAGAGGGGGAGGGACCTTCCCCCTCCCGCTGCTCGTAATAGCAATCAAGCAACAGGTGAGCCGCTCAGATTGCCGTTACAAGAGAGCAGAACGCCGTTTTCTATTGAGCCCGAGGTGCCTTGTGCAAAAAGCTTAACACCAAAGGTGAACTTAAAAAAGTGCACATAGGGTGTCTTGTATGGTCCCCTCCCAAAGAAGGAGAACCCTTCCCTGAGCCCCCCCACCCACCCCAGGGTGCAAGACTACTGATGGGGGCTAGGAACACTTAGGTCCATCTAGCCAAAAGGCCTGGTGGCCCCTTTCTACTCATGATCAGCCAAAGCCAACCAGCCAGCACTAGGTGTGGGCTCTTCCAAAGACCCCCCCCAAGGCAGGGGATGAAGGAACCTAAGGGTTACACATCCTCCCCCAAGACTACAGGGTAGGCATGAAGACCCTAAATAGTGTTTTACCTGAGAAGGATTTGTATTTCTGCCCATCCAGTCCTGAGGTCTACACAACCCTGCCACATCCAGGTGGCTGATACCATTTACAGTTGATGATATGGTGGTATCTGCTCTCTACTCCCAGCCTGTTGACTGGACAGTGGGAGCATCAGCAAACTGATAAGGTAATCCTTCTGTTCACTCTGCTCTCTCATCCTATCACTACGTCTCTTGTCAGCACATTTGTATTCAGCACACTGGATTGGCTTACAGTCCTGCCTCTCCCAATGTGAATGCTGTTGTATAAAGGACTGCAAGGGGCGGATACCAAGTTCAACTTCGGTACTTATATTACCTTTTTTTTTTTTCTTGTTAAGTAAAAATTTATTGATTTACTAATATATTAAAAGATGTGACATCTCTGAAAGATGAAGTCAAAGTGAGCATAGTGCTGTCCGCATCATTGGGTTCGTGTTGAATTGACTGTGTTGCTCCCTCTGTAATTGTCAGCTATCTCACTGAGGTTGCAACAATCAACCTTGAGCCTTTGCCATTTGGTAGTCATTACTTAAGTGGAGGGCCACCCTGAAAAAAAAAATTCACCAAAAATCCTAACAAAAATTTTCAAAAAACATTAAAAAAATTTTTTTTTCTAAACTTACCTAAACCCTTGTTGCTAGGCAGTCTTCCTAATCTGCCTCTTCCTATTCCGCGGCGTGTTGTTCTCCTCGGTGAGTGGCCCCGTTGTCTTCTGGGAACTGTGTGTGTTCCCAGAAAACCACGGGGCCATTCACAGAGCGCCGCTCGCGTGTGCTCAGTAGGAAACTGGCAGTGAAGCCGCAATGCTCCACTGCCTGTTTCCCTTACCTAGGATGGAGGTGCCGGGACCCGAGAGCCGACATCGCGGGCACCCAGGACAGGTAAGTACTTATTTAAAGTCAGCAGCTACAGTGTTTGTAGCTGCTAACTTTTACAGTTTTTTTTTTACGGCCGGAATCCCGCTTTACAACACTGCAGCTCAGGTATGTGCAGTGCACACCTTCTCTAATCAATTAAGCTTAAGTAGACTGTTGAACATCCAGCCTATGCATGATTAAATGGCTAGCCTGTCTACTGGATTAAGGTCATTCTGGCTTCTGTCTGTTCATGCCGTGGATTAGACTAACAAATTATTTTGACTTGTACTTAGCTTGTCAGTACTTATCTCGATCTTCGGCTAATGTCAATGTGTGCTCTGCCTATATGTCTGGAACATGGATGGGCGTTCTGGGCCTAGCAGGGCTGGACTGGGACAAAAATTTGGCCCTGGACTTCATCATGACCAGCCCACTTTAATTTTGAATGTCCCCAAACAGCGCCCCCCTTACATCAGAGAGTCCCCTTTAGAAGTCCCCTTCACATCAGAGTCCCCATCAGAAGTCCCCTTCACATCAGAGTCCCCATCAGAAGTCCCCTTCACATCAGAGTCCCCTTCACATCAGAGAGTCCCCATCATAAGCCCCCTTACATCAGAGAGTCCCCATCAGAAGTCCCCTTCACATCAGAGTCCCCCCATCAGAAGTCCCCTTCACATCAGAGAGTCCCCATCAGAAGTCCCCTTCACATCAGAGAGTCCCCATCAGAATCCCCTTCACATCAGAGTCCCCATCAGAATCCCCTTCACACCAGAGTCCCCACCAGCAGTCCCCTTCACATCAGAGAGTCCTCCCTCTCCTCCCCCTCCCACATGTACTCACTGTTTTGAAGGCAGCTTTTCGTTCCTCTCTCCAGTCATGTGATAACAAGTGATAGGGGAGAGAGGAAGGAAAGTCTGCCGGCTGTCCATCTTCCCCTGCAGGCTGGAGGGAGCATAACGCCTAATGCTCTCTCCAGCAAGTGACGGAAGCAGCTCCTCCTGACAGGAGTGAAAACGCAATCACTCACTGTCAGTGAGGAGCGGCTCCAAGACCGCACCTGACTGGCCCACTGAGCCATTCGGCCCACTGGGAAACGCCCGGTAGTTCCGATGGCCAGTCCATGCCTGGGGCCTAGTCTGATGATCAGCTTGTGAACCAGGTGCTGTGTGGTGTGGTGGATAGTAAGCACACAGAGCCAAGTTAGGCAATAGCAATATATTGTAGGAAAATACAACAAAGTACCACTAGGCCCGGCGGGTAGGCAAGCCACTTAGGAACCTATAACAGTGACCCTCAGACTTGATAGATGCTAACAGTGTCTACAATGAGGAGTGGAATGTGGCCTGGCTGGTTTGGACCCAAACGGAAGGCTTCCTAAAGTGAGGTAGCCGTAGTCCCTGCACTGTCCCTACTCCACAGGAACCTTTCCCTACTTCTAAGTCCTGTCGCTGCCAGATGGGGAACCTGTCCCTACAGCGTGCCAAACCCGGGAGCCGGAGTATTAAATAGACTCTGCCTGACCCCAGATGGCCACGGAGTCACATGGGGCCCCAGTGTCCAATTGGAAAGCTGTCTCCTTGTGACCGCACAAAGCCAAAGAGGAACCAAGTTTCTTATAACTTCCTTCCACTTCTACATTGCCACTTTGGTAGAGGGCCACCTGCAGTGGGAAGTACAGACTGCACCTGCCTACAAGCTTCCTGAATTTCAACTTCTGTCCATCTGTCTGAGTACATACACCTCCTGCCTGCTGGTTGGCTATCTTCCACAAAAACACAGTGGTTCCACCAAACACAGTGACGGGTCTTGTCTGTGTTTTAGATCAACAGCATAATTAATGAACATGCCTAAAGAGGCTGCTTTGAAGGTCTTATTTAGCATTTACTATCAGGAGAGTTGAGATAAAAAGTAAAAGACCTGTTTTTTCCATGACCATAATGACCGTCCTTCCATTCATTGGGATCAGAGTCAGAGTTTCTTGATAGCTTGAGTCCACCATGAAGGTGTTGCCTCCAAAATAAATGGAGATCAGTTCTGTGTCCAGACCCAGATTTAGCACATGCCACACGCTGACCTCACTCTGGCAAATACTGAGTTGCAGAGAATCCAAGATCCCATTTATAGCTGGAAAGAAATTTTTTTCTAATGGTTAATGGAAGGTAAGTATCATCATGACAACAAAATGCCATTGCCTTTCACATTCATACCATTGCCTTTCACATTCATGCCATTGCCTTTCACATTCATGCCATTGCATTTCACATTCAGTTAAATTGTTGATGAATACAGTAGTATCTGCTCTCTACTCCCAGACTGTTGACTGGACAGTGGGAGCAGCAGCAAACTGATAAGGTAATCCTTCTGTTCACTCTGCTCTCTCATCCTATCACTACGTCTCTTGTCAGCACATTTGTATTCAGCACACTGGATTGGCTTACAGTCATGCCTCTCCCAATGTGAATGCTGTTGTTTAAAGGACTGCAAGGGGCGGATACCAAGTCCAATTTCGGTACTTATATTAGCTTTTTTTTTTTTTTTTTGTTAAGTAAAAATTTATTGATTTACTAATATATTAAAAGATGTGACATCTCTGAAAGATGAAGGCAAAGTGAGCATAGTGCTGTCCGCATCATTGGGTGCTGTCCGCATCACATTCATGCCATTGCCTTTCACATTCAGTTAAATTGTATTTCAGTATTAGCTAGAGCAGGGGTCTCCAAACTGCGGCCCGAGGGCCAGATGTGGCCCTTTGCTAGCCTTTATCCGGCCCTTTGGAGCACGATTCCTCCCACTGATATGAGGCAATATTCCTCCTACTGACACCAACAATGGGGCACTATATCTTCCACCGATACCAATAATGGGATACTACTCCTCCTTCTATTGACCACCAACCCTGGGGCCATATTTATTTTCACTAATGCTGGGCCCATGACATCTATTGCCCCTGCTGGCCACAATCCGGCCCTCCTAAAGTCTGAAAGACAATAAACTGGCCTTTTGTTTGAAAAGTTTGGAGACCCCTGAGCTAGAGTGTGAAAAGGTTAAATCTTTAGTCAACTTTGTATTGCTGTCTGTGTTCCCAGTGGGGAGATTCAACCTTACCGGGACTATTGTCTCTGGCACGAAAAGCGACGGGTACTGATGAGCCAAAAGGCCGAACCAGAGGGAAACTGGTCACGTGATAGCAGGGTGCTGACCCATTCATTTGCGGCCTGGGAATTCTCCTCCCCACAGGAGCACAAAGCAAAGGTGTAACGATGCTGGTGACATCATCAACCTAAAAATGGCAATGTGGCCATGCAGTGGCGGCCCGTCGATTAGGGGCGCACAGGCGCCACCCCCCCATCCATGCGTCTGGCCCCCTATACTACATGCAGGGTGCTGGGCGCATGGATTCCAATGGGGGGGGTGTGATTTTTTTTTTTTTTTAAGTGCGTGATTAGAGCAAGATGCTCTAATAAGCTTTAAAAAAGGGTGGGCTTGGGGTGCAGAGCACTGCGCTCCGAGCCCACCCAGTTGTGTGACAATAGTGAATGAATATTCACTATTTTTACACTGATTCTCCTCCCGGCCAATCAGGCACCTGTGCACCCCTTTTTTTTTGGGCCGGAGCATTTTTTACAATTCTGCTATTGGCCTATTCGGCAATAACTTTGTTGTTACTCAAAGGTGATTGTCTCGTTTTTTTTTTTTCCAGCTTTCAGCACTGTCACAATTTAAATGACAATTGCGCGGTCGTGCTACACTGTACCCATGTGAATTTTTTATCTCTTTCTTCACACAAATAAAGCTTTCTTTTGGTGGTATTTAATCACTTCTGTTTTTTTATTTTTATTTTTTACAAATAAGAAAAAAGAGAACGAAAATTTTGAAGAAAAAAAAACTTTTTCTTAGTTTCTGTCAGTAAATTTTCTAAATCATTTTTCTCCTTCACTGATGTGCGCTGATAAGGTGGCACTGATGGACACTGAAGAAGGGGGCACTTATGGGGACTAATGAGTCGGCACCTATGGGCACTAATTAGGTGGCACTGATGAGGAGGCACGAATATTCTGCACTTATGGGCACTTATATGTGGCACTGATAGGCAGCACTGATGGGTGGCACTGACGGGCACTGATAGCCGGCACTGGTGGGTACCGATGGGCGGCATGGATAGGCGGCACTGATGGGTGGCACTAATGGGCATTGATGGGCTTTACTGGTAGGCGGCACTGATGGGCACTGAAAGCCAGCACTGAGTGACATCACTAATGGGCACTGATTGCTGGCTCTGGTGGGCACTGGCTGCTGGCACTGGTGGGCACTTGTTGCTGGCACTATGTTGTAATCAGGGCATTGAACATCAGTGCCCTGATTTCATTTCTTTCTGTCCCCTGCAAGGAGATGCCGCTGATCAGCTCTCCTTGCCATGCACTCTGTCACTGTGAGGTCGAGGAGCGCCAATTACCAGCACTTCCTTGTTTACATGTGACTGGTTGTGATTGGACACAGCCGATCACATGATTAAAGAGCCGCTTTGACGGCTCTTTACAGAGATCGGGGTCGCACTCTGTGCTTCTGCGAGAGCGGGCAATTGGGTGTGCCGTCATATGACGTCCACCCAGAAAGAGAGCCTCACTGCCCCACCGTCATTTGATGGTGGGCGGGTGGCAGGTGGTTAAATAACAAACATGTCACGTCAGTGGATTTGCACAGGGCAGCCCAGAACCTCCTCTTCTCGGGTCCCTTTTCGCAGCTCCTGGCCCCTCCCTCCTGTCGAGTGCCCCCACACAGCAAGCAGCTTGCTATGGGGGCACCCTAGCCAATCTGCAGCTCTGTGTGTCCATTCAGACACGGAGCTGTGCTTCAGCCACCGCCTCCTCTCTCTCCTGATTGGCTAACTGAGTTTGATTGACAGCAGCGAGAGCCAATGGCGCCGCTGCTGTGTCTCAGTCAATCAGGAGGGAGAGTCCCAGACACCTGAGGAAACTCGTTGACATCTCTGGACAGAGATGGGGCTCAGGTAAGTATTAGGAGGGCTGCTGCGACTAGAAAGGTTTTTATCGTAATGCATTGAATGAATGCACTAAGATAAAAACTTCTGACTTTATAACCTTAGGATAACAAAGTAATACATATTTCTGTATATATTTATTTTTGGTAGGGGCAAACAAGACTTTCTTTTGGTGATAATGTGTGTTCTTCATTTTCTATGCATACGAACAATTACATTGATGCGCATTATGCCATGCATCAACGGGCAGATTATTCAAAATGAATGGACTGCCAATGCACCAAAAATGGCACATATACTATTTTTTTGGCAGTGCAACACAACACACATCCGGCAGCAAGGCGCGTTGGGTTGCCATTTGGACTGAATGGCACCGCATGGTTCCAGTGCATGTGACATGATGGTATAAATGGGCTCCTAAGTCAGCATGTGTCAATTTACATTCTAAAGTATACTACAAAAAAGAGATAGATATTTGCATTAGCATTATACATACTATGTATCAGGTTCGATCCCGGAGATTTCCCAATGGCGCCCTTGTCTTCTGATGAGGTGGCAGCAGCCCGTTGCCTATTTTCTTCATGGTACCAGCTGAGAGTTTCATTAAAGATGCAGAAGAAGAGGATATTTTCCTTATCTGTAATTATCTACAAACAACATGGACAAGGACATAGTATGTCAAATAAAACTAGAATTCTACCACTTTACAAGACTCTGGTCCGGCCACATCTTGAGTATGCCCTCCAGTTTTACATAGTTACATAGTTAGTCAGGTTGGAAAAAGACACAAGTCCATCTACCGTGTTTCCCCGAAAATAAGCCCGGGTCTTATATTAATTTTGGCAACCAAAGACACAGTAGGGCTTATTTTCGGGGTAGGTCTTACCATGTAATGTGCTGTCTTCTCTCCCCCTCTCTCTCCCTGCTTGACAGGAATCCCCAGCAAGAGCTGAGTTAAAATGCTTGTAAAATCCTATAATTCACTCTATTACAGTATAATGTACAATGCATGTGTTTCTGTAATATAATTGTGCCAAATACCTTTGTTATAGCACCGCTCTGCGCTTCTGTGACCCGCCAGAGCTCTCTTACCCGCAATTATATTACAAAAACACACACATTGTACATTATATACTACTTTAATAGAGTAGAATGTAGGATTTTACAAGTATTTTAAACTAGGTCTTATATTCAGGGTAGGTCTTATTTTCAGGGAAACACGGTAGTTCAGCCATAAAAAAATAAAAACATCATACAATCCCATATACCCAATTCTATACCCACAGTTGATCCAGAGGAAGGCGAAAAAAACCCCATAAAAGCATGATCCAATTTGCCGCAACAGGGGAAAACATTCCTTCCTGATCTCAGAGAGGCAATCGGATTTTCCCTGGATAAACTTTACCTATAAATGTCAGTACCCAGTTATATTCTGTACATTTAAGAAAGAATCCAGGCCTTTATTACATAATCTACTGAGCTGGCCAGAACCACCTCTGGAGGGAGTCTATTCCACATCTCTTACTGTAAAGAAACCTTTCGGTATTTGGAGATTAAATCTCTTTTCCTCTAGACGTAAAGAGTGCCCCCTTGTCCTGTGTTGACCGTAAAGTGAATAACTCAACACCAAGTTCACTATATGGAGCCCTTATATATTTATACATGGTGATCATATCTCCCCCTTAATCTCCTCTTCTCAAGAGAGAATAAATTCAGTTCCTCTAATCTTTCCTCATAGTTGAGCTCCTCCATGCCTCTTATCAGTTTGGTTGCCCTTCTCTGTACTTTCTCCAGTTCCCCGATATCCTTTTTGAGAACTGGTGCCCAAAACTGAACTGTATATTCCAGATGAGGTCTTACTAATGATTTGTACAGGGGGGCAAAATGATATCTCTCTCTCTAGAGTCCATACCTCTCCTAATGCAGGAAAGGACTTTGCTCTCTTTGGAAATCGCAGCTTGGCATTGCATGTTATTATTGAGCTTATGATCTACCAAAAGCCCCAGATCCTTCTCTACCACAGATTCCCCCAGTTGTACTCCCCCTAGTATGTATGATGCATGCATATTCTTAGCCCCCAAGTGCATAACTTTACATTTCTCAACATTAAACCTCATCTGCCACATAGTTGCCCAATTAGATGCATTGAGGTTGGCTTGCAAATTGGAGACATCCTGTAAGGACGTTACCAGGTCACCAGGTCACTAGGTCACCAGGGTATGCTGGAAGAGAGAACCCAGAGAAGGGCAACAAAGTAGATAAGGGGACTGGAGGAGTTATGAGGAATGACTACAAACATTAAAAATGTACTTATTGGAGAAGAGATACTTCGAGTGGTTGTAAAGGCAGAAGGTTTTTTTTATCTTCCCCCCTCAGCCCCCCCCCCCCCCCAATACTTACATGAGCCCTATCTCAATCCAGTGATGTTACGCGAGAGACTCGGCTGTCCGGGACTCTGCCTCCTCATTGGCTGAGACAGCCATTGGCTCCTGCTGCTGTCAATCAAAGCCAGTGAGCCAATGAGGAGAGAGGGGGGGCAGGGCCGGGCCTGAATAGACACAGGGAGCTGCGGCTTGGCTCGGGTGCCCCTCCCATAGCAAACTGCTTGCTGTGGGGAGAATTTAACAGGAAGGGAGGGGCCAGGAGAGCCGAAGAGGGACCCGAGAAGAGGAGGATCTGATCTGCTCTGTGCAAAACCATTACACAGAGGAGGTAAGTATAACAGGTTTGTTATTTTGAATGAAGTAAAGTAAAAAACAAGGCTTTAGTATCAGTAGGAGTTCCAGCCTGGGCTGAAAAAAAAATTAAAAGTCAGCAGCTACAAATACTGTAGTTGCTGACTTTTTTTTTTCTTTTTTTTTTTTTTTTTTTTGCTACTTCAGCTTTTACAATGAGAGGGTTTAAATCACCATGTATAGGTCATTTCTTCCCATTATAGCGTCACATCATGGTAGCAAGATATAATATTCTTATTTTTCATTTTAGAAATCTTTATTTTGGCACTTACAATAATAAAGGGAAAAAAAACCCCCAACTACTCCCAAACCCAAATGATATCTTAAATACCCATATCCCTCCTCCCCCCCCGCCCCCCAATTTACCCCCCCGGTTTACCCCCCCCCCCCCCCACCCCGGTCCCGCAGAAATGCTTCCTCTAGTATATGCGTCTTTATATAAACTTCTCTGCAAACATCCAGGTTTTTTTAAAGGCTAACCATTTCGCCCATTTTGTTCCCTCCCGAACTTCATCTATCTCCGCCGAAGAATCTTCAGCGTCACCTGCCTCTAAGATATAGATTCCATTGACCCTGATTAGCCAGTCACAAATGTTTGGGCCTTCCAACTCTTGCCATTTTTTTGGTATTAAGCTTTTTGCCGCATTTAGGAGAATGGGAGTCAGAGAGGCGTTGTACTTGCCCGTCTGACCCTCAGTCCCATGGAACAAGCATACCCAAGGGTCCTCCCTGATCTCAATCCCCGTTATCTCTTGTATTGTTTTAAGTACCTCCTGCCAGAACCTTTTAATCGTTGGACAATCCCACCAAAGGTGAGCCATTGATCCCCTAGCGGAACATCCCCTCCAGCAGTTTCCAGAAGTTTCTGTTTGCATCTTATTTACTCTATCTGGCGTCATGTACCATCTGGCTAGGCATTTGAAATTTGACTCTATTGTTCTCACATCTACTGCCGACTTATGTGTTGCGTTAAAAATATTCTGCCACGTTACATCACTAGGTAAAGGGCCTAGCTCAGATTCCCATTTATTACAATATAGCGGATTTACGCCTACCCCCTCATCCCGCACTATTTTATATAGTTCTTTCGTTTTCTTTGTGATTCTGTTTTTCGAAAACAGTTTCTCCATAGGTCTAAGATTCTCCTTATCTCTGATTGGACCGGGGAGGCTTTTAATAAAAGTCGCCAGCTGATTATACCGCCATATGTCGATATTCATTAGGTCCTTGAGTAAGGATAACTCCTGAAAAGTGACAATTTTACCATTTTTTGTAATATCCAATAATTGTGTTTCGTGCTTCCTTATCCAATTCCCTCCCACTTCCCTTAACCCCGGTGGAAAAAACTCGTTTTCCTTTAAATAAATGAGTGGTGAGTTAAATTCCCATGCCTTTTGTTTGTGTAATTGATCCCAAGTCCTAAAGGTGTAACGTGTTATTGTATGTGTATTCGGACCTAATTCCCTAAAGTGTGGTGGATTCCAAATTAATTGGTGTATTTTTGCCTTGCTCAAATCTCTTTCTAATTTCACCCATCTTTTTCCTATTGGTTCCTTACCCCATTCTAACATTCGTGAAAGTACTATTGCTCTGTGATAATTTTTAAAGTCTGGAAGGGCCAGACCACCCTGTGTTTTATCCCTACTCAGGACCTTAAAGGCGATCCGTGGCTTCTTATTTTTCCATATAAATTTGGAAATAATATTGTTCAGGGCCCTAAAAAAGGACTGTGCTAGCGGAATTGGAAGTAACTGCATTTTATATAGAATCTTCGGAGCCAGGGTCATCTTGACGGTATTGACTCGATCTAGCCAAGAAATCGGGAAATGCATACTTTTCTTTGTTTCCTGCTTAATCTCATCAAGGAGGGGTATGAAATTTAAACGGTATAATTTCTTAAGGGAGTTTGCTAATGCTATTCCTAGGTAACCTATTTTTTTACACCACGGGAATTGGAAATATTCTTTGAGTTTGGTTACCTCTTGTCTATCAATATTGATATTTAGGGCCGCCGATTTACAAAGGTTCACCTTGTAATTTGATAGCTCCCCGTATCTCCTCAAAGTGGCCAGGAGGTTCGGGAGTGAAATCCTCGGATTCGCGATGTAGAACAGTACATCGTCGGCAAACGCTGAGAGCTTGTGTACGTCACCTTCCACTACACATCCGCGTATATCCGGATTTTTCCTGATCACCGCTAGTAGGGGCTCTAGAGTCAGGACAAACAGGAGAGGAGACAGGGGACATCCCTGTCTAGTTCCGTTTTCCATCCTAAACTCTCTCGAAAATATACCGTTTACCTTGACAGATGCAGATGGGGCCTTATATAATGCCTTGATCCAGTTTAGCATAGTATCACCCAATCCGATTGCCCTCAATGTCTTTATCATGAACCCCCAGTCTACTCTGTCGAAGGCTTTCTCTGCGTCCAACGACAGTAGCAGACTGGGGGCCCCCCCCCGTTTTCATCGCGTCTATGACCAATAGTGACCTCACACCGTTATCCCTCCCCTCTCTGCCTGGAATAAAACCCGTCTGGTCTGGATGGATCCAATACGTCATTTTGTCCCTCAATCTATTAGCTAATACCTTGGCATATAATTTAGTATCGGTATTAAGCAAAGCAATCGGCCTATAGCTCGAACACAGTGAGCTATCTTTCGCCACTTTAGGTATTAAAGTAATTGATGCCGTCAGTGCCCCTTCACAAAATTCCTCCTGACCCCCTATCTTATTCCATATCTGACAAAGCTTGGGGATCAGGGAATCTTTAAATTTTTTATAAAAGTAGGCGGTAAAGCCATCTGGCCCTGGACTTTTTCCAGAGGGGGATGTTTTCAGGGCCCTCTCGATCTCCTCCACCGTAATCGGTTCTTCTAATTCTTTTGCCTCACTGTCCGAGAGACTTGGTAGGCCTGCCTCTTTTAAGAACTCATCTATCATTTCTTCCTTTTCCAGGGTATTTGCCCCACCTTGTTTAACTTTATAAAGAGCCGTAAAATAATTCTGAAATTCTTCAGCTATGTCTCTAGAAGTATATTTAAATATCCCGTTTTTATTTTGAATCCTATCTATAAAATTTATATCCCTTTTCTTTTTTACGACTGTTGCCAGATGCTTCCCTACCTCGTAGTTGCTGACTTTTAATACAGGGACACTTATCTGTCCAGGAAGCCCGCGATGTCGGCACCAAAGCCGCCATTCCTGGTAAGGGAAACCTACAGTGAAGCCTTTTTGCTTACCAGTCGGTTCCCTACTGAGCATGCGCTAAACGCTCTGTGCTTTATAACTGGCCCGGCGGCGGAGGAAGGAGGAGGGGGGCCCAACTTCCGAGGGACAGTGCTGAGGCGCAGTCTCCCGGAAGCGGGGAAGGGTACCTTGCCAAAAACAGGTACCCGTTCCCCTCCTCCCCCCTAAAAGGTTGCACTGAAGGAAGCAGATAAGCAGAAGTTCCACTTTTGGGTGGAACTCCGCTTTTTAAGAGAGGATATGATAGAGATGTACAAATACTTGAATGGTGACTATTGCACTGGGAGGAAATCATTTAATCTTAGGTACAGTATATAAAGAAGACGCGACCACACAAGGAAGTTGGAGGAGAAGTGGATCAATCTTTTTTTTTTTTTTTTTTTTTTAATAACAGTTTTTATGGAATTTTTTTCCAATTATATAAAGAAAATAAAAGAACATAACAATTTAGAGGGCATCAAAACAACAAGAGAGAAGTCCTAGACAGCAAAAACGTGCCTTAGTAAGAGCCATTAATAGCTATATAAAACAAGAGAGGTGGTTCAATCTTAAACTGCGTATGGGCTTCTTTACTGTTAGAGCAGTAAGGATGTGAAACTCCCTTCCACAGTTGGTGGCGTCAGTGGGGAGATGTAGATAAATTCAGCAAATGTTTAGATGTGTTTCTAACACACGCTCAATTTGAACTGGTTAGACTGGTGTCTTTACTCAATCTCACCAACTTATTGCCCTTAAATGTTAAAAGCCTCAAAGAGGGGACAACGCTATGGTTTTGGACCAACAAGCTCACATAGGTGTGATGGTCCCATGGATACCATAGAACCTACTTTTGGTTCCATGGTATATATATATAATATGCAAATAACAGATATGTTTTGATACAAATAAAAGATATGGTAAAAAAAAAATTACCTGATTTCCTGTTCGATCCAAAGTCTGTTTTGAGCAGATCAGCAGAGGCCCAATGAGGCCAGACGCTAAATCTTTCTGTAAATTGAGGAAGCTGGAGTAGAACCGAGTGAGACATCGCGGATCAGATGAAGCCGGGCTGTCATATGTGGTCACCTGCCAGATGTATGTTATGGAATGATTGGGATAGATGGGGTAATCCCTTAACTGCTCCCCTGGAAAATAGGAAGAGGCTGATGTACTAGAAAGATAGCAACCAATCAACTGCATAGCTCCCAACTGTCCCTGATTTCGAGGGACTGACCCTCATTCAGAACAAAGTCCCTCTGTTCCCCTTTGCTCCTCATTGGTCCCTCATTTTGGTCTGATCCAAATAATAATATAAAATGCACTATTTATCTATCAAAAATAGTTTTACAGAGCTAAACCTTTCATCCAATTTCTAATTTGCTGCATTTGTACATTTCAAAAGACAATATAAAGGAATAGTAGTGGTAAAAAAAAAAAAGCACTTGTGGGTTTAACTAATCATTTTTTTGTACAATTCTCCTTTACAGGGGGGGCAGGGGGTGTGTCCTATTCCTACATAATTTTGCTAATAGGTGTCCCTCATTCACATCTCAGAAAGTTGGGAGGTATGCAACTGTGCTTGTGATGTAAAATATATATATATATATATATATATATATATATATATATATATATATATATATATATATATATATATATATATATATATAAAAATAAATAAATAAAAAAAAAAAAAAATATATATATATATATATATATATATATTTTTTTTTTTTACATCACAAGCGCAGTGATGCAGTTATATATATAAGCTTTCCTTAAAGAGGACCTTTACGCTGATCTTATTCTTATTACTGACCTACCATGCCTCATTCTGCACTGTACAGTGATGGCGGGAAGGACTTTGCTTCCTCATATCAGAGCTGACCCCTTATGTCCGGGGACCTGATGACGAAGGGGTAATTACAGTCGGGGAAAGTAATGATTTGATCCCCTGCAGATTTTGTAAGTTTGCCCACTTACAAAGAAATGAAGGGTCTATCGTTTTTATCATAGGTGTATTTTATATGATAGAGACAGAATATCAACCAAAAATCCAGAAAAAACACACATGATACAAATGTTATAAATTGAGTTGCAGTTCAGTGAGTAAAATTTGATCCCCAAGCTAAACATTCCTTGGTACTTGGTGGAGAAACTCTTGTTGGCAAGCACAGAGGTAAGACGTTTCTTGTAGTTGGTGACCAGGTTTGCACACATCTCAGGAGGGATTTTGGTCCACTTTTCTTTACAGAAAAGTTTCCTTAAGGTTTCTTGGCTGTCGCTTGGAAACTCAAAGTTTCAGCTCCCTTTATAAATTTTCTATAGCATTAAGGTCTGGAGACTGGCTAGGCCACTCCATGACCTTAATGTGCTTCTTCTTGAGCCACTCCTTTGTTTCCTTGGCGGTATGTTTTGGGTCATTGTCATGCTGAAAGACCCATCCATGACCCATCTTCAGTGTTCTGGTTGAGGGAAGAAGATTCTCATCCAAGATTTTACAATACATGTCCCCATCCATTGGCCCCTCAATGCGGCAAAGTTGGACTGTACCCTTAGCAGAAAACAGCCCCAAAGCATAATGATTCCACCTCCCTGCTTGACTGCAGGGATGGTGTGCTAAGGGCATAGTCAGCATTTTTCTTCCTCCAAACACGGCGTGTCAAAAGTTAATGTCAAAAGAGTTTAATTTTGGATCATCTGACCACCGCACTTTCTCCCAATCCTTCTCATTTAGATGTTCATTGGCAAATTTCAGACAGGCCTGTACATGTGCCTTCTTGAGGAGGGGGACCTTGCAGGATTTCAATCCATGGCGGTGTATTGTGTTATCAATGGTCTGTTTGGTGACTGTAGTCCCAGCTACCTTGTGATCATTCACAAGCTCCTCCCGTGTAGTTCTGGGCTGATCCCTCACTTTTCTCATGATCCTCCTTACTCCATGAGGCAAAACCTTGCATGGAGCTCCAGACCGAGGGCGATTGATGATTATTTTGTATTTCTTCCATTTGCGAATTATCACTCCAACAGTTGTCTCCTTCTCACCAAGCTTCTTGCTGATGATCTTGTAGCCCATTCCAGCCTTGTGCAGGTCTACAATCCTGCCCCTGACGTCCTTTGACAGCTCTTTGGTCTTTCCCATGATGGTGACATTTGAATGGAAGAAAGAGATTCTGTGGACAGGTGTCTTCTATACACATAACGACTTGTAATTAGGAACACCTTCTTAATGTGTAACTTCACCTTTACAGAAAAATCTGTAGGGTGAACTTACGCAGGACTCCCTCCTCCTTAAAATACACCTAACAATTATAGACCCTTCATTTCTTTGTAAGTGGGAAAACTCAAAGCGGAGTTCCACCCAAAAATGGAACTTCCTCTTTTCCGGTTCCTCCCCCCATCCGGTGTCACATTTGGCACCTTTCAGGGGGGAGCAGATACATGTCTAATACAGGTATTTGCTGCCACTTCCGGCAATAGATCGCCTCAGATTCCATGGCGATCTACGCCATGTCTGGCCCCTCCTCTGTCCCCCCCCCCCCCCGCTGTCTTCTGGGAGACACACAGGTCCCAGAAGACAGCAGGGACCAGTGCATGCTCAGTAGGGAACCAGACTGTGAAGTCGCAAGGCTTCACTTCCTAAGTCCCTTATCGAAGATGCCGGCGCCTCCACCCGGCAGCCGAGGGACAGATCGGTTGAGGACATTGCGGGCCCCCTGGACAGGTAAGTGTCCTAAAATTAAAAGTCAGCAGCTGCAGTATTAGTAGCTGCTGACTTTTATTTTTTTTCAGAACTCCGCTTTTTAAAAAATCTGCAGGGGATCAAATAATTATTTTCCCCACTGTATTAAGAAGCAGCAGGAGAGGGGAGGAAGTACAGACCCATAGTGAATCAATGAAGCACAAGCAGGGAGATCCTTCAACTACAACTCCTCAGGTACAGTTTCCTCTCCAGCAAGGAGAATAGTAAGCAGCACTGTCTGGAAAGTCAAGTATGTGATAATTCCCGAACACCTGCACCTGTGCATGAACTGGTTCAAAGACCTGTGCATAGGACCAGGGCCGTGCGCGCATCCACGCATGTGCGCTAGGGCGTGTGTGTGCGCATCAGCGTGCACATTGGCATTGACTTTGGCACCCAGTGGCCTATTTAAAGCAAAGCTCAAGATAAGTGATGGGTGATTGTCAGCTCCTAAACTAGACCCTGCTTGCTGCTGTACTCGACCCTGCTTGGCCTCTGACTTTGCATCTTGCGTATAATTATCATATCTTTTGAGGCTATTAGTCAGAGGCAGTAGTGCCTTAGATGATCCCACACTGCAGATATGGAGCCATACGTCTACAGAACAGGAGTGTCTATGCATAGGAATTACAGTGCAATTTATTTTTTAGAAGGCAAAGGGGGCATCTGTAGATAAAAAACTAAAAAAAACTGAGCAGCTCTGACTAAATCTGAATAATGCCCTTGCTATAGGTGTAGGCTGTTTACGTACCTCCTGAAGCCTGAGTGGAATACTCCCAGGACGTTGCTAAGTGAGGCCTAGTTGTTACTGCTCACCTCCTCCATCACAGGAGTGAGCTTTCAAAACGCTGAGCTCAAAGCTACTGCATCAGGGGAGAGAAAGAGCATGTGAGGGGGGTTTCGAGTCAGAGCAAGAGCTCACTCCTATGATGGTGGGGGGTGAGCAGTAATTGCTAGGCCTGTCAAGGCTGGGCTCAGCCTTTTCTTCTCTGAGCTGGCCGCTCAGCTGTCGGCTAATTGCCAGCTCCTATCTCTCCACAGTTACTCAGCTGTTGATGATATCCTGCCCGTCAGTCCTGCCTACTTAAGCCGTCCAGTCCAGAGGAGCTCTGCCTTCGCCTTGGTCAACATCACAGAGACTATCTCCTGCGATCCTGTTCAAGACTTGCTTTGCTGACATCCCTTCTGGCTCCAGATCCTGCTTGCTGTTCCACTACAGTAACTTCTGGCTTGGCTGACTATCCGTTTCGGTTACTGAAATTTGGCTATGTTTTGACTACGTTTGTTCTTTTTACTTTTATTATTAACCACTTGCCGCCCACCATATAGCAGAATGATGGCGGCAAAGTGGTTTCAATATCCTGACCGGATGTCATATGACGTAATCAGAATATTAAGCCGCTGCGCACCGCGGCAATCGTTGCGGTGTGTCAGTCTGACACACTGCAACTCCGATCTAGGTAAAGAGTCTCTGACGGAGACTCTTTACCACGTGATCAGACGTGTCCAATCATGGTTGATCACGATGTAAATAGAAAGACACGGTGATCGGCTTTTCCTCACTCGCGTCTGACAGACGCGAGTAGAGGAGAGCCGATCGGCTGCTCTCCTGACAGGGGGGGTCTGTGCTGATTGTTTATCAGCCCTGCCCCCGCTCGGATCCCACCCAGGACCACCAGGGAAGCCGCCCAGGACCACCAGGATAGCCATCCACACTGGATCACCAGGTATGCCCCCTAGACGCCCAGGGAAATACCAATCTGTGCCCAGGCAGCTGCCAATCAGTGCCCACTCCATTGCCTACCACTGCCAGTGCCACCAGGGATGCCCATCAGTGCCTCATATCAGTGCCGTGTATCAGTGCCCATCAGTGCCACGTATCAGTGCCCAGCAGTGCCACCTATCAGTGCCCAGCAGTGCCACCCATAAGAACCCATCTTTGCAGCCTTTCAGTGCCCATCGGTGTCGCCTATCAGTGCCCACCAGTGCCACCCATCAGTGCTGCCTATCAATGCCCATCAGTGCTGCATATCAGTGCCACCCATCAGTGCCACCTACCAGTGCCCATTGTCAGTGCCCGCTCATCGGTGCCACCTTATCAGTGCCTGTCAGTGCTGCCTTATCAGTGCCCATCAGTGAAAGAGAAAACTTAGTTATTTACAAAATTTTTTAACAGAAACAAAAGCAAAACTTTTATTTTTTTCAAAATTTTCGGTCTTTTTTTATTTGTTTAGCAAAAAATAAAAACCGCAGAGGTGATCAAATACCACCAAAAGAAAGCTCTATTTGTGGGAATAAAATGATAAAAATTTAGTTTGGGTACAGTGTAGCATGACCGCGCAATTGTCATTCAAACTGTGAGACAGCGCTGAAAGCTGAAAATTGGTCTGGGCAGGAAGGTGTATAAGTGCCCGGTATTGAAGTGGTTAAACAAGTGTGATTTAACTGTACTTCTGTCTCGGCCTGATTTCATGGTTTCTGACAAGGCCTCACTTAGCAACATCATAGCAACGTCCTGGGGGCATTAGCAACGTCATAGCAACGTCCTGGGGGCATTAGCAACGTCATAGCAACGTCCTGGGGGCATTCCAGTCAGGCTTTAGGAGGTATGTAAATGCCTTACACCTATAGCAAGAGCATTTTTTAACTTTAGTCAGAGCCAATAACGCCATATTTGTACAGATTCTCAAACAAATGATTTGCCATACCTATCTGGCACTGAACCAATATTACCGTACCTGCCATAGAAGGGTGATCGGAACTCACACTGCTCAGCCCTTGAGGATATAAGTTAAATGGACGATGAGCCAGATTCTTGAATACAATCTAACAAACACGAGACAACAACATTTTATTAATCTACCAAAGGAATCTATAGGCATGATGATCCAGATGGCTATTATGAGTTAACCGCTTAAGGACTGCCCTACTTACATATACTGCGGCAGGGCTGCCCTTTAGCGCAAATTCACGTAACCTGTACGCTTCCGTTTGTCCCTGGTCTGGGGCGCGCGTGCGCCGCCGGAGCCCTCGCTCCCACGATCGGCGGGGTCGGACCTGCTGATTGGCTCCCGCTGTGTCCAATCACAGCGGGAGCCAATCAGCAGGTCCGGCCCGCCGATCATTCCCGGGGAGAGGCAGAATGCCGGTCTGCCTATGTCAACAAAGGCAGATCGCTGTTCTGCCAGAGAGGAAAATGGAGATCTTGTGTTTTCTTGTTTTTAAGCAGAAACACGGATCTCTGTTTTCTTCCAGTGTCAGCATTCCCCCACACAGTAAGAAAAGCACTCCCTAGGACAGTGATGGCAAACCTTGGCACCCCAGATGTTTTGGAACTACATTTCCCATGATGCTCATGCACTCTAAAGTGCAGTTGAGCATCATGGGAAATGTAGTTCCAAAACATCTGGGGTGCCAAGATTCGCCATCACTGCCCTAGGAGCACGCTTAACCCCTTGTTAACCCCTTCCTTGCCAATGCCATTAGTACAGTGACAGTGCTTTTTTTTTTTTTTTAGCACTGATTGGTGTCACTGGCCCCCAAAAAGTGTCATTTAGTGTCAGATTTGTCGCACTAAAAACCGCTGATCGCCGCCATTACTAGTAAAAACAATAAAAATAAATTAAAAAGTCCATAAATCTATCCCATAGTTTGTAGACTTAAAAACTTTTGCGCAAACCAATCAATATACGCTTATTGGGATTTTTTATTTTTTTTACCAAAAACATATAAACATACATATTGGCCTAAATTGATGAAGAAATTGATGAGCACATCTCTCTACCACACTACCACCCCCGCCCCCCCTTCACACAAACTGATCCTTGTGCTGCTTCTTCCTCTCACACTTTAGCCCTGCTAAACAGAGACTGCAAGAGGCTGTTGTCAGGTGAGGATCAGGTACTTACACTGCTTGCATTTAAAAGTATATCTTTATTGATTTACAATACATTTAATAATAATGATTACCGAACTGCAATAATTTAGGTTTAATGTATCTGCCTGGAGTTCAGCTTTAAGGTAGTGCTGCAAATAATAATACTATGTTGTAATACTACTAAGGATACAAATAATATTAATTCTAACAATGATATGAAAAATAAATAATAGTAATAATAATAATACCAATATTAAACGTAGTAATAATATTATGTTATAATACTACTACTAATATTAATACTAGTACTACTAATACTAAAAATAAAAAACTAATACTACTACTACTAATAATAATACTACACTATAACTCTTTTTTTTTTTTTTTTACCAAAAACATATAAACATACATATTTGCCTAAATTGATGAAGAAATTTGATTTTTTTAAATGTTTTTATTGGATATATTTCATAGTAGAAAGTAAAAAATATTTATATATATTTTTCTAATAATAATGATTACCGAACTGCAATATTATAATACTACTACTAATAATAATAATACTACACTATTACAAATTATTATTATTGCTATTATTACTATTATTATTATTTTTAATTTGGTCTCCAACATCCATAAATCTATCCCATTTTTTGTAGACACAATAACTTTTGCGCAAACCACTGAATATACACTTATTGTTTTTTTTTTAACAAAAACATATAAACATACAAATTGGCCTGAATTGATGATGAAATTAGATTTTTTTTTATTTTTTTTTATTGGATATGTTTTATAGCAGAAATAAAAAAAAATATTTATTATTTATTTATTTAACTATTTCTTTTTTTTAAATTGATGGTCTTTTTTCGTTTATAGCGCAAAAAAAAAGGAGGGGCAGAGGTGATCAAATACCACCAAAAGAAAGTTCTATTTGTGGGGAAAAAAAGGACATCAATTTTATTTGGGCACAGCATCGCACGACCGCGCAATTATGAGTTAAAGCGACACATTGCAAAAAACGGCCTGGTCAGGAAGGGGGTAAAACCTTTCCGGAGTCAAAGTGGTTTAAGGATAAATGCACCTATCCTATTTTCATCCTTTGCCTTGTCCTAACCTCCTAACCTAACTCACCGTACCCCTCCACAGATACACACTTACCACAATCTGATGGTCGCGGTTCTGGTGTTTGTTTACATCCAGCGGTACAAGTCCTCACTGGCAATGCCAGTGCATTACACCTCTATAGGCTTCTATGCGTCCGACAATCTCCAACCTTGGGGCACAGATCCATAGAAGTCTATGGGTGGGCAGGACGGTGAAGACTTACGCCGCTGGATGTAAACAAACAGGGGAAGCGCAGCTGTCAAATGGAGGTAAATGTAAATCTGTGGAGTGAGATGGGAATTGAGATAAATATGGTCACCAGGACAGACAGAGATGGTGAAACTCCCCATTAATGACTACAGAACTGCAATAATTTAGGTCTAATGAATCTGCCTGGAGTTCAGCTTTAAGGTAGTGCTGCAAATAATAATACTATGTTGTAATACTACTAAGAATACAAATAATATTAATTCTAATAATAATATAAAAAATAAATAATAATAATAATAATAATAATAATACATTTTAATGGTAATAATAATACCAATATTAAAAGTAGTAATATTATTATGTTATAATACTACTAATAATACTATTACTACTAATACTACTGCTAATACTACTACTAAAAATAATAATAATACTACTATTAAAAATAAAAATAATAATAATACTATTAAAAATAATAATTATAATACTAATACTACTACTAATAATAATACTACACTACTACTACTAATTATTATTATTATTGCTATTAGTATTATTTTAGCAATTTAAAAAGAATAATAATACTACTACTACTAATAATAATACTACACTACTAATAATAATAATTATTATTCCTATTATTATTAATTTTACCTTAATTTGGTCCCCAACTTCCCCTCTGAGAACAGGGCCAAGAATTCCCATTCCAGGAATTTCTGAAGGTTTTTGGTGAGTGAATTCAGAGTTGGTAAATTCTCTATACAGCACTTTAGTAAAACGATTCCTGCATAACAAATAAAAAAAAAAATAGAAGATAACTGAAAGGAACAATTTGTAATAAATTAAATTGTACGTATAGCCAAAACTTTTTTTTTTGCTGTCTGAATATCATTGAGGAAATTTCCTTTCACTTCCTATCCCAGGGAGTTGGAGAAAATCTCCCAGTCAGTGGAATTCCTTTTCTTAGACCATTGTCCCTGGAACAGATGTCCCCATTGGAAGATTTCCCCTCATCTCTTGTTTTGGAGTCAGTTTTATAAATTTTGGATTTCCTCCAACTTTCTTTCTTGGAGACAATTGTCATGGAGGGGACAAATCTCCCAGACACAGACAGCAATTAAAAAAAACTTCTATGATTATAGGATTTATCAGAATAAAGCTAAGGAAATCACAATCATAAATCTAAAGAGAAAGATACAAAAAAAATTTTAATTTTTTTTTTAAATTACTATAAAATATTCTTCTTCTTGCAGCCAGAGAAGACCCCCTTTTAGGTTAAAACACAGAGTCACAGTTATCATGCAAATTAACATGAATCGTGGTCTAAATTCAAAATGTTTGCTGTACAGATATAACAAGCATCTACACAATCAGAATAAAAATTGCCATATTTTCTCTAATATGTGTAATTTCTATATCGTCACCGCCATCTAGTGGCCATAGTGCATCCCCCCCCACAAATACCTCAATCTGGAAACTGAAATCTTTATATCCCATATCATCCCGCCACTAGATGGCGGGATGATATGGGAACCACATATAATAGAGGAAGTACAGCAATTTTTGCATGGACGTTTGCCCGACGAACATTTTGTTACATAGACCCCATAGTGTTACATCAAAGTTATCTCCATGGCATCTTCACGAATTATCCCGACAGTTGCCATACTTACACTGACAATCATGGATAAGTCTCTTGGGCTAGTGTGGGTGTAAATCGGTGCTGCTGTGTCTTATGTGGTGCACACAACCTCCAAAGAGCCTATTCCATCTGGATGAGAAAGACACTGTCTTATGGACCTGGACTGAAAACGTATTGTATTTCATTGAGGAGTTGGGAGTACAGGGGCATTTGCCCCCCTTTGACCAGTGCAAATAACTTATGTTTGGCTGGTGTCCCTGAGTGGAGATATTTTACCATTCAGACCTCAATCACAGCAGGACCTACAGTCAGTGACCAACAGTGGCCATTATATATTTACCTGTTGCCCATCCACACCCTCGATCACAGCACCAAACAGAGGGAAGTCTTCCAGCCCCACTTCCCTTGAGGCTCTGAAATGTCATGTGACCCAGTTCCGAGAGTCGCAGAGGGAGCTGGTGTGTCTCAATAAACATGTCCTTTAAAAACATCCGCCTGTCAGCATGGCCATCATTCACCGTGGCACCATGGCCCATTTAGTTTAACTCCCTAAGAAATCCGTCCCTATCATGAAAGGGCCAGTTGGTTGTGTTTGCCCCCTTCCCTAGGGGCGGCATTCGGCCCTTGTCCCTGATCACTGATGTCCTATATCTGCCCCCATCTGAGGGTTATTATATATTTGTTTTTACCTTTTGTCATTTTTTGTTGGTTGATAGTCCCAGTCCACCTCTATTGCTGCAATGTAGTGTACCCATGTCACAGAATTGCGTTTACTATGGGATCGCGGGTCGACGTGTCCAGGATAGTCCGCCATATCCAACACTGTAGATTCATAATAGTCCTCCCCCTCTTCATAGTCATCATCATCAGGTACGTGTGATCTGGTTTCCGGTTCCCTTATACATTCTTCTACCCTGACCAAGGATGTCATCCTGCCTGATATGGACAATTACCGATAAAGTTTATAACAATACACAATGCAATAAAGGATATCATTTTATATATAATGTACTTTTTTTTAACTACCCCTAGGGATACCCTGCCTGACAGAGAGCTGCCTGTAAGAACTGAACAACAAGTATGAAATCTCGGGTGAAGTTGTTCCCGCACAGCACAGGAGTGGATCTATCTATTTATCTAGCAATAAGCTGCTGGTGGACGTAATATCCCGCCAAGAGGCTTAAAGGGGTCACCTATCTATCTAGCAATGCGCCGAGCGTGGAGGTAATGTCCTGCCGAGAGGCTTAAAGATCCATCTATCTATCTATGAGCTGTTGGTGGAGGTAATATCCCTCCGAGAGTCTTAAAGGGGCCATCTATCTATCTAGCAATGAGCTGTTGGTGGAGGTAATGTCCTGCCGAGAGGCTTAAAGGGGCCATCTATCTATCTATGAGCTGTTGGTAGAGGTAATATCCCTCCGAGAGGCTTAAGGGGGCCATCTATCTATCTATGAGCTGTTGGTGGAGGTAATAAACCTCTGAGAGTCTTAAAGGGGCCATCTATCTATCTATCTAGCAATGAGCTGTTCGTGGAGGTAATATCCCTCCGAGAGGCTTAAAGGGGCCATCTATCTATCTATCTATCTATCTATCTATCTATCTATCTATCTATCTATCTATCTATCTATCTGAGATATCGATGGAGGTAATGTCCTGCCGAGAGGCTTAAAGGGGCCACCTATCTATCTATCTATCTATCTATCTATCTATCTATCTATCTATCTATCTGTCTATCTGTCTATCTATCTATCTATCTATCTATCTATCTATCTATCTATCTATCTATCTATCTATCTATCTATCAGATATTGGTGGAGGTAATGTCCTGCCGAGAGGCTTAAAGGGGTCACCTATCTATCTATCCCTCTCTCTGAGAAGTTGTTCTCTCTCTGCTCATTGTTTGCAGCATCTCCCAAATAATTTCAATATTATTATCTAAATTATCGATCAATAAGCTGCTGGTAGAAGTGACATCCTACCGAGAGGCTTAAAGGGGCCACCTGTGTGTCTATCTATCTGTCTGTCTGTCTATCTATCTATCTATCTATCTATCTATCTATCTATCTATCTATCTATCTATCTATCTATCTATCTATCTATCTATCTATCTATCTATCTATCTATCTATCTATCTATCTCTCTAAGAAGTTGTTCTCTCTCTGCTCATTGATTGCAGCATCTTCCAAATAATTTCTATATTATTATCTATATTCTCTATCAATGAGCTGCTGGTAGAAGTGACATCCTACCGAGAGGCTTAAAGAGGCTACCTGTGTGTCTATCTATCTCTACATATATATATATATATATATATATATATATAAATACATAATATTTACCTTCTGGGTGCGTACTGGTTTGGCAGGAAAGTTTGTATACTTCTTTCTCTCCTGGGTTCACCACCGCTGTAAAAAAGCTGAACGCTGTCACGGGAAGTATAGGTACCCGGTGCTCTCCTATGACAAAGCTATGCCCTTCCAGAGAAAAACGGTGAACTTCAACGTGTGTCCCAAATCCAATGACGTGAAAATAAGCCGGCTTCTTCACACACATGGTTTGCTCTGGGGCATAGAAATCACAATATTAGTAAATTAAAGAAGGCATAAAGTACAATATGTATTGGTCTCTAATAACCCCCTGTGCAGCAGCACTCAGACTGGGAGAGAAAGAAGCAGGGCTGGAAGTGCTCCATGGACGTGCTGAGACAGAACATGCTGACAGGAGGAGAGAGAGCAGAGAGATGACCTCATAAGTCTGTTTCTGCTCTTTCCCTGTCCAGTCACAAGCTGCAGGCAGGTAGATGACCTCATAAGTCTGTTTCTGCTTTTTGCCTGTCCAATCACAGGCTGTAAGCAGGGAGATGACCCCATAAATCTGTTTCTGCTCTTTCCCTGGCCAATCACAGGCTTTAGGCAGAGAGATGATCCGATTTTGTCACCTTGTCACCTCCCCCCATGCTCGCCTCCAGGATTTCTCCAGAGCTTCTCCCATCCTTTGGAACTCCCTACCCCAATCTGTCTGACTGTCCCCTAATCTATCATCTTTAGGCGATCTCTTTAAAGAAACTTATCCTGCTTCTAACTAATACGGTTTTACTTCCTCCATCAGCTCATCCCCCACAGCTATTACCTTTTTTATCAATTGACCCTTCGTTTTTAGAATGTAAGTTCTAATGAGCAGGGCCCTCTGATTCCTCTTGTACCAAATTGTTATGTAACTGTAATGTGTGCCTTTATTTTGTTAAGCGCTGCGCAAACTGTTGGCGCTATATAAATCCTGTATAATAATAAATAATAATAAGTCTGTTTCTGCTTTTTCCCTGTCCAATCACATTCGGTAAGCAGGGAGATGACCTCATAAGTGTTTCTGCTCTTTCCCTGGCCAATCACAGGCTGTAGGCAGAGAGATGATCTCGTAAGTCTGTTTCTGCTTTTTCCCTGGCCAATTATAGGCTGTCAGTGGGGGGATGACCTCGTAAGTCTGTTTCTGCTCTTTCCCTGGCCAATCACAGGCTGTAGGCAGAGAGATGACCTCATAGGTCTCGTTCTGCTCTTTCCCTGGCCAATCGCAGGCTGTAGGCAGAGAGATGATCTCATAAGTCTGTTTCTGCTCTTTCCCTGGCCAACCACAGGCTGTCAGTGGGGAGATGACCTCATAAGTCTCTTTCTGCTCTTTCCCTGGCCAATTGCAGGCTGTAGGCAGAGAGATGATCTCATAAGTCTGTTTCTGCTCTTTCTCTGGCCAATCACAGGCTGTAGGCAGAGAGATGATCTCATAAGTCTGTTTCTGCTCTTTCCCTGGCCAGTCGCAGGCTGTCAGTGGGGAGATGACCTCATAAGTCTGTTTCTGCTCTTTCTCTGGCCAATCACAGGCTGTAGGCAGAGAGGTGACCTCATAAGTCTGTTTCTGCTCTTTCCCTGGCCAATCACAGGCTGTAGGCAGAGAGACAGAGAGGTGACCTCATAAGTCTGTTTCTGCTCTTTCCCTGGCCAATCACAGGCTGTAGGCAGAGAGACAATCTCATAAGTCTGTTTCTGCTCTTTCCCTGGCCAATCACAGGCTGTCGGTAAGGAGATGACTTGGCTGTGTTGCATAATGGCAGCAGAGAAAAGTCAGGTCTCTAGAATGGCTCTGCTAATTGACGGAGATGTATATTGTCTGTGTATTTAGCTGTTACCCGAGGTTCAGATTTAAGAAGACACATATATACACTATACTTGTGAGATAAATGTATTCCTATTTTTCAAGGTGTATTTATTTTACCTGGAATTGAACCATTAATATATCCATTGATTGTATGCAGAGGCGTATCTTCAAATCCATTGTTATAGTGGCTTAAACCTGTATGTGAAGAAGATACATTGAATTATTGATACACACAAGGATGCGCCTATACATCATTATGCACTCAGTACAACTTTTTGGTAGATTTAGGATTAAACCAAACCCGAGAACAAAAATGTAATATAATTCAGTCTACCAGTCCATTCATGCAGTGGCTGCATTCATTTTTCCCCCCTTCATTTTGACCTGTGATCCTGCCAAGTAAGCACACTTCCTGTCTTAAGTTGACTTGCACATTGTCCTGTATATATATGGGGTGAGAAGTGTCACCCTAATACAGGACTACAGAAACACTACAACCTCTCTTCCTCTTCATAACATGGAATGTGGTGTCTATATTACTCAAAGAGAGCCAAAATCATTGCAATTGATAAGAGCATCGCAGAAGCAAAGGGCACGGGAAATTTTTACCTGACACGATTTCCGACAGGATCAACACGTATTTTATGCATTTATCAAATAAATATCGTAAAACACTTTTGATGGTGTATATAAAAGACCTAAATGGAGCAAATAGGAGAAATGCCCTGTTAGGGCTCATTCACATGGCTGTATGGGTTTATATACACTTGAACATAACTTACGTTCATCAAATACTGCAAGGACAATTATTTTTTCCTGGACTCCGTACTGAGACCCGTCTTCTGAAAGAGATCCTGAAAATGTGGAAATAAACATATTAACACCCTGAATTATTTTCAACTGTATGCAGGGCTGACCTTTGGGTTCAACAGGGCATCACCCCTGCCCCATGCTAGCAGCCCCTGGTTCTCCAGCATTTTACAGACTTAAATAAAACAAACAAACCGCGCTAAAAATGAGTCCAATCAATATAGGTGAAAAACGATTCAATTAAGTCCACATGGCATAATAGATCCTCCTAAATGGTGAATAGAGGACAAACTTATGGGATATTCTGCTTACCAGAACGTAAGCGAGGTTCAGCAGGTGGCTTTAAACCCAGCCTGGGCCTTTCAGTGTGCTCCAAGGGGGGTAGGATCCAACAGACTTACATGGCGGACCGAATCCACATAGGTGTAGAAAAACATACAAAAAACATAGCGTAATACTGACAAAAAAATATATATATAATTCCCTAAATAGGAGTGCTCATACAAAAAAACATTTAAAGGATCGTGAGACCCCCAAATGTATGACAAACCAGGGGCGTGGAGTCAAAAAAGGGAAAGTGACATGCAACATGCAAAGAAATGTGATGTCTTAAATCAAAAACTATATCTGTATCTAATTACCAGAAAAAAATATAAAGGAGGCGAGTACAGATCCAAAAGAAGGTATAGATAAACACCCGGTGCTCAGATATGGGGGGCCGCTTACCAGATGGTAAACTTGTGAAGGTATAACAACGGTAGGCTAATAGCCCAGGTAAACCCAAAATGAAATCCTGACCAGAATTGAAGGGGTTCCTGCTCACCAGAAGATCAGTTAAAAGGAGCCAAAAACGAAATGGTGGTGGCGTCACCGCGATCTCGTCCCAGCAGACTCCTCACAAGCTCCGATTAGTTTTTCCGGAAAAACTAATCGGAGCTTGTGAGGAGTCTGCTGGGACGAGATCGCGGTGACGCCACCACCATTTCGTTTTTGGCTCCTTTTAACTGATCTTCTGGTGAGCAGGAACCCCTTCAATTCTGGTCAGGATTTCATTTTGGGTTTACCTGGGCTATTAGCCTACCGTTGTTATACCTTCACAAGTTTACCATCTGGTAAGCGGCCCCCCATATCTGAGCACCGGGTGTTTATCTATACCTTCTTTTGGATCTGTACTCGCCTCCTTTATATTTTTTTCTGGTAATTAGATACAGATATAGTTTTTGATTTAAGACATCACATTTCTTTGCATGTTGCATGTCACTTTCCCTTTTTTGACTCCACGCCCCTGGTTTGTCATACATTTGTGGGTCTCACGATCCTTTAAATGTTTTTTTGTATGAGCACTCCTATTTAGGGAATTATATATATATTTTTTTGTCAGTATTACGCTATGTTTTTTGTATGTTTTTCTACACCTATGTGGATTCGGTCCGCCATGTAAGTCTGTTGGATCCTACCCCCCTTGGAGCACACTGAAAGGCCCAGGCTGGGTTTAAAGCCACCTGCTGAACCTCGCTTACGTTCTGGTAAGCAGAATATCCCATAAGTTTGTCCTCTATTCACCATTTAGGAGGATCTATTATGCCATGTGGACTTAATTGAATCGTTTTTCACCTATATTGATTGGACTCATTTTTAGCGCGGTTTGTTTGTTTTATTTTTGTTTTGTGGGCCCCACTTCCAACCGCAGCTTTTCGAACTTCACTTAATTCATTTATTTATTTAGGGTGTCATTGTATCCATATTCACATATATTATTGGTTTACATATTTTTATTGTTTTTCTAAGCGCAATTTTGTTTTTTATTATTTTACAGACATAACAGCATGACACTGAACGCCCATGGCAGAGGCAACCACATATGGACTGTAAATGGCGACGGTTTTAAGGAGTGAAAGAGATGTCAGGTAGATATCATCAGACAAGGATTTTTTGCTGATAAAACATGTAAATTGTCCCAACATGCAGGTAAACTCGAATATACCATTTACAGACACGAAAATAGGGGGGGAACTTATTCAAATAAGGTGCTTTACGATTCTGGCATCAGCTATGCTGACTATAAGTATGCCAATCAAGAAGTGTCCAAAGGTCTGCACGAAGACAGAAATATTTTCTACAAGCTTTGCTCCAGGTTGCAAAAACCCAAAAGAGCTCTAATAACCTCATTAGATCTCTGTCCAAGTTGCAGAAATCCAACAGGGTTCTAGCAAGCTCTATAGATGTCGGTCCAGGCTGGAAAAACACAACAGGACCTTAGCAACCTCTGTAGATGTCATTCCAAGTTGCAAAGATCAGGCAGGACTGCAGCAATCTCTATAGATGTCAGGTCAGGTTGCCAAATTCCAACAAGACTTTAGCAACCTCTATAGAAATCAGTCCAGGTTCCAAAAAAACGAAACAGGTTCTAGCACAGTGATGGCGAACCTTGGCACCCCAGATGTTTTGGAATTATATTTCCCATGATGCTCAGGCACTCTGCAGTGTAGTTAAGTTTAATGGGAAATCTAGTTCCAAAACATCTGGGGTGCCAAGGTTCGCCATCACTGTTCTCTTCTACACATGTCATTCCAGGTTGCAAAAGCCTAACAGGGTTCTAGCAACCTCTGTGTATGCCAGTCCAGGTTGCAAAAACACAACAGGGTTCTAGGAACCACTATAGATGTCAGTCCAGATTGCAAAAACCCACCAAACCCAACCCAAACCCTAGCCAGCTCTATAGATGTTAATCCAGATTTAAAAACTCCAACAGGGTTATGGAAACCTCTTAGATGTCAGCCTAGGTTGCAAAAACCCAGAAGGTTTCTAGTAGCCTGTATAGAAGTCAGCCCAGGTCGCAAAAATCCAACAGGGTTTTATCAACCTCTATGGATGCCAGACCAACCTCTATGGATGTCAGGTCAGGTTGCCAAAACCCAACAGGCTTGATCAATCCCTATAGATCGCAAAAACCCAGAAGGGTTCTAGTAGCCTGTATAGATGTCAATCCAGGTCGCAAAAATCCAACAGGGTTTTATCAACCTCTATGGATGCCTGACCAGGTTGCAAGAACCCAACAGGGTTCTAGCAACCTCTATAGACATCATATTAAGTTGCATAAACCCAACAGGTTTGGGCAACCTCTATAGATGTCAGTCCAGGTCATGAAAATCCAACAGGGTTCTATCAACTTCTAGATGCCAGATCCAGCAACCTCTATGGATGTCAGGTCAGTTTGCCAAAACCAACCCCTACAGATGTCAGTCCAGGTCACAAAAACACAACAGGACTCTAGCAACCTCTATAGATGTCAGTCCAGGTCGCAAAAATCCAACAGGGTTCTAGTAACCTCTATAGACATGTCAGGGCTGGGCTCAGCCCTTCCTTCTCAAAGCTGGCAGCTCAGCTGTCGGCTAATTGCCAGCTCCCATCTATCTCCACAGTGAATCACCTGTTGATGATATCCTGCTCATCAGTCCTGCCTACTTAAGCCATCCAGCCCAGATGATCTCTGCCTTCGCCTTGGTGACATCTCTAGAGACGCTCTCCTGTGTTCCTGTTAAACACTTGCTTGGCTGACATTCCTTCTGGCTCCAGATCCTGCTTGCTCTTCTACTACGCTCATCTCTGGCTCCCTGACATTTTGGCTTGTCTGACTATCCGTTCCAGTTCCTGCACTCTGGCTATGTTTTGACTACGTTTTGACTACCTTTACTCGGTTTACCTTTTTATTATTATTATTAAACAAGTGTGATTTAACTGTACTTCTGTCTCAATCTGATTCACGGTTTCTAACAAGACATCAGTCTAGGTTGCATAAACCCAATGGGAGTAAAGCAACCTCTATAAATGTCAGTCCAGGTTGCAAAAAAACCCAGAAGGGTTCTAGTAACTTCTATAGATGTTAGTAAGGCCAAAAATTTCCATCTTATGTACATCCATCCAAAAACTATTACAAATCTCAAAATACAAAACAATAAGGAGCTCTTACTTTGCTCTTTTGGTACTTTTCATTTATCCATTAATTCTGGGAGTCTACAGAACCATTAAAAAGCAGAGCTAGTGACACATAACAGGTTCTCTTTGCTTCACCACACATATTTTGTACTACCTGGTTTACAGATGAGAAGGACGCCCACTAGTCCAGAGTTTATGTCATAAGACGTATTACTGTGAGAGTGATAGGCAGAAGTGATGCAAGGTGGGTCAGACTCCACAGGCCCATAGCCTTCTGGGATATCCCAGGTATATATGTATTCCTGTCCTGGTGGAATAGCGTCATCCGCCTTTTCCAGCTTGTTGGTTCCATCTTCATATCCGGCACCTAAAAAAAAAATTCAGTTCAGGCAAAAGTGGAAGATGGAGAAATATAAAATATGTAACAGCATTTACTTATCGGATTCATGTACTGAAAATTTTGTACCCAACTTTGGATCTTAATGGTATCAAAATGATCGTAAATTGACAATCATAGTTATAAAGACAGCACAATAATATATTCATGCTCCTGAGGAAGTAGATTTAAAGTGGTTGTAAAGCCTCAAGGTTTTATTAAGCCCTTGGCGCCAGCCCTTTAAAGGGATTGCTATACCTGGAGGCGGGGCGGAGTTTATGGCCACGTGACCGCCGTGATTGGCTGTCACGGTGGTCACATGATCGGAAAAACCTTTACAACCACTTTCACCGTCGAAACGCGTTGAGAAGCTCCACTTTCCACATGGCCACCTATGGAAGCAAATATGTGAGGCAGGTCCTCACGCAGAAATGCGTGTAAATTGCCCACAAAAAACCTCAAGTGTTTTGTTATGTTTTTGGATAACCCACTGCTTGCTAGGGTGCTGGCATAGGCATGCTCATCCAGAAAGCGTAATGATAAACCATAGGAAAGCCACCGCGCACCAACAGCTCCAAGTCTATTGATAATGAAGAGCGGCCTCAGCCCTAGCAAATACTAAAGGCCACGCCACCGACGCGTTTCGTCCTGGCCACCGGGGCTTAGTCATAGAATTCAATGACTCCTGTCATGGGTCGTGGCATAAAGTATTCCCTAACTCAAGGTCAGGTAGCCAGGGAGCTGTCAGCATAGTCAGTACATTACTAGGAGCAGAACTGTGGAAAGAAGTTATAAATATATTAGCAATAGCTAATAGCTCCCAACTGTCCCTCATTAAAAGATAGTGTCTTTCTTTTGGGACCAAGTCCTCTGTCCCTCCAGTTTACTGACATAGACGTCAGTAAACCCGGAAACGATCCGGTTCGATCGGTGGCTGGGCAGGAAGTCAAGTGAGGGCAACATAGCCCTCACTTGGCTCTATGCCCTTGGAGGACCGGAGCGACCTCTTTTGTCACGTCCAGATCTCGGCCATTAATTTTTTTTATTTTTTTTTACATTACATTTTTATTTTTTATTTTTTTTTGCTTTTAAAGATAAATGAGAGATTTGGGATATTTTTGACCCCAGATCTCTCAATAAAGAGGACCTGCCATACTTATTTCAATTACAAGGGGCGTTTACATTACTTGTAATAGGAATAAAAGTGATACAATAATTAAAAAAATTAAAGGGACAGTGTAAAAATAAAAAGTAAAATATATAAGAAAAAAAATAATTATAGAGCCTCTATCCCTCTGAGCTCACGTGCAGAAGCGAACGCATATGTAAACGGTGTTTAAACCACACATGTGAGGTATCGCCGCGATCCTTAGAGTGAGAGCAATAATTCTATCCCTAGACCTCCTCTGTAACTCTAAACAGGTAACCTGTAAAAAAATTTAAAGCGTCGCCTATGGAGATTTTTAAGTACCGTACTTTGTCACCATTCCACGAGCGTGCGCAATTTTAAAGAATGACATATTAGGTATCTATTTACTTGGGGTTACATCATCTTTCACATTATACAAAAAAATGTAATTCATTAACCACTTGCCGACCAGCCTCCGTCATTATACTGCGGCAGGTTGGCTCATTCCCGCAAACCGCCGTAGCTGTACGGCGGTCCCTTTAACAGCTATAGCGGGTGTGGGTGCGCCGTACGGCGGGGGAGCCGATGCGCATGGCCAGCAGCTGCGATGTCCGCCGGCCACCCGCAATCGATCCACAGGAAGCAAGAACGGGGATCTGTCAATGTAAACAAACAGAACCCTGTTCTGTCAGGGGAGTAGAGAGAGATCGTCTATGCCTAGTGATTAGGAACAGGGATCTCTCTCCTCCTCCAGTCAGTCCCACCCCCCCTACAGTTAGAAGCACCTTCCAGAGAACACAGTTAACCCCTTGATCGCCCCCCTAGTGTTAACCGCTTTCCTGCCAGTGACATTTACACAGTAATCAGTGCATTTTTATAGCACTGATCGCTGTATAAAATGTCAATGGTCCCAAAAAAGTGCTAAATGTCAATGGTCCCAAAAAAGTGCTAAATCCCGCTAAAAATCACAGATCAGAAAAAAATATTCAATAAAAATGGCATAAATCTATCAACTATTTTGTAGATGCTATAACTTTTGCGCAAACCAATCAATATACGATTATTGTGATTTTGTTTACCAAAAATATGTAGAAGAATACATATCGGCCTAAACTGATGAAGAAATTATTTTTTTTACATTATATATATATATATATATATATATATATATATATATATATATATATTATATTTTTCATTTATTATAGCAAAATGTAAAAGATATATATATTTTTTTAATTTAAATTGTCAGTCTTTTTTCATTTATAGCGCAAAAAATAAAAACCACAGAGGTGATCAAATACCACCAAATGAAAGTTCTAGTTGTGGGAGAAAAAAGCACGTCAATTTTGTTTTGGTACAGCGTCGCACGACCGCGCAATTGTCACTTAAAGCGACACAGTGCCGTATCGCAGAAAATGGCCTGGTCATTAAAGGGGGGAAAATCTTCCCGTCTGTAAGTGGTTAAAGTGTATTTTTTCCAGTAAAATTGTGTTTGAAAGACCGCTGCGCGACAATACAGCGTGACATAAAATATTGCAACGACCGCCATTTTATTCTCTAGGGTCTCTGCTAAAAAAAAAAAAAAAAAAAATGTTTAATGTTTGGGGGTTCCACGTAATTTTCTAGCAAAAAATACAGATTTTTACTTGTAAACAACAAATAGAAAAAGGCCTGGTCTTAAAGTGGTTAATAACTTGCAAGTTTTATATACTTTTTATTTTTATATATATTTTTTTAAAAGATATCACAAGGCAAAATATCTGACCTTCTGATCTTTTCGTGTATGATACACCGATGCCATGAAGACTGTATGGGATGCTTGCTAAGTTTTTAAAATGAATAACAGCAGAATCAAATGTTTCTAATCGAATTATAGGGCCCAGTAGACCTAAAAGTGAAGTAATTAAAAAAACAAAAACGCAAAATCATAAGAAATACATTGAATGCCACAGATGCAATTTAAATATAATGCAAAACACAAACATTGATAACCACACATTATCATTATTACAGTACTCAAGGGGTAACTCCATTTTAATGAAAAAAAAAATATAGCAAATAATAAAATTGTCAGAGATACAGGATAACCATAGTATTAAAGCATGTGAATGTATTTGTATAAATTGTTTATAAAACTAATAAAAATGAATTGAAAACAAATAATAAAATATAAAATACTCAATTTTTCTGTAAAATGCAATATGGCAACCCGGAGGCGTTCTGCTTCTGTGATTGGCTCACTGATTTTCCCAGAAGCCTGCACTAAGATACAAGTCAGATTTTGGGCATCCCCTGCAATAGGAATTTAACGCTAAGGGTTCAATACTTCTAAAGCAGGAATCTTCAAACTACGGCTCTCCAGCTGTTGCGGAACTACACATCCCATGAGGCATTGTAAAACTCTGACATGACCAGGCATGATGAGAATTGTAGTTCCTGAACAGCTGGAGGGCCGTAGTTTGAAGACCCCTGATCTACAGGGATCCAGACCTTGCAGCTTTCCTCGTCAGAACACTGAGAATGCACCAGGTGATTATAATGAATGTTAGACTATACAGTCAAAGTACCAAAAGCTGAGGACAGACCAGGTTGACAGTGGTCCTACCTGTCCAGGGCTCCCTTGGTTTCGGATCCGTGAAAGAGGCATCACTGTATTCCATGTAGATGGCTTTTTTGTATATTGGAGCGCCAGCCGACTTCACGATTTCCCTGTGACATGTAGGAGAATAATACATTTAAAAAGAATAAAATAGAATAAAAAAATCAATCAGACTTTGGTAGCATTCCATATTTATAGATGGTTGAATTATGAATAATTATTAACCTGCTTATATTTTGCCTTCCCCAATTCATTGCCCCTCACCAAGTTAATGATGTGTGAATTAAAAAGAAAAAAAAAAAAAAAAAAAACTTTCACAAATATAACAATCAGTATTTATTTGGCTAGAAACTGACTTAGAATTCCACAATTTTTTTTTTTTTTTTAAAGCAGAGACTCTAGAGAATAAATTGGTGGGTTTTGCAATTTTTTTATGTCACACGGTATTTGCGCAGCGATTTTTCAAACGCTTTTTTTTTTTAGAATACACTTTTTTTTTATTTTAATGGAAAAAAAAAACCCCACAATATATAACACTTTTTTTTTTTATAAAATATATAATAGATGAGGCTACGCCAAGAAAATAGATACGCTTTAAAATTGGGCACGCCCATGCAACGTACGTAAGTTTTGCTATCCATAGGCGGCGCTTTAAAAGCCTTTATTATTATTATTATACAGGATTTATATAGCGCCAACAGTTTGCGCAGCGCTTTACAACATGGGGGCAGACTCACCTAACCTTTACGGGTTACCACTTTAGATTTACAGAGGAGGTCACAGGTTAGAATTATTACCCGTGACCTGACGTTTGCGGCGATACCTCACACGTGCGGGACGATCCCTGTTTGGAAGCGGGACTGACACGTGCGTTCGCCTTTGCACATGAGCATGGGGGGGGGGGGGGGGGGAGGAAACCTGGGCACTTAAAAAAAATGTTTTATTATTATTTATAGAAAATTGCTATTATTTTTACACTGTTGTTTTAATTTTTTGATCACTTTGGCCCCTTTCACACCGATACATTTTTACCTTGCAAGAAATATGCTTCCCTTTAAATCCTATGGGACCTTTCACACCACTGCGCTGTGGGTGCGGTGCGTTTTGAAAAGGCCCGCATGCTGCATCTTTGGTGCGGTTTTGAAAACTGCACCAAAAATGCATTGAAATGAATGGAAATTGCGGCAAAATTGTGGTAAAAACCACAGCGTTTTCGGTGTGTCTTTTAAGTCACATGTCCATTTTTCGCAGGTGCGGGCTTGTAACGGAACGTCCCACACGCCGCTTGAGCGCTTCCGTCATATACCGCTTCCTCCAGTCTGAACATAATGTGGAGATGCGACCCCCCGTGTCACAGGTGCATATAAGAAAGTGTATGCCTGATTTTGGTGGGCTTGCTAATGGCACACCTGTGCGCTGGCTTCATAATCATCCCAGGAAGAGAGGTCAGTGCCCATCCCAATGTCCCGTACACACGATCCGAATATCGTACGACTTTTTTCGCTTAACCACTTCAATACTGGGCACCTACACCCCCTTCCTCCCCAGGCCAATTTTCAGCGTTCAGCGCTGTCGCCGTTTAAATGACAATTACGCGGTCATGCTACGCTGTACCCAAACAGAATTTTTATCATTTTGTTCCCACAAATAGAGCTTTCCTTTGGTGGTATTTGATCACTTCTGCCGTTTTTTATTTTTTGCTAAACAAATAAAACAAAGACCTAAAAAAAGTTTTTCTTTTGTTTCTGTTATAAAATTTAGTAAATAAGTAAGTTTTCTCCTTCACTAATGGGCACTGATAAGGCGGCACCGATGAGGTGGCACCGATGATGGGCACTGGTAGGCGACACTGATGGGTAGCACTGATATGCAGCACTGATGGGCACTCATGGGTGGCACTGGTGGGCACTGATAGGCGACACTGATGGGCACTGAAAGGCTGCATGGCTGGGCACTGATAGGAGGTACTGATGGGCACTGATACGTGGCACTAGGGTTGCCACATCATCCCTTTAATCCAGGACACACATTAATTACACGGGTTCTGAGGCTGATTAAGATGGTAATTAAACTCACTTAGTGCCTCATCTGCATTAATTCAGCCTCAGAACCTGTGTAATTAATATGTGTCCTGGATTAAAGGGATGATGTGGCAACCCTATGTGGCACTGATATGCGGCACTGATAGATGGCATTGATAGGCATCACTAATGGCACTGGCAGGCATTGGGGATGGACACTGATTGGCATTTCCCTGGTGGTCTAGGGTGGCATACCTGGTGGTCCAGGGTGGTGCCAATCCCTGGTGGTCCTGGTGGCATCCTGGTGGTCCTGGGCGGGCATCCGAGGGGAAGCTGTGCTGATAAACAATCAGCACAGACCCCCCCCCTGTCAGGAGAGCAGCCGGTCGGCTCTCTTCTACTCGCGTCTGTCAGACGCGAGTGAGGAAAAGCCGATTAACGGCTCTTCCTGTTTACATCGTGATCAGCCGTGATTGGATAAGGCTGATCACATGGTAAAGAGCCTCCATCAGAGGCTCTTTACCGAGATCGGTGTAGCGGTGGTGTCTGACCCACGGGCAAGCGAGAGCGGTCGTTCTGGGAGGCCGTCATATGACAGCCTCCCAGAACGAGAGCTGCGCCGCCTAGCCGTCATTTGGCGGCCAGCGGGCGTGAGGCAGTTAATAGTCGCAAGTAGAAATTGAATAGGTTACTAAAGCCAGGAAAATTCTCGAATGACAGAAAAAAATAATCGGAAGTGATGTCATGCGTTGTAATGTCATTTGGTAATGACTAAGCGCACGTGAAGTGTGCGAAACGCGTCTACCCAGCATTCTGATGCCTGTCATTTTTGGGATGTCCAAAAAAAAAGAGGATTTTGATCTACAGTGGTGTGCGGCCATTTCTTCTAATTTCATGTGTTGGAATGTATTTGTATTGTATTTTCGGACGACGACTGTACTACGAAAACCGTACGATCTGGTATTGTAGGAGGAAAATGTTCATGTTTGTTCGATCGAATAATATCGGAGGAATTGTCGTGATCGGCTCTCGAAAAGCTCTGTACTAACGATCAGATTATCGTACGCTATTTTTGGTCCGAGCATGTGTACGGGCCATAAGGCTGCTTTCACACTGAGGTGCTTTACAGGCGCTATAGCGCTAAAAATAGCGCCTGTAAAGCACCTCTCCCCTCACTCCAGTGTGAAAGCCCGAGTGCTTTCACACCGGAGCGGTGCGCTGGCAGGACACCAAAAAAAGTCCTGCAAACCGCATCTTTGAGGCGCTGTAGGAGCGGTGTATACACCGCTCCTACAGCCCCCCTGCCCATTGAAATCATTGGGCAGCACCTGGAGTCTATAAGACCCCAAATCCCTCCTCTGCCTTTAATCGGTGATCGGTGTAATCAAATCCTTTTGATTTTTGAAAATGGCGCAGTTAACATCCGGGTAACCCGGAAGTGATGTCAGGTCATTGGTTCTGGGTTACCACGGCCAAGAACCGAACAAAGCCGATTCGGAAGTGCCGGCTGGTCAAAAGGATCCCGGTGGGATGGGAGATCCCGGTAAAGCAATCCAGTGGCTTGTTAGCCACTAGGATTGCTTTTACAAGAGAGCCGACCATCGGCTCTGAAAAACAGTACTGGGCATCATCCCAGTATAACCACTTGAAGTCTAGCGACGTACATCGCTGGTGGTCCAGTCCGTTAAGAAAAAAAGAAAAAAACCTGTCCATTTGTAGCACCCCTCTGACACCTCAAAGACAGGACAGCACATCCAGAGGCGGGCTAGCATTGATAAAATAGGGGGGGCCTAGAAAGACTATTGGGCGCCAGTCGCTTAAGCATATTCCCAAATTTCATCGCATCCTCCAAGTGAGTCACCAGTCCCTTCTGAAAGACCGGCCTTTCTCCTGGCTCTCTCCAGCAAGGGGGCCTCCCCGGGTCTCCTTAGCATACCTTCCTCCAGCCCAGGCAGCATACGTTAGGCCCCAAAACAGGCTATTTGGGCCTAACGGCAGAGCTCCATCCGGCAGGACCTCCCTAGGCCTCAGCTCAGGATAAAAGAGAGAGCATATGGCCCGTCCCCGGTATTTATATCCTCTCCCAGCATGCGCCAGTGTCCTAAATCTCCTACTGGATTGGCTGAAGTAAATATAAATATTCATAACAGAGTTTTGTTAGTCAAATCTCATGCTACGACCGGTGATACCAGTGACATTTACTGCTGGCTGTAAGAAATTACAAGCCAACTTAAAGTGGAGTTCCACCCACTTTTACAACTCTTCAGCATCCCTCACTAAACTGTGCACTGTAAACGAATTGGATATTTTTAATTTTTTTTTTCTCAGCACCTACTGTATATCTGCTGTATTCATTTTTCACTTCCTCCTCTCTGGCCATGGCCCATCGCATCATTTCCTGTTTGCAATGCCTTCTGGGAAGGGGCAACTTCCTCTCACACTGCCGTTGCTGTGGAAACCTGACCTGAAACCAATTACACCGCTTGTGCTGCACTGAGCATGTGCGAGATCTGCAAGGATGAGAATCCAGGAAGAAATACAGTCTGGCTTCAGATGCCCACACTTAAGATGGCCACGGCCTGCTGTAAGTTTATAAAATAAACTACTGCTATAAACAAAACAGACCTTAGTTTACAGACTAACTTTACTAGAATACATTAAGCTCGTGTATTATAGGGGGATTTTTATTTAAAAAGTATAATTTCGGCCGGAACACCACTTTAAGCGTAGGGAAAAACTGAAAAACTACACAATCAGTCTGAGCTAACTAATACCCAGCTAAAAACTATATTGTCATAGTAGCCCCTGTTTAGGACAAGCGGGCTCCACATTTTTATGACATAACCTTTTAAAGTCAGTGATGTCATCACTCAGTCTCTGTGTTTGGCAGGCAGATCATGCCCGGTGGGAGGGGCCAGCAGGGTGCTGTACGGAGCTTCCTGAAATCATCACGGCCCCCCCGGCCTCAGTATTCATCCCAAAAGCCCTTAATGCGAGCAGTGGGCTGGCGCTTGGGAGGAGTTATGCAAATATCAAAACGCTCCCTAATAGGTGGATGTCAGTACGGAAGGGGTGGGAACATGTTATGCCCTGGGTAACGCCCACGTGTGATGCTGAGCCTCCGTGATTGAAAGAACTGAAATGCTGGGAATGAAAGAGGCGGGGCCAGTTTTCAGTTTTAGTAAATCTCCCACATAAAGTTGCATGACAAATTGCAGCCCATTGATTTGAACAGGTTCCCTTTGAAATCGATGCAACTTAAAGTTGCAGCAACTTTAAAAGGGTTTCCTGCTCTACTTTGATGCGACTTGAGTGCCAGAGGGTGTAAAAGTCGCATCAAAGTCGCATTTAGAATCACACAAGTGTGAACTGAGCCTTACTAACACTGCAAATCAGCAATGGGGGCAAGTTGCTTCCTTTATGCAAACAGCTAAATCCACAGGTATAATACATATGGGGGAGCATCTTTACCTGCCAAAGCAGTGGTTTCCAAACTGTGGCCCTTTGTTTGCCTTTATCCAGGCCCTATTTTATCCGCTGACAATGATGGGGCAGAATTCCTCCCACTGACACCAATGATGGGGCAGAAATCTTCCCACTGACACCAACAATGTGGTGCAATTCCTCCCACTGACACCAATGATGGGGCAGAATTCCTCCCACTGACACCAATGATGGGGCAGAATTCCTCCCACTGACACCAATGATGGGGCAGAAATCTTCCCACTGACACCAACAATGGGGTTTAATTCCTCCCACTGACACCGATGGGGCAGAATTCCTCCCATTGACACCAACGATGGGGCAGAATTCCTCCCACTGACACCAACGATGGGGCAGAATTCCTCCCACTGACACCAACGATGGGGCAGAATTCCTCCCACTGACACCAACGATGGGGCAGAATTCCTCCCACTGACACCAACGATGGGGCAGAATTCCTCCCACTGACACCAACGATGGGGCAGAATTCCTCCCACTGACACCAACGATGGGGCAGAATTCCTCCCACTGACACCAACGATGGGGCAGAATTCCTCCCACTGACACCAACGATGGGGCAGAATTCCTCCCACTGACACCAACGATGGGGCAGAATTCCTCCCACTGATACCAATGATGGGGCAGAATTCCTCCCACTGACACCAATGATGGGGCAGAATTCCTCCCACTGATACCAACGATGGGGCAGAATTCCTCCCACTGATACCAACGATGGGGCAGAATTCCTCCCACTGACACCAACGATGGGGCAGAATTCCTCCCATTGACACCAACGATGGGGCAGAATTCCTCCCACTGACACCAACGATGGGGCAGAATTCCTCCCACTGACACCAACGATGGGGCAGAATTCCTCCCACTGACACCAATGATGGGGCAGAATTCCTCCTACTGACACCAATGATGGGGCAGAATTCCTCCCACTGACACCAACGATGGGGCAGAATTCCTCCCACTGATACCAACGATGGGGCAGAATTCCTCCCACTGACACCAACGATGGGGCAGAATTCCTCCCATTGACACCAACGATGGGGCAGAATTCCTCCCACTGACACCAACGATGGGGCAGAATTCCTCCCATTGACACCAACGATGGGGCAGAATTCCTCCCACTGATACCAACGATGGGGCAGAATTCCTCCCACTGATACCAACGATGGGGCAGAATTCCTCCCACTGACACCAACGATGGGGCAGAATTCCTCCCATTGACACCAACGATGGGACAGAATTCCTCCCACTGACACCAACGATGGGGCAGAATTCCTCCCACTGACACCAACGATGGGGCAGAATTCCTCCCACTGATACCAATGATGGGGCAGAATTCCTCCCACTGACACCAACGATGGGGCAGCACAGCTGTGTCTGGCAAGGCAGGTGACCTGATTTTTTCCTGCTGCAGTTTGGTAACGTATACAGGTCTTGTCCCTCCCCCAGCCTGTGAGTGGACAGTGAAGATGCGGACTGCAACATTGTAACAAGTTATAAGGGTAACAGCTGCAGCAGGGGGCTGATCTGTGTCAGAAGTTTGTGAACACAGCCAAGAACTGCACAGACACCAGGATCCTAGTCCTAGTGGATGCCAACCCTGGATGGTGCCTGAACAAATATGGTGCCATCCTTCTGGAGAGAAAGATAAAGGCATTGTCAGGGGGAACAATGTGATCTCTTTAAGAGGTAATAAATGCCTGGAAATGTTACAATGGCACATTACTGAGCATTCACAATGTGAGAAAATAGAGCCGATGACATAATTGGTTCCTTCCTTCTGGTTCCCCTCTTATCTTATAGAGGAGGGCGAGAACAATCCAACCACAAATTCTGCTGTCCTACTACAGATACTGCTATAGTGGCCGGCAGACTGCAGAGAAATATGGAACAGCTACTGAGAAGAATATTTCTATATATGCGATCAGCGATTTTATTTTTAATCCGGCTGTTCTCAGAATTCGGAATCCCATCTGTTCACAATCAGGAGGACTACAGTATGTATGAAAATTGATAGTCATATTATATATACACACTATATTGTCAAAAGTATTGGGACGCCTGCCTTTACTTTAATGGCATCTCAGTCTTAGTCCGTAGGGTTCGATATTGCGTTGGACCACCCTTTGCAGCTATAACAGCTTCAACTCTTCTGGGAAGGCCGTCCACAAGGTTTAGGAGTGTGTCTATGGGAATGTTTGACTGTTCTTCCAGAAGCGCATTCGTGAGGTCAGGCACGGATGTTGGACGAGAAGGTCTGGCTCATAGTCTCCACTCTAATTCTTCCCAAAGGTGTTCTATCGGGTTGAGGTCAGGACTCTGTGCAGGCCAGTCAAGTTCCTCCACCCCAAACTCGCTCATCGATGTCTCTATGGACCTTGCTTTGTGCAAGAGGACCTCTCGATAAAGTCACGTGGGCAGTGACGAAACGCGTCAGGGAGGAGCCTGTGACGTCATCACGTGAGATCGGGAAGCAGAGAGAGAGCCGCTGGGGACACAGGGCCGAGGATCTGTGGATGTTTCAGTGATCCAGGGGGCTATTCACCCCAACCACACAAGCTTATCTCCTGTGTGCACCGGAAAAGTGAATCTGTAAATGTGAGTTTATCACTGCTTATTTTAATAAAGATAGTGTTTTATACAGTTAAACACACTGTCAGTTCTTTCCTTACCCCTATGATACCCATGTATGAGAAATACCATATAAGGGATCAGGAGACCTTATACCACTGATGGAGAACCTTGGCACCCCAGATGTTTTTGGAACTACATTTCCCATAATGCTCATGTACTCTGCAGTGTAGTTGAGCATCATGGGAAATGTAGTTCCAAAACATCTGGGGGTGCCAAGGTTCTCCATCACTGCCTTATACCGACAAGGGAACAGCAGATTGCTGGATTGATACCCCTAAGGGGAAGGCGTGACTAGACCCTTTTGTGGGTCTCCCTGGGAGGTGAGCGCATAGTGTGACCGGTGGAGGGCACTTTGGTGTGCACAGCAGTTCTTTTATTATCACTGGACTTTCACTATTGGATATTTAGAGACTTGCACAGTGCATATAGATGAGAACACTAATTGAATGGATTGGATGAAGTTTTTAGCACATAGAGATATTTATTGGTTTTACAGATCATAAATTATACACATATTATATGGAGCCCAGAAGGGCAGTTGCGGGGTGAGGTAGCGCTTCAAAATATTTGTATTTTTTATTCTATAGGAGTTGTTGGAGACTGGGGACTTGCTAAAGGAGTTGTTGGATACTGGGGATATGCTATAGTTGTTGGTGGGGACTGGGGACATGCTAGAGGATTTGTTGAAGACTGGGGACATGCTATAGGTGTTGGTGGGGACTAGGGACGTGCTATGGGAGTTTTTGTGGGTGGCAGCCAATTCTCCTCGACCAGACTGGGGACTTGCCAAAGGAGTTGTTGGAGACTGGGGATATGCTATAGTTGTTGGAGACTGGGGACATAATATAGGAGTTGTTGGAGACTGGGGATATGCTATAGTTGTTGGAGACTGGGGATATAATATAGGAGTTGTTGGAGACTGGGGATATGCTATAGTTGTTGGAGACTGGGGACATAATATAGGAGTTGTTGGAGACTGGGGACTTGCTAGAGGAATGGTTAGAGACTGGGGACATGCTATAGGTGTTGGTGGGGACTGGGGACATGCTATGGGAGTTTTTGTGGGTGGCAGCCAATTCTCCTCGACCAGACTGGGGACTTGCCAAAGGAGTTGTTGGAGACTGGGGATATGCTATAGTTGTTGGAGACTGGGGATATAATATAGGAGTTGTTGGAGACTGGGGACTTGCTAAAGAAGTTGTTGGAGACTGGGGATATGCTATAGTTGTTGGAGACTGGGGATATAATATAGGAGTTGTTGGAGACTGGGGACATGCTAAAGGAGTTTTTGGAGACTGGGGACATAATATAGGAGTTGCTGGAGAATGGGGACATGCTAAAGGAGTTGTTGGAGACTGGGGATATGCTATAGTTGTTGGAGACTCGGGATTTAATATAGGAGTTGCTGGAGACTGGGGACTTGCTATAGGAGTTGTTGGAGACTGAGGACATGCTAGAGGAATTGTTGGAGACTGGGGACATGCTAAAGGAGTTGTTGGAGACTGGGGACATGCTAAAGGAGTTGTTGGAGACTGGGGACATGCTATAGGTGTTGGTGGGGACTGGGGACATGCTAGAGGAATTGTTGAAGACTGGGGACATGCTATAGGTGTTGGTGGGGACTAGGGACGTGCTATGGGAGTTTTTGTGGGTGGCAGCCAATTCTCCTCGACCACCCCAGGTGGACCTGTTCTTGTTTTCCATGTTTTGATGTATATGGTTGTTTTTCTGCCTGTTCTTGTGGTATTCATATTGGATAACAAAAGCCAGCTTGCAGAGTACCATCATGGCTCCAATTCTGGGGACAACTACCCACAATATCTTTAGACTTGACAACATGTGAAGTAGAAAGTTGATATCGCCATGCTACAAGAAAAACATATAACGGAGAGTGGCCTCCTACAATTACGAAAAATTCTGGGTTGGTGAGGTAACAGGATCGTTCTCCGATGACAGGACGATGGGGGTGGCCATCTTAATACGTATATTCCTTCCTACTCATCATTAAATCAATACAAATTGACGTAACGAGGAGCAAACTCTGAGTTCAGTGACTATATGTTTTACAATGTTTATGCTCCAAAGTCCACTATAGAGGCATTTCTTTCCAGAAGGTCACAGCATGGGTTGCGCATGAAACTATTGATTTTAGGATAGTGGGTGGTGATAAAATGCCGTTGTTTCTGAGGTTGAAGAACATCCTTTAAAACGCTTACAGCCTTACCCTCTACCCACATCCCCATCTACAGTAGCAATGCTCTAAGAAAACCTCTCCTTGCATGATGTCTGGGAATTTTATTTTTACCATAAAAAGACCATTGAAAAAGACCCTACCTAGACTTTGTGGCCACCCTTACCCCAACACCACCCACACCAATGACCACTCTTACAAACAACATCACTTTCATCTGCCAAGAACCTTGGTAAGCTTCATCACCATCCACACCCAACTTTTGCCATCCCAACCCACACCTCCACACACATCCGACACAGCCCACAACACCTAACAAGAATGTGTTGCCACCCTTACCCTCAACATTCTCATCTTCCAAGTGTCTGTGGCCACCTCTACACACATATCAATCTCCACTGGCAATTCTGTAAGAAAACTCCTCCTTGCATGATGTATGGAGATTTTATTTTTACTATAGGGATTACTTAAAAAGTCTCTTAGCACTATTACCTACCTAGGTTCTGAGGCCACACTAACACCATCCACACCTATGACCGTTCTTATCAACACCATCACTTTCATCTGGCAAGGATCTGTGGGAAGCCTTAGCTTCATTGCCACCCACACCCAACCTTTTGTCACCCTTACCCACATCTGACACAGTCCTCAACACCCTCACCTAACAAGAAAGTGTTGGCCACTCTTACCCTCAACGTTCTCATCTTCCAAGTCTCTGTGGCCACCTCTACCCTGATTAGTTTTAAAGGCCCTTTTACAATGGGGTCAAAGGGCAAGGCTTCAGCATCCTCACCTACCTTGACTTGTGCACCCCCCCTCCCCCACAACAACCTCAGCACTTTTACCTACTAAGGCTCTGTGGACACCCTTTACCCCAACACCATTCACACCTGTGACCACTCTTTTCCACAACATCCCTCTCATCTGACACGGCTCTCAACACCCTCACCTAACAAGAATGTGTTGGCCACTCTTACCCTCAACATTTTCATCTTCCAAGTCCAATCTACCTCTACCCTGAGGATCTCTCATATCGGTTCCTTTCACACCCAGTCCAACTGCCTCTACCTTTAGGCCTATTATGACTATATTCAGGTATATAACTATTTTACTTTTACTATGGGGTAAAAAAGGCAAGGCTTCAGACATCCTCACCTACCTAGGCTTGTGGCCTTCCCTACCCCAACCTCAGCACTTCTACCTACATAGGCTCAGTGGACACCCTTTACCCCAACACCATCCACACCTATGACCACTCTTTCCAACAACATTACTCTCATTTGACACGGCCTTCAACACCCTCACCTAACAAGAATGTGCTGCCACTCTTACCCTCAACATTCTCATCTTCCAAGTGCAATCTACCTCTACCCTGAACATCTCTCATACCAGTTCCTTTCACTGCCTCTACCTTTAAGTCACCGATAACCTCTGCCTTCATCTTTAGGCCTACCGTTATGACTATATTCAGCTATATAACTAGTTGACTTTTACAATGGGCTCAAAAGACAAGGCTTTAGCATCCTCGCCTACCTTGGCCTCCCCTACCACAACCTCAGCACTGTTACCTACCTAGGCTCTGCAGACACCCTTTACCCCAACACCATCCACATCTGTGGCCACTCTTTCCCTCAACATCACTCATCACACAATGCTGACAAGAATGTGTTGGCCACTCTTACCCTCAATATTCTCATCTTCCAAGTCCAATTTACCTCTTTCCCGAGCAACTCTCATACCGGTTCCTTTCACAACCAGTCATACTGCCTTTAATCACCTATAACCTCCACCTTTTTAAGCATACCATTATGACTATATTCATTTACACAACGAACTGACTTTTACAATGGGGTCAAAAGGCAAGGCTTCAGCATCCTGAGCTATCTAGGGTTGTGGCCGCCCCTACTCCAGAGCCATCCACATCTATGACCACCCTTACCATCCAACCAGCCCTCCCCTGGAAAAGTCTGTGTGTCAACCTTACCCTGAACACCATTCAGGACCTGTTTCTAGCCTTACCCTCAACCCAAACCTCACCCGCCAAGCCTCTGTGGCCAAGCTCAATGTTAACACCACCCACAACTGAAAATGTCATTAGCACCATCACCTATCTTGACGGGGGGAGGGGTTGGGTTGATGGCTTTACAGCTGAATCCTATTAGACCCTACAAGATCATAGTGCACCCACATTACAGGCAGTGTACAGCAATGTCTTGGGGGAGGGGGACTACCTACCAGCTTAGAATGAGGCCTATATCTAATTTTTATAAGCTCCTGGTATTGGAAATCTGAACTACATTAAGAGGTAGGGTACTGTGATGTTTTCATAAAGCTATGTACAGCACCCTGCTGGCCTCTTCCACCAACCAAGATCTGCCTGCATTGAATAGAGAGACACAGAGAGCCAGTGATGACATCAGTGGGTCTAATGTAAAGTATGTAATGGACACAGAAAGGTTTAAAATTATCAGTAACATATTATTGAAAGGGATGAAGCAGGGAAGACAAAATTGAAACAGATTAAACTTTAGCTTTAACTTCCAGTTTGGGTGTCACCTGGGACAGGAAGTGAGGAGAAATCTCTCTAATGGAGCATCGGATAGAAGTAAAAACCAGAAGGGTTTCTAATCTTTCCCTATGCTATCCAAAACTAAAAATACAATTTAAGTATTTAGGCTATGATTGGCATGAAACAAATTTGGTAAGAACAGATAAAACATACAGATGATGTGTATATTTATACCTTTGCCCCAGAGAAGACGTAGTCCCTTCCTTATAATTCCAGAATCGTTCCACAGCCGCAATATAGAACGTCCTTGTGATAGCATCACCTGAGTGGAGGAGAATGAAGAGCTGAAGAAGAACCAGGGGCTCCATTGAGGACCTGCTTATTCCCGGAGGTCTCTTTACGTTCGCTGAATAAGTCGATACCATTCTTGAAAACTTTTCTGAAAAGGAAGGAAATCCCACATCAGGAAACCAAGGGTGTGGCGTGTGCTGCACTGCCCTTTGATGCCTATTGCTAATAAGGAAAATTGGCACTGGCGTGACACAAAAAGTGACATGGCTATTGTAGTCTGTGCTTAACTATAGGAAGCTGACAAAAGAATAATTCAATGATGGATGACCTAAGATGACAACCTGCTTCTAAAAATGCCCATCTCCTCTTTACAGAAAATGTACATAGTTTACATCCCTAGTGTCCAACCTGTGGCCAGAAAGCCGTACTCCCTTAGAATGTCTCCAGCCTCCAACAACTCCTATAGCATGTCCCCAGTCTCCAACAACTCCTATATTATGTCCCCAGTCTCCTATAAATCCTATATGATGTCCCCAGTCTCCAACAACTCCTATAGCATGGCCCCAGTCTCCAACAACTCCTATAGCATGTCCCCAGTCTCCAACACCTCCTATAGCGATGTCCCCAGTCTCCAACAACTCCTATAGCATGTCCCCAGTCTCCAACAATTCCTCTAGCATGTCTCCAGTCTCCAACAATTCCCATAGCATATCCCCAGTCCCCAACAACTTCTATAGCATGTCCTTAGTCTCCAAAATTCCATTAGCATGTCCCCGGTCTCCAACAACTCCTATAGCATGTCCCCAGTCTCCAACAACTCCTATAGCATGTCCCCAGTCTCCAACAACTCCTATAGCATGTCCCCAGTCTCCAACAATTGCTCTACCATGGCCCCAGTCTCCAACAACTCCTATATTATGTCCTCAGTCTCCAACAACTACTATAGTATGTCCCCAGTCCCCAACAATTCCTCTAGCATGTTCCCAGTCTCCAAGAATTCCTCTCACATGCCCCCAGTCTCCAACAACTCCTAAAGCATGTCCCCAGTCTCCAAAAACTCTTGTAACATGTCACCAATTCCCAACAACTCCTAAAGCATGCTTCCGACAACTCCTATACCATGTTTCCAGCCTCCGACCACCTCCTGTAGCATGTCCCTAGTCTCCAACAACTCATATAGCATGTCCACAGTCTCCAACAACTATTATAGGATGTCCCAAGTCTCCATCCACTCCTATATCATATCCCAGGCTCCAAAAACTCCGATATTATGTCCCCAGTCTCCAACAATTCCTCTAGCATGTCCCCAGTCTCCAACAACTCCTATATCATGTCCCCAGTCTCTAGCAATTCCTCTAGCATGTCCCCAGTCTCCAACAACTCCTATATCATGTCCCCAGTCTCCAACAACTCTATATTATGTCCCCGGTCTCCAACAACTCCTATAGCATGTCCCCAGTCTCCAACAACTCCTATAGCATGTCCCCAGTCTCCAACAACTCCTATAGCATGTCCCCAGTCTCCAACAACTCCTATAGCATGTCCCCAGTCTCCAACAACTCCTATATTATGCCCCCAGTCTCCAACAATTCCTATAGCATGCCCCCCGTCTCCAACAACTCTATATTATGTCCCCGGTCTCCAACAACTCCTATAGCATGTCCCCAGTCTCCAACAACTCCTATAGCATGTCCCCAGTCTCCAACAACTCCTATAGCATGTCCCCAGTCTCCAACAACTCCTATATTATGTCCCCAGTCTCCAACAATTTCTCTCGCATGCCCCCAGTCTCCAACAACTCCTATATTATGTCCCCAGTCTCCTACAACTACTATAGCATGTCCCCAGTCTCCAAAATTCCTTTAGCATATCCCCAGCCTCCTACATCAACTCCTATATGATGTCTCCAATTCCCGACAACTCCTAAAGCATGCTTCCGACAACAACTATACCGTGGCCCCAGTCTCCAACAACTTCTATAGAATAAAAAAATACAAATATTGTGAAGCACTACCTCACCCAGCAACTGCCCTTCTGGGCTCCATATAATATGTGTATAATTTACAATCTGTAAAACCAATAAATTCTCTTTAACAGCCCATAAGAGGGTCTCAAAAAAAGTATGTGCTAAAAACACAATCAAATAAACATAATGTCCATAAATTAATAACAGTTGACGTAAGTGACAAACTTGTTATGACGATTCATCCAATCCATTCAATTAGTGTTCTTATCTATATGCACTGTGAAAATGTCTAATTATCCAATAATGAAAGTCTAGTGATAATAATAAAAACACTGCTGTGCACACCAAAGTGCCCTCCACCAGTCACACTATGCGCTCACCTCCCAGGGAGACCCACAAAAGGGTCCAGTAACGCCTTCCCCTTAGGGGTATCAATCCAGCAATCTGCCGTTCCTCTGTCGATATAAGGGCTCCTGATCCCTTATATGGATTTTCTCATACATGGGTATCATAGGAGTAAAGAAAAGAACTGACATTGTGTTTAAATGTATAAAACGCTATCTTAAATAAAATAAGCAGTAATAAACTCACATTTACAGAAGCACTTTCCTGGTGCACACAGGAGAAAAGCTTGTGTGGTTGGCATTAATAGCCCTCTGGATCACTGAAACATCCGCAGATCCTCGGCCCTGTTTCCCCAGCGGTTCGCTCTCTGCTTCCCGATCGTAGGCGATGATGTCACAGGCTCCGCCCAACACGTTTCGTCATTGCCCATGTGAATTTATGAAGAGGTACTCTTGCACAAAGCAAGGTCCATAAAAATAAAAGATGAGCCAGTTTTGGGTGGAGGAACTTGACTGGCCTACACAGAGTCCTGACCTCAACCCGATAGAACACCTTTGGGATGAATTAGAGCGGAAACTGCGAGCCAGGCCTTCTCATCCACCTCAGTGCCTGACCTCACAAATGCGCTTCTGGAAGAATGGTCAAACATTCCCATAGACACCCTCCTAAACCTTGTGGACGGCCTTCCCAGAAGAGTTGAAGCTGTTTTAGCAGCAAAGGGTGGGCCAACTCAATATTGAACCCTTCGGAGTAAGACTGGGATGCCATTAAAGTTCATGTGCGTGTAAAGGCAGGCGCCCCAATACTTTTGGTAATGTAGTGTATATGACTCCAAAGTTGTAGGGAAGTCATATAATGCACAATATAGTTGCGGTCACGGTTACACAAGGCTTTAGGCTTCCATCCACTACTAGATTGGCACACATGAGGAAACATACTTTAGGCAATCAACTCCGGTCATCTCACAATGCATGGGTGAAAATGAAAAAGGAATCAAGCCCTCTGCATAGTGTGAAACCCGACTAACTTTTTTATTAAAACAACTCACATTATCACCCTTTGGATCTGTTTGATAGAGGTGTAATTTTTTATAAACTATTGCACCAAGTGTTGGTATATAGTAAAATGAACCACTGAAGGTCAAATATGTTGCCTTCAAAGCGTTGCCAACATCCCGGATCAGTGCAAAAAATAAGACCAGTGTGGACTTTTGAAATCACTATTATTTTGTTTATTTTATATGGTTTTTGGTTATGGTGTAGGTTTGCATTTATTTTAGTAGAGCAGCACAGTCGATATATGAATATTGGTGCTATGTTAAAGATCTCATAGCATGCTAACAGCTTCCTTTTTTATAATATACAGTATATTGCTCCATAAACACGGTTTCTTTCAAATATATCAACTCCTATAGCATGTCCTCAGTCTCCAACAACTCCTATGGCATGTCTCCAGTCTCCAACAACTCCTATGGCATGGTTCCAGTCTACAACATCTATAGCATGCGCCGTGTCCCCAGTCTCCAACAAATCTTATAGCATGTCCCCAGTCTCCAACAACCCCTATAGTATGTCCACAGTCTCTAAGAACTCCTGAAGCATGTCCCCAGTCGCCAACAACTCATTTAACATGTCCGCAGTCTCCAACACCTTCTATAGAATATCCCCAGTCTACAACACCTCCTATAGCATGTCCCCAGTCTCTAAAAACTCCTGAAGCGTGTCCCCAGTCTCCAACACCTCCTATAGCAGTGATGGCGAACCTTGGCACCCCAGATGTTTTTGAACTACATTTCCCATGATGCTCAACTACACTGCAGAGTGCACGAGCATCATGGGAAATTTAGTCCCAAAACATCTGGTGTGCCAAGGTTCACCATCACTGTCCTATAGCATGTCCCCAGTCTCCAACAACCCCTATAACATGTCCCCAGTCTCCAACAACCCCTATAACATGTCCCCAGTCTCCAACAACCCCTATAACATGTCCCCGGTCTCCAACACCTCTTGTAAAATGTTCCCAGTCTCCAACAACTGTTATAGCTTGTCTCCAGTCGCCAACAACCCCTATAACATGTCCCCAGTCTCCAACAACTCCTATAGCATGTCCCCAGTCTCCAACACCTCCTATAGCATGTCCCCAGTCTCCAACAACCCCTATAACATGTCTCCAGTCGCCAACAACCCCTATAACATGTCTCCAGTCGTCAACAACCCCTATAACATGTCCCCAGTCTCCAACAACTCCTATAGCATGTCCCCAGTCTCCAACACCTCCTATAACATGTCCCCAGTCTCCAACAACTCCTATAGCATGTCCCCAGTCTCCAACACCTCCTATAACATGTCCCCGGTCTCCAACACCTCCTATAACATGTCCCCAGTCTCAAACAACTCCTATAGCATGTCCCCAGTCTCCAACACCTCCTATAGCATGTCCACAGTCTCCAACAATTCCTGTAAAATGTCCCCAGTCTCCAACAACTCCTATAACATGTCCCCAGTCTCCCACAGCTCCTATATCATGTCTCCAGTCGCCAACAACTCCTGAAGCATGTCCCCAGTCTCCAACTCCTATAGCATGTCCCCAGTCTCCAACAACTTCTATAGTAAGTGATGGCGAACCTTGGAACCCCAGATGTTTTGGAACTACATTTCCCATGATGCTCATGCACTCTGCAGTGTAATTGAGCTTCATGGGAAATGTAGTTCTAAAACATCTGGGGTGCCAAGGTTCTCCATCACTGCTCTATACCATGTCCCCAGTCTTCAAAAACTGCTACATCGTGTCTGCACCCTTCCCCAGATCTGTGCCTCCATACAATCCTGTCTCGGAGGTCTACAGACAATTGCTTGGACTTCATGGCTTGGTTTGTGCTCTGACACGCACTGTTATCTGTGGGAACTTTATATAGACAGGTGTGTGCCTTTCCAAATCCTGTCCAATCAACTGAATTTACCACAGGTGGACTCCAAGTTCTAATGCATTTAAAGGGGTTGTATGTACAAAACCTGAAAACTTTCTTAGACCCCTTTCACACTGCGGGCGTTTTTCAGGTGCTACAGTGCTAAAAATAGCGCCTGCATAGCGCCTAAAAAAAAAAGCGGCTCCATTCACTCCAGTGTGAAAGCCCTGGCAGGGCGTCAGAAAAAGTCCTGCCAGCAGCTTCTTTGGAGCGGTGAAGGATCGGTGAACTCACCGCTCCTCCCCATTGAAATCAATGGGGCAGCGCTGCGATACCGCGGGCGTTTTGCGGGCAGATTAAACCCCTTTTCGCCCGCTAACGGGGGGGGTTAAATAGCGCCGCTTAAACGACGGTAACGCGGCGCTAAAAATAGCGCCGCTTTACCACTGACGCCCTAGGCGGCTCAGTGTGAAAGGGCTCTTAGGCCCAGTTTACACTAGTGCGATGCCAGATATCGCTTGTGATTCGCACCGCATTGCTGTTCAGATTACATGCGATGCGATTTCAGCCTTACAAACTGTATGGCTGAAATCGCATCACATTCGCACCAAATTGGTGCAGGTCCCTTTTTTTTTTTGATCCGCGCTGGAATCGGATCGCATTGGGTGTTCACACTTATGCCATCCGTTTCCTGCACCATTTCACAGTTCGCACTGTGATCTGCTGACCAACCTGGGGGGTGGCGCTAACTTTACATGGACACCGACACTGGTTCGCAGATCTCAGTGTGAACCACTGCTGCGATTCAGGTGCGATGCGGGAACCCGCACTGGATTCGCAAGGGTTCTCGCATCGCACTAGTGAGAACCGGCACTTAAAGGAGTAATGAATAAAAAAAAAAGCGAAAAACTGAAATCCCCCCCAACTGTTTGGGGTAACCGATGTGTAACAACGCTAGGCTTCCAAAATTAGTGTCCAAAGGCGAACAAAATGAGTCCAGTGACGCAGCAGATTTAGCTTTCTGTTATCAGAATAATGACATGACTGTTTTCACCCAAGATTCACACAACATTCACCTTTTTTTTTTTTCTAGTTAGATTCCCTAACTCTTTACTTGTCTCTGTGAAACCAAATTGTAAAATCTAAATAAATAAATAAATAAATAAATAAATATATATATATATATATATATAAATATATATATATATATATATATATATATATAAATGATATCTATAAATACACTATTGCTGAAAAGCGATTTCCTATTTCTCTACTGCCCCCATCTGGACAACAGCAGGAACTTCACCTGGCTGCTATTCCGGGATTCCGGCCAGGAAATTTTTTTTTTTAAAAGTCAGCAGCTACAAACACTGTAGCTGCGGACTTTAAATTAGTACCCTTTACCTGTCCAGGGTGCCCGCGATGTCTGCCGCCTGAGGCCAACCCGTCCCTCGGCTCTTGGGTCCCGGCGCCGCCATCCTAACTAAGGAAAACAGGCAGTGGAGCCTTACGGCTTCACTGCCAGTTTCCTACCGCGCACGTGGCGCGCCCATTTCTGGGAACACACACAGTTCCCAGAAGGCAACGGGGCCGCTCACCGAGGAGCAGGACACGCCGCGGAATAGGAAGAGGCAGATTAGGAAGACTGCCTAGCAACAAGGGTTTAGGTAAGTTTTAAAAAAAAATTTTTTTTTTCAAAATGTTTGTTTTTTTTTAATTTTTTTGAGGATTTTTCATGCCATTTTTTATTTTAGGGTGGCCCTCCACTTTAATATTATAATAATATATAATATATGATATAGATATCTCTAGATCTATCTCCCTCTCTCTACGCATATATCTATATACACATAGATATTAGATAGATAGATAGATAGATAGATAGATAGATAGATAGATAGATAGAGATATATATATATCTCTATCTCTCCAATTAGATAGATAGATAGATAGATAGATAGATAGATATATATATATATATATCTATCTATCGCTCTATCTCTCTAATTATATATATATATAGATATAGATCTCTCTCTCTCATAGATTATATATATATCTGTCTCTATCTCTCTATGCCTCTCTCTCTCTCTATATACAGTATATATATATATATCTATCTATATATATATATATATATCTCAACTTTTTGAAATGGGAACGAGGGACACCTATCAGCACAAGTATGCAGGCATAGAACACCCCCCCTGCCACGCCCCCTTAAAGGAGAATTGTACAAAAAAAAAAAACAAGATTGGTTACACCCACAAGTGTTTTTTGTTTTACCACTACTATTCCTTTATATATTGGCTTTTGAAATTTAAAAATGCAATTTAGAAATCAAATGAAAGGTTTAGCGCTGGAAAACACTTTTTGATAGATAAAAAGTGCATTTTTTATGCATCTATATAGATCAGACCAAAATGAGGGATACTTGAGGAGGAATGAGGAACAGAAGGATATTGCTCCAAATCAAGGACAGTCCCTCGAAATCAGGGACAGTTGGGAGCTATGCACACACATTTTTTTTTTTGCGGAGGCCCTATAGAATAAAATGGTGGGTGTTGCAATTTATGTCACACTGTATTTGCATTCAAATGCAATTTTTTAGGAAAAAATACATGAATTTAAATTTAAAAAAAACACAATATTTACGCCAAATTTCTGTATAATGTGAAATATGATGTTATGCCAAGTAAATAGATACCTAACACGTCATGCTTTAAGGTCGGGTTCACATATGTGCGGACGCGGGTTCCTGCCTGGGGTCCGGTGCCTTCCTGGTCATGGTTTAGGTGCAAATCCCATCATAATTTTCCCCCGACTTCACACCTGAATCTGACCCAAAGACACACACGACCCTTTCTGAATGCGGACCGCACCCCCCTCCCCCCCCCAGGGCATGTGTGAACTGACTCTATAGAGAGCCGGTCACACTCGCCTGTCACATGAATTGGAATGTGGGGAAACTCTCATCCAATTTGCATATTTGTGAACCCGGCCTAAAATTGCGTCTGCCCGCGAAATGGCGGCAAACTGCAGTGCTCAAAATTCTCCATAAGCGATGCTTTAAACGCCTTTACAGGTTACCTGTTTAACGATACACAGGGGGTCTGGTGGTGGAATTATTGCTCTTGCTCTGACATTCACAACAATACCTCACACGTGCTTTAAAAGAAAAACGTGATTATTATTATTTTATACAAAACTGTTTTCTTTTTTTACGCTTTTTTTTTGTGTTAACTTTATTGCTATCACTAGAGAAGAACAACATCCCTTGTGACAGCATGGGCTGTGACAGGTCTTCTTTATGGAGAGATTTGGGGTCTATTAGAGCCCAAATCTCTCGTCTGGACTCCAATGCAGCCGATCAGACACAGACTGGTCTGATCGGCTGCTTTTCTGGCCGCTAACAGCCGGGTAAACAAAGAGGAGAAAAAGAAAGTGACGACAATCATTTTCTGTCACTTTTTTTTTTACATGTGAAAATCCGTTTTTTTCTTTGCTAGAAAATTAGTTACAATCCCCAAACAGTGTGTGTGTGTGCGCGCATGTGTATTATATATATATATATATATATATATATATATATATATATATACACACACACATATACATACACACACACACACATATACATATATATATACACACACACACACATTTATATATAATTTTTTTTAAAGCAGAGGCCCTAGAGAATAAATTGGTGGATTTTGCAATTTTTTATGTCACACGGTATTCAAATGCAGTTTTTGGGAAAAAAAAATTACAAAAAATACACTTTTTTAAAATTGTATTGCAAAAAACATAATACAATACCCAGGTTTTTTGTAAAATAAAAAAAGAAAGATGATGTCAAGCCGAGTGACTCTAGGGCCTCTGCTTTAAAAAATAATTATAAAGGTGTATATTATATGTGTATATTATATATATATATATATATATATATATATATATATATATATATATATATATATATATATATATATATATATATAATACATACATACATACATACATATACACACACACACTGTTTGGGGATTCTAACTAATTTTCTAGCAAAGAAAAAAAAAACGGATTTTCACATGTAAAAAAAAAGTGGCAGAAAATGATTGTCGTCACGAACAAAAGCAAACAAAACAGTTTTAGTGTTAATAGTTTATAAAATTGAAAAGAACAAAAAAAAAAAATTACCAGGAAAATAATTAAAGGAGGAGAACAAGGGGTTAAACAAGGCTGATTAGAGTAAATTAACTGCTTCCGGACTGCCCACCGCATATATACTGCGGCAGGGCGGCCCGGCTGCGCAAAATCATGTACCTGTACGTGATTTGGTGCACGAGGTCTGGGTAGCATACCAATCTGTCAATCAAATCCAATGACGCGAGCGCCGGGCCGCCCCCCCCCCCCCCCCCCCCGAGTCATGCATTCTGCCTCTATAGACGCCGAATGCTGGGAGCGTGCCCGCAAAGTAACCCCTTCGGGGAAACGCTTCTCCGAGGGGGTTATCAGATGTCGGGAGGAGCCGCGGGAGGCGCTGGGGGACCCCCAGAAGAGGACGATTGTGGCCACTCGTGCAAAACGAGCTGCACAGTGGAGGCAAGTATGACATGTTTGTTATTTTTTTTTTTTTTTTTTTACCTTTACAATCACTTTCAGATGTGTTTTACCCTTAGGCGTGAAGGGGTTAACAACTGATAATTGACGTTTTTTTAATTTTTATATACATTTCAGATGTCAGTGGGGGAATCCCGCTAACAGCTGAAAGAACCGAACCCGAAAGTACTGGTTTGAGGTATCGGAGCATTTGTACGAATACGGATACTCGTGCAAATTCTTGGTATCGGTGCAACACTAGTTCACAATTCTGTGCCTACAACCTCTCAAAAGGATAGCACAAACAATATAGAAACAATGTATAACGCTGGAGAGAAAAAAATTCCACCCAATTTTTTGTTTCCTAAACAATTTTAATGACTTCTTCCATCGTGATTTATTTTCTTATTTCAACAGACATCATTTAAATAAATCACATATAGAACAGACGGATTTTTTTTTTTTTTTGGTGTCGGTCCTTCTTTCCAGCACCACACAGGAATCTCTCATTTTTAAAGTGGCTTTAGTGTCCGCACAGGTGACGGTGTACTCTGATCGGCACGCCGGTGCACCGAACGTCACAATGTGCCGGACTGAAGACCATTTAGTCCCAAGTGGTAATTGTATCAATGAGTCATGGATCTATCGGCAAATCTGTACAAAAAACGGATTACTCTTCATGGATGTTGAAGAGCTTGGCTACCTCGTTCAGGTCCACGTGTTCCTCTCCGTCCTTTATTATCTGTGAAGGATAGAAAAAACCAAAAATTAGCGATCAGAAAAAGGTTTTGGCCGTCATCTCCAAGATGAACCGCTTCTGTATGGGAGCAAATTTTTTTAACCAAACCTGAAACATTTTTTTTTTTCATTTTTTGCACAAATCGGCATTTTTAATTTGAAGAAAATGGCTTAAATCACTGAGCTACTGGGCGCTTTCACCCCCCTTCCTGCCCAGGCCAATTGTCAGCTTTTAGCGCTGTCACACTTTGAGTGACAATTATGCGGTAATGCAGCGCTGCACCCATATGACATTTTTATATTTTTTTTCACACAAATAGAGCTTTCTTTTGGTGGTATTTAAAGTGGAGGGCATCCCTAAAAATAAAGATAGCATTAAAAATCTTAAAAAAAAAAAAAAAAAAAATTAATTTTTTAACTTACCTGAAACCCCTGTTGCTAGGCAGTCTTCCTAATCTGCCTCTTCCTATTCCACGGCGCTTCCTCCTCTTCGGCGAGTGGCCCCGTTGCCTTCTGGGAACTGTGTGTGTCCCAGGAAAACAACGGGGCCATTCACAAAGCGGCACGCGACTCGCGCATGCGCAGTAGGAAACGGGCAGTGAAGCCGCAAGGCTCTACTGTCTGTTTCCCTTAGTTAGGATGGAGGCGCCGATGGACGGATCAGCCTCGGGGGGGGGTGGTTGGGGTGACCATCGCGGGCTCGCTGGACAGGTAAGTGTCCTTGTTAAAAGTCAGCAGCTACAGTGTTTGTAGCTGCTGATTTAAAAAAAAAAAAAATATATATATATATATATATATATATATATATATATATATATATATATATATATATATATATATATATATATATATATATATATATATATATATATATATATATAGCGGCCGGAACCCCCCTTTAATCACCACTGGGTTTTTTTTTTTTAATTTTTTGCTAAACAAACATAAAAAGACCAAAAATGTGAAAAAAAAAAAAAAATCATAGTTTGTTATAAAATTTTGCAAACAGGTAATTTTTCTCCTTCACTGATGTGTACTAATGAGGGCGCACTGATGGGCACCACTGATGAAGGCGTCACTGGTGGACACTGATGAAGGCGTCACTGGTGGACACTGATGAAGGCGTCACTGGTGGACACTGATGAAGGCGTCACTGGTGGACACTGATGAAGGCGTCACTGGTGGACACTGATGAAGGCGTCACTGGTGGACACTGATGAAGGCGTCACTGGTGGACACTGATGAAGGCGTCACTGGTGGACACTGATGAAGGCGTCACTGGTGGACACTGATGAAGGCGTCACTGGTGGACACTGATGAAGGCGTCACTGGTGGACACTGATGAAGGCGTCACTGATGGACACTGATGAAGGCGTCACTGATGGACACTGATGAAGGCGTCACTGATGGACACTGATGAAGGCGTCACTGATGGACACTGATGAAGGCGTCACTGATGGACACTGATGAAGGCGTCACTGATGGACACTGATGAAGGCGTCACTGATGGACACTGATGAAGGCATCACTGATGGACACTGATGAAGGCATCACTGATGGACACTGATGAAGGCATCACTGATGGACACTGATGAAGGCATCACTGATGGACACTGATGAAGGCATCACCGATGGACACTGATGAAGGCATCACCGATGGACACTGATGAAGGCATCACCGATGGACACTGATGAAGGCATCACCGATGGACACTGATGAAGGCATCACCGATGGACACTGATGAAGGCATCACCGATGGACACTGATGAAGGCATCACTGATGGACCGCGCAATCACGGGAGGACGCCCTATGACGCCCTCTCAGCAAAGTAGGCCAACGCTGTAGCCGTCTTTTGGCTAAAGCGCGGGCGGGAAGTGGGTATGCCCCTTAAACCCCCCCCCCCCCCAAACAATTCTATTATTTTCTAAAAGCCCTGTAGAATAAAATGGCAACAGGTGCAATTTTTTTATATTGCAGGATTTTTCTGCAACAAATCTACACTTTTAGGAGGAAATGCATATGAATGAATTGGTAGTACACACAAACACAATACCCAATTTTTGTCAAAATCTAAAAGATGGGGTGGTGTCTACTAAATAGATTCCAAAACACATCAAGCCTTAAAATTAATATGAAATAAAAAAAATAAATAAAATAATGACCAGTGGAGACCATACACACACCTCCAGTCTTGGCTTCCATGCCGTTTGCGGTGACACTTGCGGAAATGCTGCTTATGTATACTTGTGCACCCTACACGTGCGTTTGCATACGCATGTTTGTGCAAAGAGATGCTTTTAGAAAAAAATCTATTTGATTTATATTATTATAACGTTATAATTTTTCAAACACCGCTTTAATTGAACAAGCAAAACTGATTGTTAAAGCGAAAACGCTCACCTTGCCCATGCAGAACAAAGGAGGGTCTCAGCAAAGGACCCGCTCATTTATTAATATAAAGACCTTGCACCCCCTCGCCACTCTTTCCTCCATCACAGCCAGCAACACTACACGACGCTACTAGAGATGGTGAAGCATGCGACCCGCTCCCTTGTGACAGTTTTGGGGCCTAAGAAATGGCTAGACCCAAGTACTGTCACATGGCGGCTGGTCACAGCATTGGCTGCGGAGGAGGGAGCAGTAAGGAAGAGCGGGGGTATGGTGAATATTAAAATGGGTCAAGGGCCCTTGCCATTACTTAATATATTATTAACCCCCGCCCATCCGGCATATAGCTAATTGATGGCCGGGCGGTGGCTTTCCCGTTCTGAGTGGACGTCATGTGACGTTCCTTCAGAATGGGCCGCTCATGCACGCCCCCCGGGGGCACACAGCGCGGCAATCCATGGTGCGGTGTGTGTCCCGGACACACTGGATCACAAATCATGGTAAAGAGCCTATGACGGGGGCTCTAAACCATTTAATCAGCTGTGTCCAATCACAGCTGATCACAGTGTAAATACGAAGTGATGGTTATCAGCATTCCTCTCCTCACGCTGACAAGGCATGAGGACAGGAGAGCCGATAAGCAGCTTTCGTTACAGTGATGCCCACCAGTAATGCCTGTCAGTGCCCACCAGTGACGCCTCTCATTGCTGCCCATCGGTGCCCATCAGTGTTACTTCATCAGTGCTGCCCATAAGTTCCTCATCAGTGCCCGTCAGTGCCGTCCATCAGAGGAGGAGAAAAATTACTTATTTACAAAATTTTATAACAGCAAATAAGAAAAACTTTTCCTTCAAAATGTGTTTTTTTTTTTATTTAAGCAAAAAATTTAAAAACTCAGTGGTGATTAAATACCACCCAAAGAAACATTTTCTTTTTTGCATACGATGTTGCATGACCGCGCAATTGTCATTCAAAGTGTGACTGCGCTGAAAGCTGAAAACTGGCCTGGGCAGGAAGGGGGTGAAAGTGCCCGGTATTGAAGAGGTTAAATGTATGTATATACTTGAATTAGACTTTGTATAAGCGTCTCACAATTCCCTGTACATCAGAGCTCAGAATGGGAGAGAGAGAGAGAGGCAAGATTAGGAGGCAATGTGTGCAAGAGTTTGGGATGTTCTCACCACCTTGGGCAAGAGACATAATAAGCCTCCATCTACCAGTGGATGGAAAGACCTTTTTATATGTAGCTGACCGTTAAGCATTATAATGAATATCCCCCCCCCCCTCATAGCTGGCTCCATACTTGCCTTTCGTGCGATTGGCATACGATTGAAAACATTCCATAGCACAATCCCAACCACCACATTGTCTCTCAAATAAAACACGACTCCTTTGCCGTACGACTCTCCCTGCTGTGCGGGGGCAGGGGTGACAGGGACGTCAGGGACGGAAGGTGCCAATTCCACAGCCTGACTCTCGGATTGGACGATCTCACCATCGTGCTCAGATCGAATTCCGGTTCCTGCAGATAAATGCGACACGAATTCGGCAGTAAATGCAAGTGCAAAACGCTACATGGCGAATCATATATGCGATCAGCCCAGAACTAAATGTTTATTTAAACTAAAGTATTTCAGGCTTTTATTTGCAGATCCTCTTACCACTTTCCTCAGATGCCCTCTTCGGGGTGTCCTTCTCAGTGGCCTTGGCAAACACTCCGACTGTTGGCAGTGCGCTGTCAACAATACCGATGGCTTCATAACCAACCTCTGGACCAAGGTCACTCCTGCAAAAAGGGGGAACAAGTAAGAAGA